>BTPG01000004.1:226395676-226481306 GCA_036245525.1 Semisulcospira habei | reverse complement strand
AACACACATTAACTATCAAGATCTACAGGCAGTGCATACAGTAGGGAGAGTTTAAAAAAGGAAAATACATGTGAATGGACCAAGGGTAGACAGAAACACATGCCCCAGATTAGAGGGTTGATTGATTGATTGTACATTGCTTAACGTCCCGACAGCAACAAGGCTTTCTCAGGACGTGCCTGCACTGCTTGTGAAAAACAACTAAACAGAAAATTGAATGTATGTCGCCAGCCGGTCAAATACGTTAAATAAACCTACAACATGGGGCATAAATAAAGCTAAGACCATTTAGCAACACACATCCAATATCAAGAGCTACAGGCAGTGCAGACAGTAGGGAGAGTTTTAAAAAGGCAAATACAGGTGAATGGACAAAGGGTAGACAGAAACACATGCCCCAGAATAGAGAGAAAAACCCACCCTGTGGGGCTGACCAGGGTGACCCTGGGAACTAAAAAATACCTAACCCCACCCAAGTCCCCCAGGGCAGACCCGGGTGGGGTCCCAGATTAGAGGGGTTGGTTGTACATTGCTCAATGTCCCGACAGCAACAAGACTTTCTCAGGACGTGCCTGCACTGGTTGTGAAAAAACCAAAACTAAACAGAATATGAATGTATGTCGCGAGCCGGTCGAATACGTTAAATAAACCTACGGCAGGGGGGGCTAAATAAAGCTAAGACCATATAGCAACACACATCCAATATCAAGAGCTACAGGCAGCGCAGACAGTAGGGAGATTTTAAAAAAGGCAAACACAGGTGAATGGACCAAGGGTGGACAGAAACATATTCCCCAGAGTAGAAGGGAAACCCACCCTGTGGGGCTGACCAGGGTGACTGGGAACTAAAAAGTAGTTAACCCCAAGGCAGACCCGGGAGGTGGGTTTGTAAAAGAAAAAGATAATATCTGAAATGTTTTTTGAGAAAATGGCCGTTAAAATTTTTAAGTCTGGATATGTCGGACATCAGGTATTGCGACAGCATCTCTAAATTGGTGGGATAAAAACACAAATCATTGGATTGGATTGTACATTGCTTAACGTCCCGACAGCAACAAGGCTTTCTCAGGACGTGCCTGCACTGCTTGTGAAAAAAAAAAAAAAACTAAACAGAACATTGAATGTATGTCGCCAGCCGGTCAAATACATTAAATAAACCTAACACATGGGCCTAAATAAAGCTAAGACCATTTAGAAACACACATCCAATATCAAGAGCTACAGGCAGTGCAGACAGTAGGGAGAGTTTTAAAAAGGCAAATACAGGTGAATGGACAAAGGGTAGACAGAAACACATGCCCCAGAATAGAGAGATAAACCCACCCTGTGGGGCTGACCAGGGTGACCCTGGGAACTAAAAAATACCTAACCCCACCCAAGTCCCCCAGGGCAGACCCGGGTGGGGCAAAAACACAAATCAGTTTCCAAAAACTTAAAATAATAAGTAGTGGTTACAACTGACCTATCCAAACAATTACTGTTCTTTGATTTAGAATGTTCTATTCCCTGAACATGATTTGTGTTGCAATAGCTGACATCCTACCATATTCAATTTTAAAAATTTCCTACAACCCAAAAAACGCACACTTTTTCATGTTATATACCACTCACAGATTCACATGCACACAGAAGAGCAAATGAGAGTCATCTTTGCTGCCCAAATATATTTATTGGCAGTCAGGGCCAGAATTTGTAACATGTCGAACATCAGGATTGCAGCAGATATCCCCAGGGTAGATATCAGAAGCCACACACACAAAACCTTTCCCTCCAGGTTCAAATGATTGAACATTGCTTAACGTCCCGACAGCAACAAGACTTTCTCAGGATGTGCCTGCACTGCTTGTAAAAAAAACCCAACTAAACAGAATATTGAATATATGTCGCCAGCCGGTCCAACACGTTAAATAAACCTACGACATGGGGCCCAACTGTGTCGTTATCAGACAGCAGTTCAGATTCGGAAGATGAAGATCCAGTCATCTCAGACTCGGGACCTGCTGCTGCTATGGAGACACAATCATCACATTTGACAGGTGGCCCAGAATATTTCATCTTGACAATGTCCCATGCATCCACATGGTCTGTTGACAAGCATGATTCGTATCAACCATCCATGCAGGACAAACAGAAACAAGACAACTGCCTTGTTGCCAGAACACCAGGACCCAATGCACGCAGATGATGGATTTTCCGCGATCCAGGCACTGTGCGCAGCATGCTGGACTGCACTTCTCTTGCAAGTTGGTGCGGTTCAACAAGAAAGAACTGTTGAACTTTATGCTGGCACTGGCCGGAATCCTCCGTCAAAAACAGAACCTCCTGACAATGACGGAACATGTCATGGGCATTCCGTACTGTGACCCGCCCACTTGCGATGTCTCTGGTGACTGACCGCTTAACAGCCCTGCCACACCTGTCGCTGTCATTCTTGGCATGCAGGCACCAAAAAAACTTTCTCAACTTCCAACTTGCTTGCAGAAGACACTTGCGTGTTGGATAGAAAGAGAAATGGCAGTTTTGATTTAAACTGCGCTGCACAACCATCACTCACGAGAATGACTTTTTCCAACCCAACTACCACATCTGCCATGTATTTCAAAACCTGTTGCACACAAACCTGTGCAAAGTGTGCATAATGACGAAGATCATCGCTGAGAAAAACCAGTGAATCTCTCCGGAGTTCCACACAGCCGCACCTTGAGAATACGACGACAGGAAACAGTGTCACCTGCCTGTATGCCCAGTGCGCACTTGGCGAAGTCACAGGTTGCCATGACCCAACCTGCAGGGAGCTGCGATTTCAACTGCTGGATTTGTTTTCTTTGCCACTCGGCATTGAAAACATGTCTGTTCAATGGCATACGCTCTCTCAACAGTTCATTCACACTGCCACTCTTTTTTTTACTTTCTCCATCCTGAAACAGAAAAACTGGGAACTAAAAAGTAATTAACCCAACCCAAGTCCCCCAGGGCAGACCCAGGTGGGGGAGTTAGTTATTTGGGTTTAACGCCGAGCAGGCGACTAAGGCCATCTCACGGCGGGATGGGTAAAAATCTGGTCAGCCAGACTAAAAGCAAGGTCTTAAGACAAGATGTAAATATAGATTAAAAATCTCAGGCTAAAATGTCGCACATGTCTGGAAAAGAAACGTCTACAGACTCTCAAAAAGGGCAAATAAAAAAAATTCACATAGTCTATGAATGCTCAGATCTTGTTAAAAATATTGCATTCTCTCAAAAAATTGAAGATTTTGTCCGGGGGAACATCCCGGAACAAAACCTTCAAGGAGTCTGCTGTGAAGTGTTTATATCTGGTGTCAATTAGGTCAGCACAATACAGCAAAAAGTGTCGAACAGAAAACTGCTCATCACAGGCAAAACACCATGGACGCTCATCCTGTTTAAGTAAGTAAGAGTGCGTAACATATGTGTGCCCGATGTGGAGCCGAGCAAGGACAGTCTCCTCACGGCGGCTGCCGCAGCGGAAAGGTAGACTGTCAGACAACTTAGGAAGAGCTTCAAGAAGCTTGTTCCCTTCCTCTTTGTCCCACTCGGACTGCCACTCGCGGGCTATGTACGCACTAATAACAGGTTTAAAATCACTATAGACAGTCTGTGTGTCAGGGACAGGGTCACTGCGGGCACTGTTGGCAGCAGAATCTGCGATTCTGTTGCCTTCGATGCCCACATGGCCTGGGACCCAAATAAAAATGATGTCATAATATTCCTTCATCAAGTCCGCGTAGAGCTCTCTAATCTGCACCAGCAGTGGATGGTCTGTTCCCGCGCCCTGAAGGGCCTGCAGGGCAGAAAGAGAGTCAGACAGAATCAGGAAGTTCCTTTCCCGAGACTGATAGGCATGCTTGAGTGCTAGCAGAATGGCCTGCAGTTCTGCACTAAATACAGAGGAATGGTCAGGGAGACGGAGCTTAAATGGGCGTCTAGGATGGCGAGAGGACACTGCAGCCGCAGCCACTCTTCCATCCTCAGACTTGGACCCATCCGTATAAAGACGACAATAGCCAGGAAAAATTGAAAGGAGTTCATTGAGGCTCTGTTGGTATATGGCTGGTGGAGTACAATCCTTCTTGTGGGCAGTCAAGTCCAGCAAGATGTCAGGAACTGGTAGTAGCCAGGGTGGAGTGACGTGTTGCAGAGATTCCGAAACTTTGTCCAGGTCCACTCCGGCCGCCTGCAGATGAGGTCGGACACGGAAGGAAAGTGGACGGACAGCTCCCGGATGGACATCGTAAATCTCTGCAAACGACGGGTTAAAAACACAATCATAGGCAGGATTTTCTGGATGGGCCTTCAGCCTCAGAACGTAGCTGAGCATGAGGCGGATGCGGCGGAGCCTGAGAGAAGGCTCCCCTGCCTCTGCATACAGACTAGGAACTGGAGATGTCCTGAAGGCTCCCAGACATATGCGCAGACCTTGATGGTGAATTGTGTTCAGACGCTGCAGAACAGACTTGGAAGCCGAGCCATATACCACAGAGCCGTAATCCAGTTTGGACCGAACAAGGGCCCGGTACAGTCGAAGTAAGACGATGCGGTCTGCACCCCAGTCAGTACGACCAACGACACGAAGAATGTCGAGGGCCTTCCGACAAGAGGTTCTAAGGTAGTTAACATGGTTGCAGAAGGTCAATCTTTTGTCAAAGATGACTCCCAAAAACTTAGCCTCTTCAGCCACCTTAATTGGCACTCCAGCAATGCTCAGGCTAGGTTCTGGAAAAAATTTCGTCTGGTTAGTAAAATGCACACAGACTGTCTTGGAGGGCGAGAATCTGAATCCATTGAGAGACACCCACCCCTGGATGCGATCAACGCACAGCTGCAAGCGCCTCTCAAGGGACGCAAGTCCTCGACCTCGTGCACACAAAGCAAAGTCGTCCACAAACAAAGAGCATTCAGAATCATCCTTGACGGCCTTTACAATGTTATTTATTTTAATGCTAAATAAAACAGGAGAAAAAACAGAGATGCCGCAGCTCAGAACCCTGGCCATACCTTCCCCTGCAGCCACTGCGGTCGAACCTGCCTGTCTCGGATTGGCCTCCGCAGCCACGAACAAGCCTGCAGACGTCGTGGGCAACTCCTATAAAATCTTCGTTCGCGAAGTCAAGCCAAGAGAGAGAAATAAAACAGGAGATAGAATACTGCCCTGCGGGACACCCATCTCCTGTTCAAAGGAGTCGGAGAGGGTGGAGCCCACACGGACATGGAACGACCTGTTGGACAAAAAATTGTGAATAAAAACGGGCAGATGCCCTTTAAAACCCATGTCCGACAAATCAGACATTATACCATGCTTCCAGGTAGTGTCATATGCCTTTTCAAGATCAAAGAAAATTGCATAGACATGCTGCTTGTTGACAAAAGCATCTCGGATAAAAGACTCAAAGCGGACTAGATGGTCAGTTGTACTACGGAAGCGCCGGAAACCGCACTGGAGGTCTGTGATGAGACCCTGTGACTCAAGATGCCACACCAGTCGGGCGTTGACCAAGCGTTCCATAGTTTTACATAAACATGATGTCAAAGCTATTGGCCGGTAGTTGCCCGGGTCGGAAGGATCCTTACCCAGCTTGGGAATTGGCACAACCACAGCCTGGCGCCAAGATGGCGGAAAATGACCGGTTATCCAGATATGGTTAAAGGCCTTGAGAAGTACAAGGAGTGAATCCTCAGGCAGATGTGTTATGAGGTGATAATGGATGGTATCTAATCCAGCAGCAGAGTCAGTACATTTCTGCATGGCTTGCTGCAATTCTGAAAACGTAAAAGGGGCATTATAGTCTTCCAAGTTATCCGATATAAAATCACAAGCACAAGATTCTCGCTTCTCCTTCTCTCTCTGGAAGAAAGGTGAATAATGCTCTGTTGAAGAATTATGGGCAATGGTGGAGGCAAGCAAATTGGCCACAGCCTTTTTATCTGTGACCAAACTGGCACCATCTCTAAGATGGCCGACAGAAGCCGAGCCACCCCTGCCCCTAATTCTTCGAACAGCCTTCCAGACTTTTTGGGACGGAGTCCTAGAAGATAAAGATGAGACGAAGCGTCTCCAGGAAGCACGGCGTTCACGTTTAAAAATATAACGGGCTTTCGCCCGCTGTCTTTTAAAGGTTAAAATATTTGCTTGCGACGGATTACGAAATGCACATCGCTGAGCAGATTTGTGCATTGTTTGGGCCTTGCGGCACTCTTCATTGAACCATGGTACTCTCGGCTTCCGAGGGAGTGATGTGGAAGTTCTAGGGATGGTTTCACCTGCAACCTCCAACAAAATAGAAGTAAAACAAGAAACAGGTTCTTCAGCTGACATGACCACCTCCTCTGTAAGACGAGACTGACAGAGAGAGGCAAACAGAGACCAGTTAGCTTTCTTGAGATTCCAGCGCCCCACCGGCGAATCCTCCTCACAGCTGACCGATGACAGGACTACTGGGAAGTGGTCACTACCACACAGGTCGTCGTGAACCTTCCAGTCAAAGTCCAGCATGAGAGAAGGATCACACACAGTGAGGTCTAGAACAGAACTAGATCCGGAACCTGAGTTAGAGTATGTAGGTGAGCCATCGTTAAAGACACATAGGTTAAGTTGAGAAAAAACATCTTCTAACATCTGACCTCTGCCATCATAGTGGTCACTACCCCAAAGGTGAGCATGACCGTTAAAATCCCCCATGAGAATAAAGGGAGGGGGCAGTTGATCTACTAAGTGAAAAATATCATTGCTACAGACCCGCAGTGATGGTGGCAGGTAAATACTGCATATGGTTATGGTCTTTTTTAAGGTAACCCGAGCAGCGACAGCCTGAAGACAGGTGTCGATGCTAACGGGGCTACATAAAATTTGGCTACTAATGAGAAGAGCCGCTCCACCCGAGCGCCTCTCCGAATCAGAGCCTTTATGTATAACATAAAAACCATTAAAAGACACAGGGTCAGAAGTCTTCAGGTAAGTCTCCTGAAGAGATATGACTGAGGGGTTATAGAACTTGACTAAAAGACGTAATTCCTCAAAGTTAGCTCAAAAACCACGACAATTCCACTGAAGCAGAGAGTCCATGATTAAGTCTGATCTGGGGGTAAGGAGTTTTTCCCCCCTTTTTCCTTTACCTTGGAAGGAGTTGAAGAAACAGAGGGGGGCCGGCTCCCGGGCCTCCTCTGGTTCTTCGGAGAGGAAGGGGGTGGAGCTGCCGCAGCATCAGCAACAACAACTTCCACTCCCTCCATCCGCTCCTCCAGTGCAGCATATTTGTTTTGAAGGGGCACATCTGTGTTCCCCTTCTGGGCCCGTGCGCACAGCGGTCCCATAGATTTCTTAGACTTCTGGTCCTGGGCAGCGTTCCTGCCGCTAGAGTTAGCGGCCTTAGAAGGCTGACCAGAGCCAGAAGCCTTTGGAGTTGACTGACTAACAGGTTTGGGTGGGGGCTGAGGCTTAGGGGCAACAGAAGGCGGCACAACCGGACCGGCAGTGTCCGCCTTCTGCGTTCCCTGGCTCCTTGTCACCACCGGAGGAGGGTTACTCTCCAGGGGCGAGATGAGCCGAGGCTCCGCCCCCAACCAAGAAGTTGGGGTCTGACATGAAAAGTCTTTGGTGGGGCGCTTGCCTGCCACCGCTGCACTAAAAGTATACACTGAGGTGTTAGAGGTTGGGGCAGCCGCAGCTGCACCAGGGCCTTCAACCAGTTTTTTGGCATCCAGAAAGGACAGCCCCTTCTCCACACGCACCTGCTGAATCTTGCACTCGGATATCCAACGAGGGCATTTCTTATCCGAAGCCATATGCGCCCCCTGGCAATTCACACACAGGGGGGTGGCTGTGCAGGACTCAGCAGAGTGTCCGGGCCTAGTGCAACGGGCGCATGAAGCCTCTGCCTGACGGCATGTCTTCTGCCCATGGCCATACTTTTGGCACTTAAAGCACCGGAGGGGAAGAGGGACGTACTTTTTCACTCTCAGGGAGTAGTAACCTCCCCAGATGGTAGTAGGAGGGGTGGGGGTGCCAAACGTCAGGATGATGGTAGGGAGACGGATCTCCCCACCACCTCGCTTGGAAGCGAAGCGCCTGACGCAAGTCACCTCCTGAGACTTAAGGTTCCTTACAAGTTCATCTTCTGACAGTTCTGCCAAAGCTTGATCTTTGATTACGCCTCTTGACGAATTCATAGTTTTGTGGGGTGTGACTTCCACAGGAGTGTCTCCGATGGAAGAGAGCCCCAGTAGCCCGCTGGAGTGTGCCCGAGTACGGCACTCCACCAGCAAGTCACCAGACCTGAGGCGCTGGGCGTCAGGCCTGCCAACACGGCTCCTGAGGGTCTCCCCCACCAGAAAAGGATGCAGCTTGGTAACTGGTTTCTCCTTCACCTTGCTATGGACAATGAGGAAGCGAGGCCATACGGCCGACGCCTGAGGCGTCGCTTCCTCACAGTCTGAATCACTGTCATGTGCAATGTTGGTGTCTATGCGCCGTTTCTGTGCTAGTTTTGGTTTTATCCATATTATATTAGTAGAGATATTCATCCCCCGGGGGTCCCCGCCCGCCACCGAGCCCAACAAGGGAAAGTGCAACTGTCGGCGGGTCTCCAGCCGACGCACAATGGAGACTGCCCGAAAGATATACTCAAGGGGGTAAGCCCGATTGAACCGTTTGAGCCACCGCCTTCTATCACACCGTTGAATGCAGGGGAATACTGGCGTAAAGCACCTAATCAGCAGCAGAAGCTATAGCATGGTGCTCCGTATAGCAACCCGCATGTCAACAGTGGGATAGGGCTCAACGTGACAAGAGCCGATTGACTAGGCCGGTACGACTAGCCTCCCGTTTAGGTAGAAGTCAAGGCCGAAGTGGAGTGTTGGCACCAGTGAGCCGCAGCCCAAAGGGAACCTCAGCCACCAGGATCCTCTTCTCCCCCGACACGGGTCTCCAAGCACGGCAAACACTTGGGATCCAAAGGACCAAAAAGTCACGAGTATTTTTAAGGACCAATCCAACATGGTACGACCTAGGTTAGCACAGCTCCTTAAAAACCGGACCAGTGAAAAGGCTGAACAACATATCTGCTGACATCAAGTCCTAATCCTGGACAAAGATGGCACCCGTCCGCTAGCCCACTCAGTCAGGGACTGAGCGGACTACCCACCTACGCCACGTGGAGGCCGATGCCGGGTAGGCCCAGGTGGGGGAAATTAGTAGCTGTAGTAGTTGAACATTACTTAACGTCCTGACAACAAGACTTTCTCAGGATGTGCCTGCACTGCTTGTGAAAAAAAAACCCAAACAGAATATTGAACGTATGTCGCCAGCCGGTCTTATACACTAAATAAACCTAAGATCATTTAGCAACACACATCCAATATCAAGGGCTACAGGCAGCGCAGGCAGTAGGGAGAGTTTAAAAAAGGAAAATACAGGTGAATGAACGAAGGGTAGACAGAAACACACACCACAAAATAGAGGGGAAAACCAGGTGGGGGGAGATGTTGTACAACCTGACTATGCAGTTGTCTCATTTGTGTTAAAAACATGTCTGTGCGTTTTCACCTCTGTAGGCAACAGGTTCTGAATGCCCACCATCTGACCCAACAAGAATGTATCCGAAAGAACACACCTCTGCACTGCTTGTGAAAAGAAAAAAAAAAAAAACAGAATATTGAATGTATGTCGCCAGCCAGTCCAATACGTTAAATAAACCTATGACATGGGGCCTAAATAAAGCTAAGACCATTTAGCAACACACATCCAATATCAAGGGCTACAGGCAGCGCAGACAGTAGGGAGAGTTTAAAAAAGGAAAATACAGGTGAATGGACCAAGGGCAGACAGAAACACATGCCCCTGAATAGAGGGGGAAACCCACCCTGTGGGGCTGACCAGGGTGACCCTGGGAACAAAAAGTAGTTAACCCCAGCCAAGTCCCCCAGGGCAGACCTGGGTGGGGGCTATCAAGATATGTAAGTATTGTTCAAATGTCATCAACTGACCTGCAATGTTGAATAGAGGTGAAAACCCACCCTGTGGGGCTGACCAGGGTGACCCTGGGAACTAAAAGGTAAACCCCACCCAAGTCCCCCAGGGCAGACCCGGGTTTGGGGGTGGGGGGTAGACATGATTGATTGTACATTGCTTAACGTCACAACAGCAACAAGACTTTCTCAGGATGTGATTGCACTTTTTGTGGAAAAAAAACAAAAAACAAACAAACAACTAAACAGAACATTAAAAGTATGTCGCCAGCCGGTCCAACCTACGACATGGGGCCTAAATAATGTCAAGACCATTTAGCAACACACATCTAATATCAAGATCTACAGGCAGCGCAGACAGTAGGGAGAGTTTAAAAAAAGGCAAATACATGTGAATGGACCAAGGGTAGACAGAAATGCATGCCCCAGAATAGAGGGGAAAACCCACCCTGTGGGGCTGACCAGGGTGACCCTGGGAACTAAAAAGTAGATCACCTCACCCAAGTCCCACAGGACAGACCCGGGTGGGGGTGGGGGTGGTGGGGGTAAACAGAAACACATGCCCCAGAATAGAGAGGAAAAACCTGCTCCAAGTCACATTCTCATCCAATCCGTCACGCAAACATTCTCTCAATCGACTGCCCACACTGTCAACCCCACATTCGGCACATTTTCTGTCGACACAAGCCAAAGCAGGCGCACTTTCAAACTCACACATGCTCTCATTCAACAACTCTCTCACACTTTCTCACTAGCAAACTGTTCAGTGTGCCCAGCTTCAGCTCAGGGTGCAAAGAGACTTCACACAAGCACTGCCTGAACTTTAGCCTCTTGACCGAGGCCATGTTCTTTGGCTGGTGCCTGTGGAAAGATCGCAGAGAGACACTCCTCTGTCTTTTTCACAAACTCTTTGTGCAGTTCGTTAACTGGTTTGACGAGCTGCTTCTTCTTTCCTGTCCTGCAGGGATCAGAAATGGCATTCTCGTAAAAAAAATTCTCGAACGTCCTTCTGCGTCTGCAGATGGGCCCCCTTTGTCTTGGCATAAAGGGGTTTGTCCTGCTGTTTTAACCTTTCGTTGAGGCCAACTTCAAGATGCCCAGGTCTTCTAAGGCATCTGCTAAACGCCACTTGTATTTAAGAGTAAACTTGTCTCTTTTTCTGCTGATGCTGGTAATGTGTTCTTTCATAACACTGGCTGCTGTACTGGTTTTCTTCTGAGGGGTGACAACTGTGACATTAAGCTCTTTCAGAGCGTTCTTTGTTTCTTTGTCAGAGGACTTGATCAGGCTTTTGAACAGGAAATCAAACTTCTTGCCCCTAGCTTTTATTTTGTCCCTGACATGCCTCACAGCCCACTTGAATGCACCTTGAGTGGGATATGGGCACCCACTGGAGGAAATGTTCACTTTAGGTTGAACTGCCTGCTCTGTTCTGGCCTGATGTGCCTCACAGCCCACTTGAATGCACCTTGAGTGGGATATGGGCACCCACTGGAGGAAATGTTTACTTTAGGTTGAACTGCCTGCTCTGTTCTGGCCTGATGTGTCTCACAGCCCACTTGAATGCACCTTGAGTGGGATATGGGCACCCACTGGAGGAAATGTTCACTTTAGGTTGAACTGCCTGCTCTGTTCTGGCCTGATGTGCCTCACAGCCCACTTGAATGCACCTTGAGTGGGATATGGGCACCCACTGGAGGAAATGTTCACTTTAGGTTGAACTGCCTGCTCTGTTCTGGCCTGATGTGCCTCACAGCCCACTTGAATGCACCTTGAGTGGGATATGGGCACCCACTGGAGGAAATGTTCACTTTAGGTTGAACTGCCTGCTCTGTTCTGGCCTGATGTGTCTCACAGCCCACTTGAATGCACCTTGAGTGGGATATGGGCACCTACTGGAGGAAAAGTTCACTTTAGGTTGAGCTGCCTGCTCTGTTCTGGCCTGATGTGCCTCACAGCCCACTTGAATGCACCTTGAGTGGGATATGGGCACCCACTGGAGAAAAAGTTCACTTTAGGTTGAACTGCCTGCTCTGTTCTGGCCTGATGTGCCTCACAGCCCACTTGAATGCACCTTGAGTGGGATATGGGCACCCACTGGAGGAAATGTTCACTTTAGGTTGAACTGCCTGCTCTGTTCTGGCCTGATGTGCCTCACAGCCCACTTGAATGCACCTTGAGTGGGATATGGGCACCCACTGGAGGAAATGTTCACTTTAGGTTGAACTGCCTGCTCTGTTCTGGCCTGATGTGTCTCACAGCCCACTTGAATGCACCTTGAGTGGGATATGGGCACCCACTGGAGGAAATGTTCACTTTAGGTTGAACTGCCTGCTCTGTTCTGGCCTGATGTGCAGATCTTGCTTACTGCCTGCTCTGTTCTGGCCTGATGTGCAGATCTTGCTTACTGCCTGCTCTGTTCTGGCCTGATGTGCAGATCTTGCTTCTTCCTTTTGCCTGTTGTAACATGCCATTCTCTTCTTGTTGACTCTCCTCTTCTGGGACGACCAGTTTGCCCGATGTTTTCGACAAGCTATGTTGGTGGCCTCCCTCTTTTTGCTGCATTCTCCTTATCAAGTCTGGTCTGAGGATGGGAAGATGCTCCACTGGCTTGTTCCTCTTCTGTTTCAGCTTTTCTCTGGAAATACACAATTCACACAACACATAAATAAAAAGAACTGTATGGTTTATGTGAATGATGACAAAGTTTTCCAAACCAATGTAACATGGAATTCTGTTTCCAGTTTTTGTACAAGCCATAATGTAGGGGGGGGGGGGGGGGGGGAGAGAGAGAGAGAGAGAGAGAGAGAGAGAGAGAGAAATCTGCTGCCGATATGCCCATTTGCTTTCATTTAGAAAGTTCAGACTGGATGCTGCATTACTCCCCCCGCTCCACACCAGCACTATGAGCATGATTTTAAGAATATAAAATCTACGATGCTGTTAACTCTTTCTCCTCTGTATACCAGGACTATGAGCACAATCTTAATACAAAATCCCTAATAATGCTGTGTCTCTTGTTATGTGTTGATGGTCTTATGTTTTTTTTAAAGTTGATTCTATCTGCTTGGGTGTTTTCGGGTTCTCCCTACTTTGCGTGGCTCGTGCCTTGTCGTCTTCCATCATTTTCTGTCGCAGAAGTGGGTCAGCTGCAATATTAGCTCTGTAAAGTTTGCATCTCTCCGCATTGGACAGCTCTGCCATCTTCTCTCTGGCTGACATCTTTCATGAGACACGTTCTGGCCGTGTCCTGGTCACGGTGGCAACCTGCTAAACAGTCTGCGCCTGTAAAAATAAACAAATATTCAAATTAATTTATCTGTGTACAAGTTGATGCATTATTTTAACTCGGACCCTCAGAAGGTCCTAGCAGCTATGCCACTGGTTGTCCAAAATGGCTCATTTTAACAGTGCCTTCTCTCCCAAAAGTTTTACAATCCAAATGTGTTAAACGTCAAGATAGCAGCAAAAAATGTTGGCACAAGCCTGACGTCCGATACATTTTTTTATCATTGCATTATTATGATACGGAATTCACTGTTTCTTGATCTCATTATCTTGCGTTTGCGTCACAACAACTGCACGTGTCCATCAAATGACAAAAATATGTAGGTGTTCATCAAAATAACTCATTTACCAACTTTCATCGAACGGACGTCAGATTTGCGTCACGCATTCACGATCGAACATCAAAGTTGCAACAACAGCGGTCGTCGCAATAAAATTTGTTATCATCTTCATTCTCTAACATTCCTTTGTTCTACTGCCTAAAATCGGTGCTAGAGTCTCGGGCGATTCAAACTCCTGAAAATGGTCCCTTAGAATATTGATTAAATAAACATTTAGCTCATTATATTGTCTATAATTACAATTGAACGTCAGAAGTGATTGAACGTCAGATTTATGAAAACAGTTGCGACAAACCTTCACGAGTTGGAGCTCTCCATTGACAGATCTGACATTCAAAACAACCACGCTGGAATATGGCCCATAATGCATCTATCATAACCAGAAGGTCGTAGAGCAAAATAAAAAACTTTGTTAAACTTGGCAAATAGTTGAACGTCAGATCTTGCGACAAAAACTAGCCACTCACAATTTTTTGGCCAGCTTAGAAAACTGTGACGGAAAAGTAAATTTGAAGCATGATGCATGTCAAATATTCAATGAAAGTGAAACAACGCAATGACGTCATTTCCGGTTTGGGTCAGCATGATTTTCGCTAGCGAAAGTTCATGGAAATTAAGATGCTGCTGTTACGACAAACCTGACATCCTATCGCGGTTACTTTCAAGAGCAATAAACAAATGCATGGCTTACCTTCAAATCCATGGTGCAGTGCCAAAGGTGCGAGGTTCAAAAATGGGTTCCGGCGTCGGACTTTTCTCCTCTGGTAAGTGTCACCGTTAATTAGGGCGGACCGTCGTTGGGGGTTCTTTCTCCGGGTACTCCGGGTTCTTCCATCCCCCTCCCACCCCCAACTAAAAAGTAGTTAACCCCACCCAAGTCCCCCAGGGCAGACACGGGTGGGGGTTCATGACTCAAGCGATGGGTATAAGCTCGATGTTGCATCACAAAAATGAGTTTAAAAAGACTACAGTCTCTCACACAGATGAAATAATACTGTGTAGTGTCAGTGTCCTCGCGCTGGGACCATATGGCGTTGAGGCGCGTCCCTTGGGTGGTGGATAGGGGGTCCCTCGTGAGAGGGGTGCACCGAATGAAATAAGGTGCCGTGAACCAACATGGTCTAAGGGAAGGTGACCCCGACAGAAAACCCCTGGTCCTCCTAGTAAGGGGGTTGGGCGTGGGGGTAGCTTCCCCACCCTGCAAAAAAGGAAATAGCTACAAAAACGCCGACGAAAACTTACTTTACTTACGCCTGTCACCCCTACCCGGGTATAGGCCGTCGACGAGAGACCTCCAGCAACTCCTGTCCTGTGCTTCAACTTCGATTCTACTCCAGGTGGTTCCCAGTCTCTTGATGTCTGCTTGGAGGTCTCGACGCCAGGAGTTTCTCAGCCTACCTCTTTTCCTCTTTCCCTGGGGGTTCCATGACAATGCCTGCCTAGTGATACTGGAAGCTGGCTTTCTCAGACTGTGACCGATCCATCCCCATCTTCTTCGCCCAATTTCATTCTCTGCTGTTATCTGCTCTGTTCTCTGCCGACGAAAAGACTAACAGTAATTCCTTTCCTGGAGGAGGAAGGTTCTTCTACCAGAAGACTTATGACGTCCTGTGGTGAAAGCCGGAAGTCTTCAGAAGCCACAGGACCGAGCCGCCTCTCTCTATCCAGGGACACAACCATGGGCACATGGAACGTCAAGACCATGTACCAGAGCGGCAAGGCCGCCCAGATAGCAGCGGAAATGCAAAAGTACAACCTTTCCCTGCTAGGTATCAGTGAAGCCAGATGGACGCAGTCTGGCCAGAAAAGGCTGTTAAGTGGGGAGATCATTCTGTATTCAGGTCATGAAGAGGAGAATGCCCCCCATACAGAAGGTGTAGCATTCATGCTGTCACCAGTGGCACAGAGAGCGCTGATGGGCTGGGAACCTCTTGGGCCAAGAATTATCACAGCAGCCATTAGAACCAAGAAAAAGCTCAAGCTGAACGTCATCCAGTGTTATGCACCCACTAATGACAGTGACGAGGAAGAGAAACAAGAGTTCTACGACCGACTCCAGAGTGCCTTGGACAAATGTGCGGAGCGAGACATCACCATCGTCATGGGCGATTTTAATGCCAAAATAGGGGAGGAGAACACCGGATACGAAGAGGTGATGGGGAGACAGGGACTAGGCTCGGAGATGAGTGAGAATGGGGAGAGGTTTGTAGACTTTTGTGCTCTAAACCGACTTGTCATTGGAGGCAGCATCTTCCCACACAGAAGAATACACAAAGCAACTTGGGTCTCACCTGACCATACAACAGAGAACCAAATAGACCATATCTGCATTAGCAATAAATTTAGAAGATCCCTTCAAGATGTTCGAGTGAGGAGGGGAGCAGATGTCGCCTCCGACCACCATCTGCTTACCTTAAGAATGAAGCTCAAGCTAAAGAAAAGCCGCACAGAGACAACAAGAAGACAGCGCTATAATGTAGGCCTCCTGAGAGAAACTGGAGTTAGAGAAGAGTTCAAACTGGTGCTGTCCAACCAGTTTCAAGCGCTACAGGAGCTAGTAAATGAAGAGGAGGCGGTCACCACAGAGCAGCAGTGGAAGGCAGTTAGAGAGGCGCTGAACTCAACCTGCAAAGACACTGTAGGGTTCAGGAAACACCATCACAAGGACTGGCTGTCGGCACAGACCTTGAAGAAGATAGAAGTGAGGAAGCAGAAGAAAGCAGCTGTCAACAACAGTCGCACGAGAGCAGCCAAAGTAAGGGCACAGGGGGAATACTCGGAAGCCAACCGCGAGGTGAAGAGTAGTATCAGGGCAGACAAGAGGGCCTACACAGACAGCCTGGCAGCAGAGGCAGAAAAGGCAGCAGGCAGTGGCAACATGAAACAGCTCTACGACATTACCAGAAGATTGTCAGGCAAGTATGGCCATACAGAAAGACCAGTAAAAGACAAGCCTATTGCAGACAGAGCAGACCAACTCGACAGATGGGCCGAGTATTTTGAAGAGTTACTGAACAGACCTAGCCCACCCGACCCCCCAGACATCCAGCTGGCAGAGACCGACCTACCCATCAGCTGTGACAGACCCAGCCGGGAAGAGATCAGAAGAGCAGTGGCATTCTTGAAGAACGGCAAAGCAGCAGGCCCAGATGGCATCCCAGCGGAGTCTCTGAAAGCAGACCTAGAGACAACAGTGGAGATGCTGTACCCACTGTTTGGAAAGATCTGGGAAGAGGAGGTGATGCCGGCTGACTGGAAGGAGGGGTACCTAATCAAGCTTCCCAAGAAAGGCGACCTCAGCAAGTGTTCCAACTACAGAGGAATCACCTTGCTGTCAGTACCAGGAAAGGTCTTCAACAGGATCATCCTGGAGAGAATGAAGAGCTCCGTTGACCCCCAGCTGAGAGACCAGCAAGCAGGATTCAGGAAGAACCGATCATGTACAGACCAGATAGCCACTCTCCGCATCATCGTGGAACAGTCTCTGGAGTGGAGCTCCCCGCTGTACGTCAACTTGGTGGATTATGTGAAAGCATTTGACAGTGTGGACCGAGAGACTCTGTGGAAACTCCTACGACACTACGGTGTACCCACAAAGCTCGTCCGCCTGATCAAGAGCAGCTACGACGGCATGACATGTCGCGTGATCCACGAAGGGCAGTTCACCAGGGAGCTCCAGGTCAGAACCGGTGTCAGGCAGGGGTGTCTGCTGTCTCCGTTCCTCTTCCTACTGGCCATAGACTGGGTCATGAAGATGACCACAGAGCACAGACGAAGTGGAATACAGTGGACACTGTGGACACAGCTTGACGACCTCGATTTTGCAAACGACTTGGCATTACTGTCCCACACTCATCAACAAATGCAGGACAAGACCACGAGGCTTGCTGACATCTCGTCCCAAGTGGGCCTCACCATTCACAAACAGAAAACAAAGACAATGAGGCTGAACGCAACCAGGGAAGGACCAGTCTTGCTTGCTGGCACCCCGTTGGACGAGGTGGAGTCCTTCACCTATCTCGGGAGCATCATAGACAAAAAAGGCGGCACTGATGCAGATGTCAGAGCACGAATCGGTAAAGCCAGAGCAGCCTTTCTCCAGTTGAAAAAAGTGTGGAGCTCCAGAGAGCTGTCACAACACACCAAAGTCCGGATTTTCAACTCCAATGTAAAAGCAGTTCTCCTATATGGAGCAGAGACTTGGAGATTGACAAAAACCACAGTCAACAGAGTACAGACCTTCATGAACAGTTGCCTTAGAAGAATTTTGAAAATCCACTGGCCAGAGAAGATCAGCAACGTCAGACTCTGGGAGAGAACAGAGCAGATAACAGCAGAGAATGAAATTCGGCAAAGAAGATGGGGATGGATCGGTCACAGTCTGAGAAAGCCAGCTTCCAGTATCACTAGGCAGGCATTGTCATGGAACCCCCAGGGAAAGAGGAAAAGAGGTAGGCCGAGAAACTCCTGGCGTCGAGACCTCCAAGCAGACATCAAGAGACTGGGAACCACCTGGAGTAGAATCGAAGGAGAAGCACAGGACAGGAGTTGCTGGAGGTCTCTCGTCGACGGCCTATACCCGGGTAGGGGTAACAGGCGTAAGTAAGTAAGTAAGTGTCAGTGTGTATGAGAGAGAGAGAGGGAGAGAGAGAGAGAGAGATTGGTTGGTTGATTGCATGTACATTGCTTAACGTCCCGACAGCAACAAGACCTTCTCAGGACGTGCCTGCACTGCTTGTGAAAAAAAACCCAAAAAATCAAAAACAACCCTGGGTATTGAATGTATGTCGCCAGCTGGTCTAATACACTAAAACAAAATCCAACCTAAGACCATTTTGGAACACACATCCAATATCAAGAGCTACATAGGCAGCGCAGACAGTAGGGAGAGTTTAAAAAAGGAAAATACAGGTGAATGGATGATTGGTTGGTTGTACATTGCTTAACGTCCCGATAGCAAAAAGACTTTCTCAGAAAGTGCCTGCACTGCTTCATGATCCCCTGTGACCTTGACCTTTGTGAGAGGTCACTGAAACTGGTATGGTTAGAAAGGTCTTGCCACAAAGTATCCTTGGGCCAATTTGAGAGTAGCTTGAATAGTCTCCGAGAAAATGTCACCAGATGTTACAGTTTACCACAGAGGACAGACAACCACCGGCCCAGAACATTAGAGAGACTTAGATGCTGCCATCGAAGTTCGTAGTGTAAGGAAAAGTGTGTACTACATCACCAAATTTGCAGGGTCAAGTTTATAGGTCAAAGGTCATCGTTTACGAACTGCATTTCGCTCCGCGAAGTTTCATCGAATTCACGTTTCCTAAGAAGCGTGTTTCAGCGAGTATTTTCGAGCATTCATGTCTATACTGTTGTAACCAAATGGTATATTCTCGATGTCTTCATCATTTTTGTACTCATTTAGACAAAACGTAATGCACATGGCATCAAATTTGGGCTTTTGAAGACAGTTTTCTTGAGCACCTGAAAACGCTGTTTCCAATCAACAATTTCAAGATGGCGACCGTAACTGCATTGAACGCTTCGATTTTTCAAACTGCATTATTACGTTATTTTGTGAGACAAGTTACAAATAAGTACATATATATATAACACATTTATTTGAAGGGTCATGATTTTGTGTGGTTTCATCCAGTTCTTGGTGTGAAAATGACCGATATAAAGTAGTCTCTTTCTCTATCGTACCGGCTCAGTGTTGACCTAGTAAGAAAAAGAATTAATCTACTTTAGTACTAACCATGTCTTGTCTTATTTGTAGAATATCATGGACCTTTTTGACAACTTTTCTGCATCGCTCGATGGAAGCGACATTTCTTCAAGCTTGTTTGGTGATGGTCTCTCAATGTGGGCACCATCAAACAAGCTTGAACTACTTGAAGATTTGTTGCTTCTTGATGATAGCATGGTATCAAGGAGGCAAGGGGTACTTGTCAACACCCTTCAACCTCTTCAACTATGAAGCAAGCTTTGTGAAGAAGTAATTCATTGATTTTTGGTGTTTAACGCCGAGCAGGCGACTAAGGCCATCTCACGGCGGGAAGAAGTAATTCAGGTTCCACACAGCTAAAGATGCTGTCCACATGGCTGACCTGTTCAGCATTCCACCAACGATGCGAGCAACGAATGGAACAAAAGCTTGGGGTATGTAAGCCACGATTTACATTGTGCACTGTATTAAGTACATGGGTTATTTTACACTCTCAAAACGTTTCACAGGTTAACCTTCACCATAATTTGCTGAATAAATGTATTAAACAATTACCATGGTTGGGAGTATGTCATGGATGTTGGCACACTCAAACTCCGACATGGTGATTTTTTTTTTTTTTTTTTTTTTTGTTCATGTCATGGGTGTGTGGCTGACTACTTTCTGTTTGTATACTGTTAAAGCTGAGGTTGAGTCTTTTTGTTCTATCCTGCACATATGCACACAGAACATGAGATACACTGCAGTCACAAGTGAACCCCTATCGGCTTTACACAGGCCTATATACATGAACTTACACTGTTGCAGGTGATATTGACAAATAATTGGACGATACATTTGACAGCCAGTCTCCATGAGCACATATGTGGAATAGTGCTGTTAGGGCATGCAGATGCATGGAGTGTGGTTCTCAAACATTTTGGCTGGTTATTGTCAGTATCGTCTGCTGCAGGATTAGTTCCTCAGAGCAAGCCTAAGTAAAGCTGACATGATTTCCCTTGCAACTTCGGTGTATCTCATGCTCCGTTCATGGTGTGTCACCACTGAACTGGACTTCTGACAACTGCCATGCACCTGGCTGACATAAAGGTCTCTGACTGATGGAACTCAAACTCGGTGAGCTCAGGGCCCTATCTGGGTATTTTAAAAACACGTGCGGGACAGAACAAAAAGACTAAAAAGTAAAATACATGGTTTATTTACACAAGTTGTCATTCAGGATATCCTGCTGAAAATGAAATAAAAAATCTTGGCAGGGAGTACTTTGTAAATGTAAGCACACCGACACTTTTTCATATTTTTAAGAATTCATAATCAATGTTGTGGGTGTGAATACAACCATACTTTTTCCTTGAAACTATAAAACCTTTCAAGATCACTTTTACAAAGAAATTGCACATACCCACAATATATCTTCTGTCTTACTGCGTGGTGCTTTCTGAGATAGCACAGTACACCTTTTCTAGACAGCTGGCAAGCTTGAGCGTGCAAACTGCATTGGAATCACTGGCAGTGGCATCGCTTTCATCATGTAAACTGACAAACCTTTACAATGATCATCACTGCTGTCTATTCTACAAAGCATAACAAAATCCCAGAATGAGCAGTCAGCTCAGTGGTAGTCAGCAAACAGCAGGCTAAGGCAAAGCTGTATGCTCTGCTTGATGCTTGTAATTTGTATTCTAGTTCAGAAAGGTTTATAAAACATAAAATGAAGTGTTTGTGTACTATCGTTTTAAGACAGACCTTAAAACCTTTAAGACAGACCTTCCGTTGTGCTCTAGGTGACTTAAAATTGGTCTGAAAATTGGGAGTTGGTCTGTCTAGAAATGATAGTATACAAACACTGCTATAAAAACATGTTTTTGTGACCTGTATACATTTTTTTGTGTGAAACATCACTCATAATACTTTTTTCTTTTTTTTTACAGGTTTGGATGTACTTTGTATAGTGCTTCACATGTTGGCGTATCCTTGCCACTATGTAGACCTCTGCGCAACCTTTCCATACATGGTAACGGAGTTGTGCCTCCTTTTTAACATTGGTGTGGACCATATATACAGCAGGTTCCACACCAAGTTGACAAACTTGAACCAGCCCTGGCTGTCCATACCCAGCCTGCAGCGATATGCCACAAGAGGAGCCCTTCTGCAGAACTGTTGGGGGTTTATCGACGGAACGGTACGACCCAGTTGCAGGTCTACCATGCACCAGAGAGAGGTGGAGGTGTACAATGGACACAAGCGAACTTTATTGAGCAGAACTTTAATGTAAATGGCAACCCGCTGTGTTTGTATGGCGATCCAGCGTACCCCCTGCGCCCCCACTTAATGCGGCCCTACAGAGGTGGACACCTAACTCCACCGCAGCGGGCATTCAACACAGATTTGGCATCTGTGAGACAGGCTGTTGAGTGGAGTTTGGCAAATAATTTCTGAGTGGGTGTTCCTGGACCACAAGAACTTAAAACTCTTATTGTCTCCTGTGGGAAAGCTGTACCCAACAGCTTTCTTGGCCAACTGCCACACATGCATGTATGGAAGCTCAGCCAATTCTTTGGCATTGATCCAGCCACTGTGGAGGAGTATACTAGTGTTTGACATTGTTAGGTTTGTGGTTATGTTATTCTTTGAGAGCATGTATGTGTTAATCATAGGAAAGATCCGATATTCATTTGAGTTATTTTGGATAAGAATTATGTACCTTTGTAGTAGGATTCATTTTCTTTTGCATGGAGAATTGCGATCAATTTTTGTTGTCAAGCGCAGTTTTGCCTACATTAGACTGGAAGGTTCAAGTAATAAAATATTGGAAATGTTACTCCAGTGTGGTCTACAACCGTACGCCACTTTGTGTGAGTTTCCCCACGTAACATATTCAGCCCCAGTGCACTATAGTAGGAGATGGATCAACCATAATTCAAGGGGAGTGCCAGACTGTTACTCCAGTGTGGTCTACAGCCTTATGCCACTTTGTGTGATGTTCCCCTCATAACATATTCAGCCCCAATGCACTATAGTAGGAGATGGATCAACCATAATTCAAGGGGAGTGCCAGATCAGCCTTGCACACACACTTGATTATGATGGTTGATCTGTCTCCTGCAAATGGTACATTATCGAGCGACGCCTCAAATGTGGGGTTAAGTGAGACAATGTGTTGATCTTTTTTGTCAGGATTCCAGCAGGAATCGCCTGGACAATGTGTTGCCTGCGGCAGCAGGGCTACAAACTGTGTGGTGTCAGTTTGTGGCTTTACTTGTCAACTTGTTGCATTGTACTGCCATGAATGTCCTATTAGGAAGACAGATGTTCAGGATATACCTGTGCTGTACAAAACTGTCTATACTGCTCTGCTTTGCTTGAACAATTATGCACTTACAACAGCATATCAAAACTAGGACATGTCTGGAAGAACAATGCAACAAGTTGACGTAATTTCAGCATAAAAGCATTGCAAAATTGCACCAACGGTTTGGAACAATTCTACATCTGATTGTCTTTACCATCAAACAAAAAAACAATTTCATAATCAGTGATGAGTTTATTTGCTAAGCAGTTCTTGCCAAAATAAACATTCATGTACTGTACACTACAATGGAACAATGACGCAGAATTTAAACAATGCACTCTACGACTTCCACAAATTCCTAATACTGCACAGTGGTGTAAAACCAAATATAGTTATCCCCAGAGCTAAAATAAAGGTAAGGGATGTACACAAATGATGAATTACATACAGTTATAAATCGTTGGATGAAAACATCTGGATCGGATTCAGAGGACACAAAACTGCACAAAAGGCACAGTTTGATTAGTAACACTGATATTAGTTTTGTGTAAAACAAAACTCAGTTTTTCCTGATTAGAAAATCTGAGTGGAATCGAAAGGTACAAGCTTTTTACAGGGAATGGCAATATGAAAGAGTTATCCCTGGATCAGAAAATCTTGCGAGGCACAGTGGATTCAAAAGGTACAAAGTTTCAGTGCTTAGCTTGTGGCAGTGTACTTCAAGAAATGTCCTATTAGGAAGACAGATGTACAAGACATACCTGTGCTGTACAAAACTGTTTATACTGCTCTGCTTTGCTTGAACAATTAAGAATAAAAGCATTGCAAACTTGCACAAAGGATATGGAACAACTCAGCATCTGAATGAGTAATTTGTTGTCTTTGCATTTGATCTGTCGTGTCTTTTTAAGTACATCTTGTGTAGAGCACACAAGCGAGGGTAAAGCTAAATGTGTCTGTAGGTGGTTTAGTCGAACTGGTATGAAGACAACTGAGAATCACTATTATGTTACCATCAAACAATTTTATAATGAGTAATGAGTTTATTGGGTAAGCAGTTACCGACAAAATAAACATTCATGAACTGTATGGAACCTTGGAACAGTGACGCAGAATTAAAAGGTACACTCTACCACCCTTTCACAAATTGCACATAATTATTTCTAATATGTACAGTGGTGTGAAAACCAAAAATAGTTATCCCCAGAGCGAAAATAAAGGTAAGGGATTTACACAAATGATGAATTACATACAGTTATCCTTGGATTAGAACGTCTGGAACAGATTCAGAGGATACAAAACTGCACAAAAGGCACAGTTTGATTAGTAATACTGATATTAGTTCTATGGTGTGTTTTATTATGGCCTAAGCAGTTATTGCCCAAATAAACATTCATGATCTGTACACTACAATGGCACCTTGGAACACTAACAGTGACGCAGAATTAAAAAGTACACACTACGGCACTTTTCCAAATTGCACAAATTCCTAATACTGTACAGTGGTGCAAAACCAAAAATGGTTATCCCCAGAGCAAAAATAAAGGTAAGGGATTTACAAAAATGATGAATTTATCCTTGGATGAAAACATCTGGAACGGATTCAGAGGACACAAAACTGCACAAAAGGCACAGTTTGTTTAGTAACACTGATATTATTGCTATGTAAAACAAAACTCAGTTTTTCCTGATTAGAAAATCGGAGTGGAATGGAAAGGTACAAGCTTTTTACAGGCAACGGCAATATAAAAGAGTTATCCCTGGATCAGAAAATCTCGTGAGGCACAGTGGACTCATGTCAAAAGGTACACAGTTTCTGCAGGAAATGGCACATAGTGCTTAGCTTGTAATATATAACTGACAACAAGGAACGACCCAAGAACAAATAAAGCAGGTGACTTAAAATCGAGCATCATAATAAAATGCGTTCAAAAGAAGAATACTGAGAAGTAGTGAAAAATGCAACTAGCATGATTACAATGAAAAAATAATTTGCCTCATTTTTTCGCAGCAATCAGCGCCTGCAGCATCTGCTGTATCAGTTTAGTTTGATTGTCCATTTCAAGCCTACGCAGCTTTCTCTCATCCTCTCTCTGGTTCTTCTCTTCAAAGCGCTTCTCCTCCACCTTGAGACGCCACTTTTAAAGCTTCCTCTCCTCCTGCCTTTCCTCAAGCTCCTTCGTTCGCAGGGCAAGTCCAGTCTCCTGGAGCTGCTGCCGAGCCCCCGCATCTTTTCTCCATCTCTCCTCCCTCTCCTTGCATTCCCGCCATAGCGTGGAGACATCTGAGGTATGCCTCCTTCGTTGTGGAGTTGAGTCGTCAGAAGATGCTGGTCAGGTTGAGGCAGTCTCATCAGCGCTGGTGGGTGTAGTGGCAGCTGGTGGAACTGTTAAACAAAAAACATGGAATGAGATATTCAGCTGAACCTTGAGGACTAAATGATGTCTCACATGACGAGAAGACACATAGACGCCGTGTCAACTCACTTTGACTTTGCACATGGACAATTAAAATAGCAATTGACACATTGCTGTAACTGCCACCTTCTGTACTTTGTAGGCACTTGGTCTATTGCAGCCAAACACACAGACCTGATGGTCATTCACCTAAAGCAGCTGTATCTGCCCTGTCCCTTAGGTGGCTGTTACATACTTGTCCTGCAGTACATTCGCTAAACAAAAACTAAATTGTGACTGAATTTTGTATCACAGACAGGTGACCCTTCTGACCCTTCGCACCAATAAGCTCTCATTTCTGAACATGCACACGATGATTATGCATGAAAGTAGACAGGCGCAGCAATCTGAGCGCACAACATAAAACCTTTCATTTCGCCTCGTTACCACTAATACCAGGTTTTGACTTGATGGAAATGAGGAAAACCTCACCCATTTCGGCCCACCAACAGATCAAACTCAGTATGCTCACACAAGTGTAACTGTATAGCAGCACTAGCCGAGCTATGCCAAAAAATACATAAATTTTACATGCACTGAAATTATATAGATTTGTCAGGAGTTAAAAGTGACCTGTGAGTCACATTACTCACAAGGGCGACATACACAAACAAGTTAAAAGTAGAACAGCATTTTAGTGCGTACCCCCTTTCTTCTAAGGTCAGCTGCCGCTTCCTTTCGGACAATTTTAGTAGGGTCCGGTCACGAAGACTCTTTGAAGTCTTAACACTTTCGAAGCTTCCACCTGGGGACCTCTGCAGTCGGGTAAACACCTTCTCCCAAATGACCCCATCCTGGAAGGGGTTGGTCAGGGCCACTTCATCAAGTAAAGCGGCATCCATTGCCACGGTGTAGAGCACATGTTTAATTTCAGCCAATTTGTTCTTCTTGGTCTGGTTTGCTGTAAGTATAACACAAAACGTCTCATTTAGATTATGTGTGTTTTAATGTAAAATGCTTAGTAGTAAATTCATACTAATATTAACAAACGCTGATAACAGTAAACCACAAAAGAAAAACACAAAGCATGTTTGACAGATGACGGGCACATGTATTAATTAAATATTTGCACAATGCAACACGCTTTACGCGCTTAAAAAGAGATTTAGGATGTGAAAACATATGGAGAACAAGTATTTATAAGATATGTGACGCTACTACTGTACTTGTATTCGAACAAAGTGTAAAAAAAATATGTATGCGTACCTTAAATTACGCGCGCTTCGAGGAAACAGCTGGGAAACAGGAACATTGTTTCAAGAGTTCTGAAACGTGAAGTAACTCGAACCTAAGTTCAAAACGAAAGGTTGTCTCCCTTGCGCAAAACGCTCTGAACTTCATAGCCAGTCTAAACCGCTTTCACCGACAACACACGGGTGGTTCGTTGCGACTTCGGACAAGCCGGAAACGATCCTTACGAAACGAAACACGTTTTGTAGTGTGATTTAAGTGTCACTATTGACTCACTTTTGCTTCACAAATGAGCCAAAAACCATGCACATGCAAAAACCAAAACATATAGGCTGTAAGTAAGAAAAAGTACATGTTTGTATAAAAGAGATTTGCTGCATAAATAAGTGTGTATGTACTCTTACCATATTCTTGCTTTATGCAAGTCTCATCTGCCTCTGCCACATCAGTCTCTATCTTCACTTCTGCTGTCACCACCGTGTCATGTGACTCCATTTTGTGTCCACAGTAGTGCCCAGAAGCCCTCAGTTCAGCTCAAATCAAGGTGCCTGGTCAACACAAAACACAACACTAGTATCTAGTAGTAGTACATCATACAGGACGGAAATGCAACGTAATAAAGCTGAGTTGGTATACCTCGCCCTGTACCTAGGTCAAAAGCACTAGTGGCGCCATTGTTGCTATTTTCGCACCAGACCGGTCATGTACACCAGAACTGACCCATACCACTAATAAGCGCACGCGGGTGATGCCGAGCTGCAGGCGGGAAGCACAGCGCTCTTTGTTCCCTGTTGAAGGCTGTCAGGCAGGTGATCAGTTTAGTCTGTTTATAACTTATTATTACCGTGGCTAAAAAGTTACAATCGTAAATATGATTATGTAATACTATGCTTGAAAATGTCCTCTTCAAGCTCATGTCAGTTTTCTTTTGAAATCATCTTCAAATTCTGTGGTTACTACGTGATTAAAATACATGTGTGTAGTTCGAGGAACGTTAGTTCCACGGCAGACAGTGCGGGAGTGTAAAAAACTGGTTTGCAGTGCCGGATGTATCACTATGTGTGCGTGCCCTTATCTGATGCATATAATATGTAGAGTATAGCTTGTTAAAACCATGGAGAATGAACATTCCTTTCCACGACATTTGGACTAAATTGGAGGCCGTGAATTCTTTGTGTAGACTTTGTGGTAGAAAGTCTAGGCGAGCAAAAACAAACCTGTGTTTTTGTGCACTAAATACACCAGTGATATATTTTCACAAAATTGAAGTGCTCAATGACCAGGAAAGGAAGCATTCAAAAACAATTTGTTCCATGTGTCATACAAAGCTTGTTAAATTAACAAAAGAAGTCGAGCGCACAAGCTTTACAGACATTCACAAAACGTGTTATTTTTGGGTAAACTTTGATCAAACTCTTTTTATTGATGACTTCCAGCCCTGAAAATGGCGAGTGATTTTTTTTTTTTTTTTTGGCAGGCGCTCGGGCATTTTCCAATCTGTACTTTTTCAGTCTTAAATCCGAAAGTCAACCTTCACTTCTCGTAATACAAAGCCAGCAATAGAAAGAAGTCAGGGATTCCGTTTTATTGTGTCTGTGCGTCTATGACGCATTAAAACTCGAAATCACGTACTGAAAATGTAACTAAAGGGTAGTCTGACAAATTAAAATTCAGTGCATCTGCGTCCGAGACACATCATCCTTGCACCACCGTACGTAACCTAACAGAAGTAGGTGACAGTGGTTCTACTTTTAGTGACGAGTTGGTTTGTTTAGCCGCTCGCTTGGTTGTGGCTGCATTGAGAATCACCCAGACTAGGGGTCCGTGCGAGTGTAACTGGATGGGCAAACTGTTAGTTTACGTGTGGTGTCAGAATGGTATTACAAAGTGCGCGCTACGTGTTAAACGCGTTACTTGCAGTGACATCACCATTCATACTATTATGGGATACTGCATGGTGCGTTTCACTTTCGAACTTGAACGAAGTTGTAAATGGCGGAGAAAAAGCAAAGGAAGCTAATATGCTTCTGATTCTTCAATCCGGCACCATCTGATCATGATAATCGCTTAGAAGAAAGTTGCACTTCGACACCGTCGTCTCCATAGACAAGCAACAGTACCAGAAATGATACCCCTGAGCCGTGTGTCGCACCGCCGCTGCGACTCCCAGTTTTCAGAGTTTATGGCTGCGTGTATTTCCATGGCTAAAGCACGACGGCACACAGATGACATGCTCAATGTGCATGGAGGCGAACTGAAAAAGCAAGTCCAGAAACTTGAACAGAAATAAGTTTGTCAGTTTTTTTTTTATCGTGGTCCTTCCAGCCATCTTCTGGTACACAGGTATTAGGCAAACGCTCTAAAATTGGAGAAATACGTCTTTCGGGTTAAATGGGTTGAAACTAACTTTTAAGTACATTATTTCACACACACACACACAGAGTTTAGACAAGTCAGACTATGGTTGTCAATCTGCATTCAGCAGAATTACAATACATTATCAAATGATCATACAGATAAATGTCTTTCTGAGAGAGAGAGAGAGAGAGAGAGAGAGAGAGAGAGAGAGAGAGAGAGAGAGAGAGGCTTTTGCACGATAGTTCAACAGTTAAAAAATCAGTATCATGGAAAAACACACACACTGTAACAACAAAATTAAAGAGGAGAGAGCTAAATGAGTTAATTGTTTTTTTTTTTTTTTTAAAAACATACAGGCAGGGCTTCTGATAACGCAAAAAAACGTGTAAGGTACGCATTGAAAATCAATGGGACGCACTGAATGTTCGTCTATTGTAGCCTTGGACCCCTTAAAATATTGATAAATAGGTCCTGGGGACCCCAACGAAATTAATCCTAGCAGAAGCCCAGGTGATGCAGTTTTTCTTAAATAAATTTGAGGACCTTCTATTATGCTCAGATGAGGGTATGTGTACCCTCTAAAATTTATACCTGGAGATCTACAGACCCTTTAACCTGTTGTGAAAACAAAAGCCCTGCAAGTTCTACAACAACATTTTTGGTGAGTGCTTTAAAACATTTTTTTTACATTTGACAGAGCTCAATACGTGCGTTTCCCAATCCGTCCTTTTTCAGTCCTCAATCTGAAAGTACACGAACCTTCAACCTATGCTAGCGAACAACAATGAAGCGATCAGGTAAGCCATCAGTTTTCCATTTTCAGTTTGGCTAGTAACATTTTCAGTTTGGCTTATAAAACTTGGAAGTCACTAGCCAAAGGCTGGTGGGCAAAATGTTAGACTTTCAGGGCTGCTGTCAAACGTGCAGTCATTTCAAGCAGCAGTCAGAGGGTGGCCGACAGCATCCAGCCCAAAACACACTAGCTGCATCCAAACATGTAGTCATTTCAGCAGTCAAAGGGTGGCCGACAGCATCCAGCCCAAAACACACTAGCTGCACCCAAACATGTAGTCATTTCAAGCAGCAGTCAAAGGGTGGCCGACAGCATCCAGCCCAAAACACACTAGCTGCACCCAAACATGTAGTCATTTCAAGCAGCAGTCAAAGGGTGGCCGACAGCATCCAGCCCAAAACACAATAGCTGAACCCAAACATGTAGTCATTTCAAGCAGCAGTCAAAGGGTGGCCGACAGCATCCAGCCCAAAACACACTAGCTGCACCCAAACATGTAGTCATTTCAGCAGTCAGAGGGTGGCCGACAGCATCCAGCCCAAAACACACTAGCTGCACCCAAACATGTAGTCATTTCAAGCAGCAGTCAAAGGGTGGCCGACAGCATCCAGCCCAAAACACACTAGCTGCACCCAAACATGTAGTCATTTCAAGCAGCAGTCAAAGGGTGGCCGACAGCATCCACTAGCCCAAAACACACTAGCTGCACCCAAACATGTAGTCATTTCAGCAGTCAAAGGGTGGCCGACAGCATCCAGCCCAAAACACACTAGCTGCATCCAAACATGTAGTCATTTCATGCAGCAGTCAAAGGGTGGCCGACAGCATCCAGCCCAAAACACACTAGCTGCACCCAAACATGTAGTCATTTCAGCAGTCAAAGGGTGGCCGACAGCATCCAGCCCAAAACACACTAGCTGCACCCAAACATGTAGTCATTTCAGCAGTCAAAGGGTGGCCGACAGCATCCAGCCCAAAACACACTAGCTGCACCCAAACATGTAGTCATTTCAAGCAGCAGTCAAAGGGTGGCCGACAGCATCCACTAGCCCAAAACACACTAGCTGCACCCAAACATGTAGTCATTTCAGCAGTCAAAGGGTGGCCGACAGCATCCAGCCCAAAACACACTAGCTGCATCCATTAGTTATTTAGTTATTTGGGTTTAACGCCGAGCAGGCGACTAAGGCCATCTCACGGCGGGATGGGTAAAAATCTGGTCAGCCAGACTAAAAGCAAGGTCTTAAGACAAGATGTAAATATAGATTAAAAATCTCAGGCTAAAATGTCGCACATGTCTGGAAAAGAAACGTCTACAGACTCTCAAAAAGGGCAAATAAAAAAATTCACATAGTCTATGAATGCTCAGATCTTGTTAAAAATATTGCATTCTCTCAAAAAATTGAAGACTTTGTCCGGGGGAACATCCCGGAACAAAACCTTCAAGGAGTCTGCTGTGAAGTGTTTATATCTGGTGTCAATTAGGTCAGCACAATACAGCAAAAAGTGTATAACAGAAAACTGCTCATCACAGGCAAAACACCATGGACGCTCATCCTGTTTAAGCAAGTAAGAGTGCGTAACATATGTGTGCCCGATGTGGAGCCGAGCAAGGACAGTCTCCTCACGGCGGCTGCTGCAGCGGAAAGGTAGACTGTCAGACAACTTAGGAAGAGCTTCATGAAGCTTGTTCCCTTCCTCTTTGTCCCACTCGGACTGCCACTCGCGGGCTATGTTGTACGCACTAATAACAGGTTTAAAATCACTATAGACAGTCTGTGCGTCAGGGACAGGGTCACTGCGGGCACTGTGCATCCAAACATGTAGTCATTTCATGCAGCAGTCAAAGGGTGGCCGACAGCATCCAGCCCAAAACACACTAGCTGCACCCAAACATGTAGTCATTTCAGCAGTCAAAGGGTGGCCGACAGCATCCAGCCCAAAACACACTAGCTGCACCCAAACATGTAGTCATTTCAAGCAGCAGTCAAAGGGTGGCCGACAGCATCCAGCCAAAAACACACTAGCTGCACCCAAACATGTAGTCATTTCAGCAGTCAAAGGGTGGCCGACAGCATCCAGCCAAAAACACACTAGCTGCACCCAAACATGTAGTCATTTCAAGCAGCAGTCAAAGGGTGGCCGACAGCATCCAGCCCAAAACACACTAGCTGCACCCAAACATGTAGTCATTTCAGCAGTCAGAGGGTGGCCGACAGCATCCAGCCCAAAACACACTAGCTGCACCCAAACATGTAGTCATTTCAGCAGTCAAAGGGTGGCCGACAGCATCCAGCCCAAAACACACTAGCTGCACCCAAACATGTAGTCATTTCAGCAGTCTGAGGGTGGCCGACAGCATCCAGCCCAAAACACACTAGCTGCACCCAAACCTGTAGTCATTTCAGCAGTCAAAGGGTGGCCGACAGCATCCAGCCCAAAACACACTAGCTGCACCCAAACATGTAGTCATTTCAAGCAGCAGTCAGAGGGTGGCCGACAGCATCCAGCCCAAAACACACTAGCTGCATCCAAACATGTAGTCATTTCAGCAGTCAAAGGGTGGCCGACAGCATCCAGCCCAAAACACACTAGCTGCACCCAAACATGTAGTCATTTCAAGCAGCAGTCAAAGGGTGGCCGACAGCATCCAGCCCAAAACACACTAGCTGCACCCAAACATGTAGTCATTTCAAGCAGCAGTCAAAGGGTGGCCGACAGCATCCAGCCCAAAACACAATAGCTGAACCCAAACATGTAGTCATTTCAAGCAGCAGTCAGAGGGTGGCCGACAGCATCCAGCCCAAAACACACTAGCTGCACCCAAACATGTAGTCATTTCAAGCAGCAGTCAAAGGGTGGACGACAGCATCCAGCCCAAAACACACTAGCTGCACCCAAACATGTAGTCATTTCAGCAGTCAGAGGGTGGCCGACAGCATCCAGCCCAAAACACACTAGCTGCACCCAAACATGTAGTCATTTCAGCAGTCAGAGGGTGGCCGACAGCATCCAGCCCAAAACACACTAGCTGCACCCAAACATGTAGTCATTTCAGCAGTCAAATGGTGGCCGACAGCATCCAGCCCAAAACACACTAGCTGCACCCAAACATGTAGTCATTTCAAGCAGCAGTCAAAGGGTGGCCGACAGCATCCAGCCCAAAACACACTGGCTGCACTCAAACATGTAGTCATTTCAGCAGTCAGAGGGTGGCCGACAGCATCCAGCCCAAAACACACTAGCTGCACCCAAACATGCAGTCATTTCAAGCAGCAGTCAAAGGGTGGCCGACAGCATCCAGCCCAAAACACACTAGCTGCACCCAAACATGTAGTCATTTCAGCAGTCAAAGGGTGGCCGACAGCATCCAGCCCAAAACACACTAGCTGCACCCAAACATGTAGTCATTTCAAGCAGCAGTCAAAGGGTGGCCGACAGCATCCAGCCCAAAACACACTAGCTGCATCCAAACATGTAGTCATTTCAAGCAGCAGTCAAAGGGTGGCCGACAGCATCCAGCCCAAAACACACTAGCTGCACCCAAACATGTAGTCATTTCAAGCAGCAGTCAAAGGGTGGCCGACAGCATCCAGCCCAAAACACACTAGCTGCATCCAAACATGTAGTCATTTCAAGCAGCAGTCAAAGGGTGGCCGACAGCATCCAGCCCAAAACACACTAGCTGCACCCAAACATGTAGTCATTTCAAGCAGCAGTCAAAGGGTGGCCGACAGCATCCAGCCCAAAACACACTAGCTGCATCCAAACATGTAGTCATTTCATGCAGCAGTCAAAGGGTGGCCGACAGCATCCAGCCCAAAACACACTAGCTGCACCCAAACATGTAGTCATTTCAGCAGTCAAAGGGTGGCCGACAGCATCCAGCCCAAAACACACTACCTGCATCCAAACATGTAGTCATTTCATGCAGCAGTCAAAGGGTGGCCGACAGCATCCAGCCAAAAACACACTAGCTGCACCCAAACATGTAGTCATTTCAAGCAGCAGTCAAAGGGTGGCCGACAGCATCCAGCCCAAAACACACTAGCTGCACCCAAACATGTAGTCATTTCAGCAGTCAGAGGGTGGCCGACAGCATCCAGCCCAAAACACACTAGCTGCACCCAAACATGTAGTCATTTCAGCAGTCAGAGGGTGGCCGACAGCATCCAGCCCAAAACACACTAGCTGCACCCAAACATGTAGTCATTTCAGCAGTCAAAGGGTGGCCGACAGCATCCAGCCCAAAACACACTAGCTGCACCCAAACATGTAGTCATTTCAGCAGTCAAAGGGTGGCCGACAGCATCCAGCCCAAAACACACTAGCTGCACCCAAACATGTAGTCATTTCAGCAGTCAGAGGGTGGCCGACAGCATCCAGCCCAAAACACACTAGCTGCACCCAAACATGTAGTCATTTCAAGCAGCAGTCAAAGGGTGGCCGACAGCATCCAGCCCAAAACACACTGGCTGCACTCAAACATGTAGTCATTTCAAGCAGCAGTCAAAGGGTGGCCGACAGCATCCAGCCCAAAACACACTAGCTGCACTCAAACATGTAGTCATTTCAGCAGTCAAAGGGTGGCCGACAGCATCCAGCCCAAAACACACTAGCTGCACCCAAACATGTAGTCATTTCAGCAGTCAAAGGGTGGCCGACAGCATCCAGCCCAAAACACACTAGCTGCACCCAAACATGTAGTCATTTCAAGCAGCAGTCAAAGGGTGGCCGACAGCATCCAGCCCATAACACACTAGCTGCACCCAAACATGTAGTCATTTCAAGCAGCAGTCAAAGGGTGGCCGACAGCATCCAGCCCAAAACACACTAGATGCACCCAAACATGTAGTCATTTCAGCAGTCAAAGGGTGGCCGACAGTATCCAGCCCAAAACACACTAGCTGCACCCAAACATGTAGTCATTTCAGCAGTCAAAGGGTGGCCGACAGCATCCAGCCAAAAACAGACTAGCTGCACCCAAAAGAAAAGATCTTGATAATGTAGGGGATTCTTTTCCTGATCTCTCATTTTGTCTGTCTTCATCATGATCGGCATGAATATCAACACCAGCAAAAGTCAGGAAGTGTGTAGATTTGGCTTTACAACCTTCCACTGATCTTTCCTGTTTACTGTCAACATCAACACCAACACCCTTTGAAGTGCAGGAGGCATCGCCAGTTATTCCCAAACCCAGTGTTGTTAGCACTGCATCATCTCCATTCAAATCCAAGATTCTTAGGCCTATTTACAAACTAGCAGCGCCACTATCAAAAACAGAGGATGCTTACCTCACAAAGCGTGTCAGATTTAAACTGTCAGAATCAAGCGATAAGGTGATAGTTTTGTGTAAAAGTGGTCAGTCGCTTTTGCTGAAAAAGAATCCTTCTAAAAAACATTTGGCTTTGGTTCTCCACATTTTCATCAGGTATTCACAGACTGCCACTCGTCCAAAAAATGAAACTGATCGGCCTATCAATTTTTGACACAGGATCATAGTGACCCTGTAGATACTCATTTTAAGCAATTTTAATGTGACACTAAGCCGGAACTGAATCTCTGAACAGCAAACACTAAACCTCTGCTTTGTGTATTGATTATATTGTTAAAAACATTGACTGTATTGGTGAAATTTGTATACTTCATGTCAGCGAGCTCTGAATGGATTACCATTTTCACTTTGGCCCACCAAACCGGCTTTAGCAGGACTCAGGTATGTTGATTTTAAGATTTTAGCATGGGATATATGCCAGTTAAGACATCTTTTGACAGCACTAACTTTGTCAGAACTTTCCAGCAACTTTTGTTTTTGAACAGTGATGTGATAAAAAGTATGATAACTAACAGAAGGCTGCATCTAATCCGTCTCCTAGTGATACTTTGAGCCAGTGCATGACAAACATCCGCCAAGATTACCCCAGCATGTTTGGTGTCCAAAGATAGTACAATTTCTTCTCTACAATAATCAGGGTAAAGCACAGTTGTACTGTCAACAAAGACGGCTGCTGTGTTATTTGTATACCCAGAAGAAGTGAGACTGCACAGCTGGTGCCTTATCAGTGATGGTATTTAGTGTGCTGAGTGATAGTAAGGGAAAGGAGGCTGCCTCCCTATCTCAGTGCTCTTGTGAAGCAGATCTGCCCGCCAGCACAGCTGGTGCCTTATCAGTGATGGTATTTAGCATGCTGCCTCCCTATCTCAGTGCTCTTGTGAAGCCGATCTGCCCACCAGCACAGCTGAGAACTAAAGAGTGTAGACTAAACTGCTGTGACAGGTAGGCTTCTGCACTTGTAGTGTGGTCTCGTATGTTCACGCAGAAGATTGTGATAGCAGTCAAAAAATGGTTCGTCAAAGTTTCCGATTTTACTTTTAGCGCCTTTTACCTCCCCCTAACATGCCAGTTTTGTGTAGAGATGGCAGAGGCTTGTGTCATGCCCCAGGCCCCTGAATCAAGTCCATTGTACTTGTAGTGTGCTCATCTCTCAAACTTCAACTACGACGGTGCTTTCTGCCGCAAATGACACAGATGTCACAAAATCACCACCATTGAGAAAAAAAGCTGTTTCTCAAATCTGCCAAATCGCGTAACGTTTTGTGGTGCTAGCATAAGGATGCATTATTGCTGCAATCAAACGACGGTCACATGATTCTTTCTCCAAAATTGCTCATTACAGGTGCAGAAAGCATATGCTCTAAACCGATCTAGTGCACATGACCGGTCCAAGCCACCAGTCTGGTGTGAAAATAGCAACAATGGCGCAGCTGGTAAACCTAGGCGCAGGGCGAGGTATACCAACTCAGCTGTAATAAATATATACTTATAAGAGCTTTATACGACCTAGTTTCATATGAACCCTTCAGTACAAAATGACAAGCACAGTCGGATCACATCCCAGTTTCAAATTACCTTTAAAGATTAGCCTCCAGCTGCCTCTGTAATGAAGTCACACAGTTCCTTGATTATACATTTACATACAATTTACATTACATACAATATCACAATCTGTTGTAAACACACACACAGAATTACAAGTTTTTTAGGGCTTAATGTCTTTTGTCCACCGTGAAGGTGATTTCAAAAAATGGGGCACACAATAAGGTCTGAACAAATTTTCATGCCTGATACGAACCCACAACATCCTGGACAAGAGGAGAACACTCTACCACCGAGTCACCCAGCTCCCCCAGTTGTAAACAGCTTCAATAAGTTTAAACAGTTCAACACATTTAGCCCCAGGACCCTGCTGCAGGAAATGGATTGGTCATAATAATTCAAGGGTAGTGCCTGATGAGCTTGGTGCCTGAAGGCACCAAGCTCATCTGTCACTACCCTTGAATTATCAATCCATACTGGTATAAATGTAGTCATTGCCAACGCCTCCAAAAGTTTGGAAATGCGGGGTTATGAGGTTAACTTAAAGATTCTGTTGTGAAGACTTGTTTAATGTTAATGAAGGATAGGCCTATTTGTTCAGCGCATATTCTAAAAGTAGCTGTTAGCGCTGATACAACAGCTAAAACGCACACACACGTGACAGTGGTGATGAATTGTGCATGGCTGGGGAAATGAACTAGTAAAAGGCAGCGTTGTAGAGGTGGGCTTTAATAAGTGATTTAAATGAGGAAAGTCCAGGGGTGGCCACATTTTTTAATTATAAATATCATCTTTCCCCGGGCAGGCAACATGTCATTTTGAGTCCTCTTACCCGCGCAAATATTATCTTACCCGCAAATTGCAAGCAGAAATATAATGTACACTACCATGTGTCTCTGTTCGTGTGGAAGTTTTAGCACTGTTGGTCACTAACAAGACTAACACTTGATTAACAGCCGGGCTGAGGGTCAACAGGTTGGGCACAAACTTTTCAAATATTCACAGAAAATGACTTCTGGAGACAGTCGGACAAAGCCGGCGATATAAATTGCTCCGTCATTGGCTTCTCCCGAAGACATGCACCAATCAAATAGCGCGTCTTTGAGAAGCTACGGCAGCATATAAGGGAAGCAACTACTTTGGAATTTTGTTTTGCTGAAGCAGACGACAGATTTAGCAGCTGGCAAAGTCAACTGTCTGCATGTTTCGAGTTTTGAGATCGCGTTTTGTGCGTTTTTTTTTTCTTTCCCGCGGGCAAGCTGCCTTTGCAATTTAACTTTCCCTGCGATATTTTATCTTGCCCCGGGAAACGGGAAATAGGATTTGGCCACCCTTAAGAGGCTGAGTCTGAGCGCCCGACAGTTACGGACAATGAACAATGAATCTTTATTTCCCAACGGTAGAAGTTATTGGCAGCAGGACCAGTTTACAAACTTGCCGTTGCTACATCTACTACATAAATGACATAGACATGTAAATATACACATACCACACACTGGCAGGGCCGGATCACTTACAGTTGTGTGTGTGTGTAGAAGGGGGGGGGGGGTCCAAAAAAAAAATTAAAATTTATTTATTATTATTATTTTTTTATATTTATTTATTTATTTTTTTATTTATTTTATTTATTTTATTATTTATTTTTATTTATTTTTTTTTTTTTTTTTGGGGGGGGGGGGAGAGGGGAGAAATTAACCACCTAAAGCAAAGTTTTGACATCAACAAAATGTGCTTGTCAAGGACAATACCAGTTTTTTATGGGGGAAAAGGGGGGGGGTCCATGTCCCCCCCCCCCCTGGATCCGGTCCTACACTGACACATGAATGAACTCGCTCACGCACTCACAAACGCACTCAGGTACGCACGCATGCACACCATAATTCCGGATGCACGCAGGCACACACACACACTCATACACATGGAGACAAAAGCCTCAGAGTGGGTTACCTACCATTTTATGTGAAAATGGGTTTCCATATTTCTAGGGCTCTGAAATTGATGCGAATGTTTAGAACTCACCTTATAACTAAGCTCTATAACTTAAAATAAAACAGACATTTTCTAGAAACAGAGCCACTGGATGGAGAAAAAAAAAAGGGGGTTTCTACCAATAAAGTGGGTGCCTATCACACAAAAACTGGCATTACAGTAAAAATGGGTGTCTTCACAACATTAGGAGTCTGCCATAAGGTCAAGTTCATGAAACTTTTTCTTCACGTTCATTTTTTTGTTTTTTCAACTTAATGTATATGTACCCATTAACATGTTTAACATTGTATGGTGCAAAATTGAGAGAACACTGGCCTCTAACCTTTAGATTATGATTTTCATAGAGGAAATCTTGTAAACATTGCTACATTTTGTAGCAAAACAGTTTATCATGGCATTTATGTGAGAATCAGGATAATGTATTCTGGAAATTAAGGGACATTTTTTTTTTTTTTTAATGTACTCTGGAGTTTGAGACAAACAGCAACAGAGCATTTTGAATATAAACCCTTATCATTCGGAATACACCAGTGTGTGCAACAAGTGTGACTAAAATACTCCAAGTGTAGTGCCAGAATAGCTTGGCGCCTCTAGGCGCCAAGCTATTTTGGCACCACCCTTGAACTAAAGCCATTGGTCTATGTCCTTATCTGCAAGTACTGCAATGTAGCTTGCATATATGGCAGTGTACAAATTTGAAGCTTTCAGCCTCGGTATGATGCGGGTTAAAAAGTGTGGAAAAATATGAAAGATAGAAAAAGACCCAGACAAAGAAACTAACACTCAACTCATTCTACCCCAGACACACCACAGCAAGATAAAGATTGACCATGATGGTTCAAGGGTGATGTCAGAATAGCTTGGCGTCTATCGGCGCCAAGCTATTCTGGCATCACCCTTGGACTATCATGGTCGATCTGTGTCCTGCACTGCAACGCAGTCTTCAGAGGACGACTTCAAATTTTGGGGATTTTGGTCTTGGGGCAGAATGAGTTAAAATGACAAAACAGAACACTGACATTAATTAATTGACAACATAAGAAATCACTTGAAACTTCAGCCTTTATTAATCACATCAAAGGTGCATGCATATAAAAAACACAGTAATTGTTTGTAAACACTTCAAATCAAACAATCAAGAGCAGTCAAACCTTTTTCTGGCAACTTTGTGATGAGGAAAACTAGTTCTTGCCTTCGGCACGTAAAGGGTTTCAGTGACTTATGTGCCTCTATTCATAAAATGGAGAGAGAAGTATACCGAGTTCTAGCAAGTGTGACAACAACGTATAGCTGAGTTGGTATACCTTGTCCTCTGCCTACGTTAAACGCACCAGCAGTGCCAATGTTGCTATTTTGGCACCAGACCAGTCGCTCAGACCGGTGGGATGCACCCGATCGTTTTACAACATGTGCTTTCTACACCTGTAATGGGCAACCTCGGAGAAAGAATCACGTGACCGTCGTTCGATTGCTGCAAAATAACATGAATAAAAAATAAACCCTTTCCCATATGCAATCCGGCAATAATGCAGCCATCCTTATGCTAGCACCACAAACATTACGCGATTTTGCAGATTTGAAAAATAGCTTTTTTTTTCCGTCAATGGAGGTGATTTTGCGACATCTGCGTCGTTTGCGGCAGAAAGCACCATCATAGTTGAAGTTCGAGAGATGAGCGCACTACAAGTACAATGGACTTGATTCAGTAGCGTGGGGTATGATACAAGCCTCTGCCATCTCAGAGATGAGAATCCTAAAATGACAAAAAGGCGGAAAAATTCCAAAGTCTGTCGAGTGGCGAAACCACGAGTGCGCGTACCTGCGAAGCAGGCGGGTACGCGATGCTAGGGGGGAGGGCCCGGGGGGGGGGGGGGGGGGGGGTGGGTGGGGAGGGGGGAAATTTTTGAAAAGATGGTTAAAAGAGAGAGAACAATAGAGTCCCGATAGACAATGAATTCAATAGAGCCGCATCAGTCATTAATTTACATCATTTTTTAATATCAAAATTTTGTCCCCAATTTTACCCCCGTTAATTCTAAATCAACCCTTTGATTTTTAAAAACTGACAAGCATGACTGATGCGGCTCTATTGATCTGATTATCTTTCGGGACTCTATTGTTCTCTCTCTATAACTATTGTCTCTGTCAACACCTAATCATTTACCTGATCAAGTGATGCCAAGTGAAACTTAATACTTATTAACAAGTTGCAACTAACTTTTAGGAACCTGCAGAGGTAACCTTTAAGTGTGTTGCCATAAGAACTTATTAATTACTTACCCTAAGTTCTTACAAGTACTTACCCTAAGTTCTTACAAGTACTTACCCTAAGTTCTTACAACAACTTGACTCAAGTCCCAAGACACTGAGACAGATTTATCAAGATACAAGGACAATAAAAAAACTTTTTTTTCTCAGTAATACTCAGGTGGTGGTGCTGATGGGGTTAAATAATCAGGCACAAGTGGTGTAAATGACATGTCATCTCTCTGCGAAGCATATGACAAAAATATTGATTGATTACCAAATCTGATTTTTATTTGTTTAAAAGATTGTGTAGTTTTTCTGTGGTTTCCTGTACCCCTATCCTTTTTCCCTCTGCTAAAAAACTGGCCTTCAGTTCTTCAACATTGACGGGAGATTGACTACGCATCTTATTCTGTATTTCAGATTTTTGTTTTTTGTAGTTATTTAAATCATCCTGGACTCGCTTAAATTCTTCGTCATCAATAAAATTATCGTTCAATGCCTTACTGATAATAAGTTTCATACTGCTCAGCTTTGCACCAGCCAGCGTACTCAATGCTTCATGTTTCTGTAATTTTGTGTGAAACCTCTTGTTCAAGGCCTCCAAACCAAAACAAGCCAGGCATGTAGCAACGCTAACAGCCTCAACTGCTATTCCAGCCAAACTCCCAATTCCTGTGGCGAACAGAACAATACCCCCTACAGAACATGAAGCTGAAACTGCACCAATAGCCATAGAAGTGTTTTGAACAGAATTGAAAACGGTCTTATACCGTCTTTTGCACCGTGAGTATTTCGCCTCCTCACTCTCCAAATATTTCAAAGCTTCTGTAATATTATTTAATCTGAATGCATCTGCCTGTAATGTTTTATCTGAAGCAATTGGCATATGTGTATCAGGCGCAAGCGTTGTTTTAGTCGTCACATTTGTTTCAGTCGTATCAAGCGTTGGTAGTTGCGGATAGAAGTTTACCATTTTTTTTATTGACAAATATTTTTTTTTATTTAATCAGCAATTACATTTTGCAACTCTTCAAAAGTATATAATTTGCTGGCATAATAAAATGCAACAAGATCAATGTGTTCAAGGTTTATGTAAGTTAGACGAACAAAAGTTGTTTTGTCAACCACCACCTTGACAGCTGGAACACTGCTCGAAACATTAATAACATCATTATTTTTTGTAATAGCAATAAAGACCTTTGATGATTCTGTTACTGTTTCATCCCATGTAAGTTTAATTCCTTGTGCAATTTGAGCCTCTTTAGCAGTAGCAACAGATTTCATGATAATTTCAAATACTATTGTCACTTCTCTAGCCATGACTAAGCTTGCTGGCATAAACACAACAGAAGTATCTGATCTACCCTTTCTAGTTGTAAGAAGATATCTCCGTTTCTCATAATTTTCAACTTTCAGTTTTTCTCTGCTATTGTTGTCTGGGGCAAAGCTTGGAACAAGACTTACAATAAGCGGCCCCGAGTTAACAACCTTCCTAAACACTAAGGCACCTTCGTCATCAGTGTATACATAAGGACTAATAAATTCCAACTTTATGTCCCAGTCAATTGTGGGTGGTGGAACAGGTACAGGTGAAACCACCCACTTATTTCCCACATGTATTAAGTTGTAGGGCGAATTATTTACAGGTGGAGTAGGTACAGTAACATCACGTAGCTGACCAAGTTTAGGAATCTGTTTTTCACCATCTTTCATGTCAACAATTACTTTCCTCTTGTACATGCCATAGGAATCAAGTTCAAAACCATATATTTCTCCAATTTCTCCCTCCTTCTCAAAATCCTGTACATCTGCCAAATCTTTCAATTCTGTTACTGGACATGCAACTGGTATGATTCTCGGCTTTGGACCACCACTCATTTTTTATAAACAAAAATAAAATTATTTAATTTCCAACACAACACTAAAATCATGCATAAGAACTGGTTTGTCATCCTGATTAGTTACAGATATACTCAGTGACTCAAAGAAACTAGAACCTAATTTCTTAAACTGCAAATTAGGAAATCTAACAACTACACTTTCACAATACGGAGCAGTTCCAGTAGGTAAGCATCTCAACAAAGTTGAAGGCTTTCCATTGTGAACATTCTCAGATGTGTTTAGTTCTTTCAAATAAACATTTAGTACAGTATGTACTGCCAAATGAACAGGATATCTTCCAGTTATTTTTTCTTTTTTGGGCTTAAATTTTAATCCTTCTTCTGCTTCATAAGTCCAATCATCATCAACACTATCATCGACAATAGCAAGATCAAATTCGGATAAAAAACCAAGTAGTATTAAAAGTTTGTCTGTTAATATAAGCTCACTATTTTTTGGAAATTCCAATGTAACAAACAAGTTAGCCGGATTTAAAGTTGCTTTAATTTTATACATATTTTGTAAAAATTCAGCTATAGTACAAAAGTCATAATACCCAGGCTGTAAGTGATTAGCGCCCCACCATGTATTACCTATCGTTCCATGCACAGAATATTCACCATCATCTGTTACATTAAACCACTTTACTGTATAGAACATTTCATGGATAGCTACAGCCTTGCTACCATCACGATTATCAATCCCATTAGTTAACAACACTGGTTTGCTTGTGTCAAGATTTGTTAAGGTAATAAACATTTTTATTATCTCATATAAAAAGGATGGAATTTAAATCACCAACCATCACCACTACAAACGCATTTCAATTCAATGTGAATGCCAAATATAATGTTGCACCTACTTATGAACAGAAAATAATTCAACTAAATCAACTTGATATTGCTGTGTCTGACGCAAGCGTACAAGACCTATTCCAAGTGAAAGTACCAAATCCGTTTGATCATTACCTAAACCCTCCAATAACAGACGACTCAACTGCAAGAAAGTGGTCTTCAAGTCCACTACAGATGTTTCAAAACCAACTTAACTTTGCAATACTATGCTCAACTACAGGCTGTGGTGTTTCATTTACAGACCACTTGAATCACTCAAACAAACTGATTAGGTCTGTGTATCATTTCCATGTTTATTACCAGCTTAGACGTATACTGTCAGAACTTCATACACCACTGCCCACTGAATCCAGTTTCAACAGGTTTAACAACCCCATGGATATGAAAGCGTTTGAACGCATCTGTAATGAATTTAACATAAGCACTAAGTATGACTTTACACAAAAACTTGATGATCACAAAGGCATGGGTACATTGTATTATGCTATGAGTCACAGACAATACCCTCAAGATTACTACCCTGGTTACACTTCATTCTCATCAAAATCACAAGTCTGGTTAGGATCAATAGAGCAGAAGCAGACTAATGCGTGGACCACATTTATTTTAGACAAAAGTGACGGGTTTACTCAAGCAGGAGTTGAGCGCGTAAATGAGTCTATCAGAACATATGTCTGGTGTATACTAGGTGCACAATCACTAACAAAATCAAACATTTTGAATGGAAGTGGAAAGTTTGAAGCACAAAAACAGTTTCTTGCAAATCTTGAAGATTCAGTAAATTCATCAGTTGATCTCCCATCAAGCATACAACGCTACCAAGACGTACTCAGATATGCCAGATCGAAAGTTGACTTTGTAGTTGGCACTGGGTTATACATGTTACCATCTGACCTTCAACTCCAAATGGGTACAATAACAAATTATAATAATGAAATCATTGTTGCAGGTGTTGGTCAGAAATTAGGACTCAATAAAAGTGTAAACTTAGGAGCAACAACTGCGCATGTACTGTCATTAAAATCATTACAGGAGGTTACTTCTCCTGCCCCACCACTGGTACCCATACAGTCAGTAACAACCCCTGACACACATGAGTCAGAACGAACTGCATTAGTAATAGGATTAACAGGGCTAGGAGTATTACTTCTTTATCTGTTTCATTAAATAACCCACCATTAACCCTCCTACTGTCACCAAAAATACCCACACATGCTCTGCCATAAACCCAACTGCCTTTGCCGCTGTACTAATCAACCAGCTGACAACAGAGCCTAAAATGCCAGGCAACGTGTCTACTGCTTTCAGAGCCAATTTCTTAAGCAAGTCTGATATGTGAGACAACTGTTTCTTTACCCACGACTGTAAATCTTTTGGATCTGTGGGAGCCGGTGGGTCCGGGGGTGGCGGTGCACCCCCACCAACCCCAGCACCGGAGACAGCCAGCACTACAGTGCTGATAATAAACCCAAGAGCAGTAATTAAACTAGCAATTGTAATACCCTGCTCTCTGAAAAGTGTTTTAAGTCTCTCAGCCAGAGTAGTGTCTTCGTAAAGTATTTTCTGAATAGTTTCTCTAATTCTGTTGACCTGTGATTTTAGTTTTTGTCTTCCAATACTAATTGTTTCTAACCGTCCTGATCTTTCTATCTGCAAATCATTTAATCTGTGCTGTATTCTCTCTTTCATTTCTGTGTCAAGATTTCCATTGTCTGCTGTAGCCAGTTTCTCTTTTTCACGTTCAATGTGTTTATCAAGCTCTCCCAGTTTGGCAACATTGTTTACCATCTCACCTCTTATTGTCTGCAATGATTTATCCAAACCCATAATCTCTCTCATTGACAAAGGTGGATCATCTATTGTTTTCATAGCATCATTTATTTGCCCTTTAGTAAATGAGGTTTCTTGTATCACTGTGTTTGCTATTTCTGGTAGGTTTGTTACTGGTGCCATTTCAATCTCTTGCCCTGTTGGCAACTTTGTTTGCGTGTCGTGAAGAACACTAGCCAGTCTTGGCGTGACAGGAGACCCACCAATACCAAGTTGACGCAAGGCACCAATACCACCTTCATTTTTTATTGTACTTAAAGCCCTAAACCTACTAGGGTCTTTTTTGTTAGTCAATAGTACTTTTCCTTTGTCAACAGTATTTAAATATAAATGACCCTTGCCATCAAGTTCAAACTGATTAGGGTCTACGTTGTCTGGGCGGCCACCAACATGATCATAAAATGAGTTCACTTTGGTTTCTAAAAGTTCATGACGTAAACTGTAAATATTTCTTGTACCAGTCATATCTGTCATATCTGCCATATCTGTTGTATTACCAAAATCATACGTGTCATCCATTTCAAAATCTTCATGATTAAATCCTCCTGCTGCCATTGTTTTATTAATTTATTATTTTTTATTGTGCATAATAAAAATGACACAGTCTTACGGATCAAAGTTAGACCCATACAGAAAACTACGTGAGCCCCTGGGTGTTAAAGGCATTCGTCAATCAATAGTCATCACGAACAATCCTAGTACCATAGACCAGAACCAAACGCTTACAGTAAAGTTTCCAAACCTAGGTCCCAGTGACGTTATTGTTCCTGGCACTGCTCGTCTTGCTTTTAATATTGAACTATCATCAGATGCAGACGTAAACAGAACACTGGTTGACAATCTTGGCAGAGCAATTGTTAGAACTATTAAAGTAAAACTTGAAGGACAGGAAGTGTTTAGTCTTGATGACTCAGATGTGTTCTACTGTTACAAAGATCTTTGGCTCACAAGAGAAGAACGAGAAGACCGTATTTACCAAGGCATACAGTCAGATAATGTTGGTAAACTTCGAATCAATGCCGGAGACAAAACAACTACTGGGGTACCAAAGGAAGTTATTATAGCAGAAACATATGGAACCAGATTTTACATTCCACTTGAGTTTGAAATCCTAACAGCACATTTGCCTTATTATCAAGGGGCACTGAATGACCGTCTGAGCTTTGAACTAACTTTCAATGACTACTCCAAAGTTATAAAATCATCTGCCACAGATGCAACATACAAGATCTCTAACATTTCCTTGGAATATGAAATTGTCACACATATTGAACTAGCCAGACTCATACAAAATCAGTACCAGTCAAGACTTCCAATTTATTATGACAGGGTGATTAGACATAGTTTAATTCCCAAAGACAAGAGTGACCCAATGTGGAACTTAAACTTAAACACACCTGCCAGGTCACTGAAAGGTATTCTTATGTTGTTTGTTGAACCGGTGAGTCCATACAAAAGGGATTCAGAAAAATTCTACAATCCTAAGATTACACATTTGTCCTGCACAATTGAAGGCCGCCCTAATCAAGTGTACGCTTCAGGAATGTTACCTTATCAACACTATGACGAAACCACAAAGTATTTTGCAGGAGGAAGGATTAGAGATAAACCTGCAAACATTGCGTGTAAAGATCTACATCTGTATGACGTTAGGATTGGACAATACCTTACAAACAAATATGCACTGTGGCTAGACCTTCGTAGTACAGATGACGATTATCTTCATGGGTCAGGACGAACTGTCGAGAATGGTAGTGACGGAATAACAATTCAGATACAAAAGAAGGTTGAAACTGCTGCAGCCATTAACATATATTTGTACCTGATATATGACGCACAACTCAATATACAAGAGTGTAGACTGAGTGGACACATATATTAAAATTATATTGTGTATTAAAATGAACCAGAGCTTAATGACCCTTGACCCACACTGTGGATTGTTTTGTGGCGCCACAGGGTGTGGTAAAACTGAATTTGTACTTAACCTATTACAAACAAGATACATCCACCATTTTGAAAACATTGTAATATTTTGTCCTACAATCAAACACAACAAAGCTTATCACAATCGTTTATTCATTTGGACTGACAGCAACATATACTTAGTCGACCCTGAGAAAAAACTGAATGACTACCTACAATATTTTTACAAGCAATTTGAAGGACAGCCAACTTTGTTTATTGTTGATGACTGTTCTGCAGAGAAAGACATTGTCAAGAAGAGAAACACTCTAGCAGAACTTGCTTTCAGTGGCAGACATGCAAATGTTAGTGTATGGATTCTCACTCAGAAATATAATGCTGTACTGAAAGATTTTCGAGAACAGTTAAAGTTTATCTGTTTGTTTTACTGTAAGGATCGTGACAGCTTCGAAGACTGTCTCAGAGAAAATGATGTCATCCCAAATAAGCATGAACGAGATGATGTAAAAAATAAACTGAAATCAACTAAGCATCTGAAGCTCATTTTAAAGACAGATCAGCCCACAGGGTATGGGTTAGTAAATTGATGTAAATTAATTTATTCTTTTGTTTGTCCAATAAAAATGACAGACGGACAAATCATACAGGTGCTTGATATCTCACACTGTTTCAAAGATGTTATGCATTTTACTGACTTAATATTACCCAAACAGACTAACATAAGCCTTTCAGCACCATCAGAAATATATGCTACATATAGTGTGACTTTGGATTATGTCGATGAGCATCCAAATGTGGAGCACATGACAGTTGATTTAAAGACACCTACTTTTAAAGTTGATGATACCAACTATGGCTGGTTAGGGGAAGTTTGTTATAGCATATTTAAGCAACTACGCAAACTAAATGTTTATATTGACAGTGTTACAGTTAATAAAGTGGTATTACACAAGGTGAGCCAGCAGAGTTAACGTTAATATTTTTTCATTTATTATTTTGTCGGACAAATAAAAATGACGGACAATGCTCAAAACCCTGGCTCATCTGGTTTAAGAAACGTGTTTCACACAACAAACTTACCCATATCCAATACTAATAATGTCTATGAATCAATAGAAAACTCTTTTTCTGTCATACAACAAAATCTTCTTACAGGCAGTGTAAAGATTCAGATTGTTGCAAAAATCGAATTCACTAGGGTCGACGGTGAGGTGATTGTTTCGTACATATCAACAAGACAACACACTGTTAACACAAGAAGAGAACCGGAGGTGGAGAACGTGTTTAGAGACAGACTATTACCAGACTTCCTCCAGGCGATTGACAGTGCAAGAATGAAGGGGTCTGGTTGGCACGAAGGACATGTACATGAACTGCAACTAAAGCAGTCTAGGTATCATCCTATATTAGGTAAAGCATGGTTGCCACTGCCAACAGAAGTAGTAAACAAAAAGGCTGTTGTTAACATTCAGAACAATGACAACTATTGTTTCATGTGGTGTGTGCTTGCTAAACTACACTTTGTAAAAATAAAACCTGAACGTGTTTCTAACTACACCAAATTTGTAAATGAACTCGATTTTAGTGGCATTGAGTTCCCTGTTAAAATAGAGGACATAGACTTGTTTGAAAAATTAAATCCTGGCATATCTGTAAATGTGTTTGTGTGGGATAATGTGTCTGTTGACAAGTTACAACCCATTAGAGTATCAGCACTGGCACCAACCTATGGTCAGTCAGAAGATAAGCATGTTGACATGTTGCTAATCGGAGATGACAATAACTTTCACTACACAATTATTAGGAATATGTCACGTCTAATTCATAATCATACAACAAAACACAAGGGCAAACAGGAATTTTGTAATAGATGTTTACAGAGGTTTTCCTCTATTGCTGTGGCACACAAACATGTTTTACACTGCAGGTCAGCTGATGACATTCAAACTGTACTTAAGTATCCAGAGCCTGGTAGTCAAGTGTATTTTAAGAACTATGGGAATCAGCAAAAGCTGTCGTTTGTAGTGTACGCAGATTTTGAATCATTAGTAGTTCCGTATGACGGTCCTGTTCCAGAGTCATTACCAAAGACTATAAAACTGAGTGACCAAGTGGTGTGTTCTTTTGGATACATTATTGTTAGGTCAGACGGTCTTCATTCAGAGCCTGTTATCTACAGGGGTGAAAATGCAGCATGTCTGTTTTTAACAGAAATGAGACATCTGTATAGTCAGGTAGTACAGTATCTCACAACATGTCAGATGCCTCTGGTGATGACAGAAGAAGACAAATTAAAATTTGATACAGCTGAGACGTGTTGGATTTGTGAACAGCCTCTGGGAGGTGATAAAGTTCGTGACCATGATCACATAACTGGACGTTACAGGGGTGCTGCACATAACAATTGTAACTTATTATTAAAAACAGATCCCAAGACATACAAACTGCCAATCTTTTTCCACAATCTCAAAGGATATGATTCACACATTATCATGCAGGCTGTAGACGAGTCTTACAAAAACATAAGTTGTATTGCCCAGACAACTGAGAAATACTTGACTTTTAGGTTAGATAAATTAGCATTTTATGACTCCATGCAACATTTGTCTTTAGGATTGGCTAGTCTGGCAGAAGGACTGACTGAGTATCCAATAACAAGTAAATATTTTGAGCCAGACTTGATTAAGAAAGGTGTTTATCCATATGAGTACATTGATCACTGGGTTGTGTTTGAAGAAACAAGACTGCCACCAAAAGAGAAATTTTATTCCACACTAACTGGAAAAGGTATTTCTGACTCTGAATATCAACATGCACTTGATGCATGGGGGAAGTTAGGATGTCAAACAATTGGTGACTACCATGACCAGTACTTGAAAGCTGACGTTTGCTTGCTAGCAGACGTATTTGAAAGTTACCGTGAAAAGGGTTTGTTACACTACAGACTTGACCCTGCTTGTTACATCACTAGTCCTGGCATGACATGGGATGCATTTTTGAAATCCAGTAAAATATCTATAGACCTGTTGTCTGATCGTACGATGGGTGAAATGGTGGAACGTGGATTGAGGGGAGGGATTAGTATTGCAGCGAACAATTATGCCAGAGCCAACAATAAATATCTGGACGCCTTTGACCCCTCAAGCCCGGGGTCAAGGTCATTCATTACGTACTTGGACGCTAACAATTTGTATGGCTGGGCGATGTGTGAGTTATTGCCCTTGAAAAACTTTTGTCTGCATGATTTGTCACAGTATGATGTAACAGAGTCAGGGTTAACAAACAATATTATGAATCTTGACCGAAACGACACAAAGGGTTGGATCTTTGAAGTAGACCTGGAGTACCCACATCATCTACACGATTACCATAATGATTATCCATTGGCTGTTGAGAAAATGAGTATGACAGGAAAAAAAGAAGACACTAAGCTTGTGCCAAATTTGAATGACAAATTCAATTATGTTTGTCACTATCGCTTGCTGCAGTTTTACATCAGACACGGGTTAGTACTAAAGAAAGTTCACAGAGGAATTCAATTTGATCAGAGTGCTTTCATGAAAGATTACATAATGAAGAACACAACCCTTCGTGCCAGAGACGGCAACACTGCATTTGACAAAGACTTCTTTAAGCTTATGAACAATGCCTGTTTTGGCAAGACTATGGAAAATCCTCATCACAGAAAAGATGTGAGACTGGTCACAACTGAATTGGGTGCAATTAAACTTACAGGCAAGCCACAGTACACAGGGTATAAAGAGTTTCATTCATCATTGTATGCTGTGTCACTCAAAAAAAAGATTGTTAAACTGGACAAACCAGTATTCATTGGTATGGCAATTCTGGAGTTATCAAAACTGTTGATGCTTGAATTTTATTATGATTACTTCAAACCAAAATATCCTGAGTGTCGTCTGCTATACACTGACACTGACTCTATGATAATAGACGTGTGTACTGAAGACTTTTACGAAGACATGAAAACAGAGTTACACATGTATGACACGTCTGATTACCCTAAAGACCACCCGCTGTATAGTACACAAAACAAGAAAGTGCCTGGTAAGTTTAAGGATGAACTAAATGGTGTGCCTATAGTTGAGTATGTTGGACTGAGATCAAAAATGTATTCTATACTGCACCAGAAAGGTAGTCAGTCAAAAGCCAAAGGTATCAAGAAAACAGCAATAAAAAATAAAGACATACGTCATGAACATTACAAGCAAGTGTTAGATGGTGCATTAATGCCTGATTATCCAAACAAGTCACTGAGATCAAATAAACATAATCTTGAAATGATCCAAACACATAAGAAATCACTGGCAGTTGGGGACACAAAACGAGTGTTTCATAGTAAAGAGAAAGCTTATGCACCAGGTCATTACAGGCTCAAATTATCTGAAGACATTTGTGATGAACTGGTTGATGAATTAATTGACGACTTAGTTACTGAAATGAGTAACGGTGTCTGGGGGAATAATCTGTAATTCTTCTCTGACAAATGCCCTCTGGGGTGCAGGGTCATACAGGTAATATATTGTTGCGTCTGGACCGGGAATTATTTTTTTTATATTGTGTACAGACGTTGACCAGATGGGGTCTGTTGCCCTGCGTCTGTCGTCGTTCTCAGCCTCCCCTGGCTGATATAAATATCTCACCTGTTTAGTAAATAAACTTGTGTCTGGTGCGGGGGTTGGGGTTGGTCCTGTTTTTGGCTCTGTAATTGTTTTCAATTTAATAGCATCAGCAGGCTTAGGGTGTCCTTCGTTATTCATTGCTTTTATCACATGTGGTAATCTCTTAACCCACTCAGTGTTACGGGTGTCATGCATGAGTTCCTTAGAATACTGGTAACTGAAAAGTCTTTCTGATAACTGTTTGTTAAAGTTCTCTACAATTGCCTGTGATCTGTGCACACCTGGAATGCCTCGTCTGACCAGTACACCATGCTTTGCAAATAACTGATTAACTGCACCTTTGAATTCTGATCCATCATCAACTTGTACAAGTCTGGGGTATCTTAAAGGGCCTCGACTATATATTTTTGATAAAGCAGTAGCAACTGTACTGGCTGTTTTGTCAGATATGGGTTCAGCGTCTTTATACCTTGAAGCAATGTCTACAACAGTTAATGCATACTTGTATCGTTTCTTTCTTATTGTGTCATGTGGTAGGAACAGGAGGTCCATTTGGTGTGTGTCATTGGGGGTAGTGTTTTCAAAATGGGGTCTTGTTATCTTTCTTGGAGCAGGAAGATATATCTGCCAAATTGCTTGTCTCTGTAACCATTGCTTGACTTGATTGAGTGTTATATCTCCGCCCACAGCGGCATGTAATTTCTGAATAGCTGTTTGCCCTTTCCAATAACCTGATGGTGAGTAATATATTTTCGATAGTTTATTTTCGGCTGCCATTTTTTCTAGCAATGAAAACTCCTGTAAAATAAACAAATGTCATTCCCACTAGAACAAAGATTATCTCTCCGTTTCTTTGTTGTGTGCTTGGTTTGTAATAGTCACTTAGTTTTGGTTTCGGGATAGACATGTCTTCACCTGTGACAAGAAAATATTCCCTGATTGCTTCGTCTGTATTTGAAAACGTATGTTGTGCGTGGCCTTCAAGCCTGAGTTTTTCATTGATGAAATCAAGTTTCTCAATTCTATTCTTTTCATATTCCTGCTGGGCTTGAGCAAGTTTTTCTGTTGCCTCATTGTGACGTTTCATTTCCTCTGCAGATTCCTCTCTACCCATTTTTGAAAAGAGATAATTAGAGCCACTGAAAGCCAATGCGTTAACAACTGCCCCACCAATCATAATAGCTATCGTCGCCATATTTATTTTATTTACATAGAAACATTTTCTGGAATAATTCCCTGCTTGACAAGAAAATCTTTTGTCGCAATCGACGCTGTGACAACTACAATTAGCTTAGCACTGTCTTCGAAATCAAGTCTACTCAAGTCTGCTGATTTCATTTTGAGTAGACTTTTCCCCAGCATAGAATAAGCTACTGCTAATCCACTGATTACGGCAGAGTGATACACAAGGTTCATCATGTTCTTTGAGTCATTCATTTTCTAAGGCAAGAAAAATTAAAATAATATTTTTATTTACTGCATATAAAATGGGTCAACGGCTTTGGATGTTACTGGTAATGTGGCGACTTCTGGTTTTGTTTTTGGAGTGTCTGATTTTTTGGTCACTGTACGAGTCTGTGGTTTGTATTTTTTGTATAATTGATAACCTACGTAACCAAATCCGACAACAAATCCGGCAATTATATATTTTGTTGATTGAGGTTCGGGGTCAGGGTCAGGGCGAGGGTCAGACTTAGTTGTTTGTCTCTCACTTTGATGAGGGTGTGACGGACCTGGCTGTCCTGACGGTAGTGTCACCAATGATGTTATTGACTGTGGGTCAGTTACATGTACCTTTTGCAGTAGTTCTAACTTTCTTTGTTTGTTCAATGCAGCTACTCTCTTTCCAGCCTCAACCCTCCCTGGACTTTTAACCTTAGTCACAGTTTGAACCTGTGTCAAAACAGGGTCGGGGTTCGGTTGTGGAGTCATCTGGGTTTCGTCCATTTTCTTCTGCAGTAAAATTTATTTTTGAAAAATCAATATGGCTCCCGGTAACAAGCAATGTCACGACAGGTGCAAGGTAATTTCCAAACTTGTAAAACATGAGACATGCTAATTTGCCAATTGAACTTGAAACAATAGGATTACTTTCAAGGTCGTGTGATAGACTGTCACTATCCACAGGTAGAAAGTGACTCACTGCTTTTGTGTATAGGCATACAAGAGATCGACTCAAATCACGAGTCATTAGTGAGGCAATGTGGTTTTCATATTTAGAATGAAGCTTGATTAGTTCATCAGAGCTTAGAGATTCAATATCCTCTGTCATGTATTGTCTACCCAGATAAGCCTTTGATTTGCCTGAGACAATCACAGACAAAAGCCGCTGTTTTTTTGAGTCTAAGTCTTTGTTCTCTACAGCATTGATATCATTTAATAGAAGGAGTTCGTCTTGGTTCATTTATAATGTAATTAAAAAAATTAAAAACAAAAAACAAAAATTGTTATCAAGCAAAATCATGTTTCCTAGGAAGTACATTAATAGTAACTTTATACGTTTGTACCATTCAGCAAAATGTAGCCAATAGTTTTTGAGTTTACCCCAGACCAATATTGTGTCTTTCTCAGTGGGCTTATAAATGACATGTTTCACAGATTTCAATTGTAATGTCATGTACAATAACCCTGTCCTTTTAAGCAAACAAACCTGACACAGTATTGGCGATTATTGGCTTTGTATTAAATTATAAATCACACCCTGGCCAAGTGAGGGCCAAATGAAACACCAAGACAGTAACATAGACAGTAACTTGATAATTTTACCCATAACTTGAGCACCAGAAAAAGGAAGGAATCACCCATGTTCAATAAGAAAAATTTCTGAGTACAAGTTAATACAAGGGAAGTAATTGTGTAAAAATTTCAGCAAGACAAAAAAAGTTACTTCCCTTGCTCTATTAAATTATGCTTTAATTCTTGACTAAAGTACATTTTTTGTCAAAATTAAATAACAAATTGTGCAAATAATTACAATAGATAATAGAATAAAAATGTTGTTATTTGATTTTGTTAAAACAATGAGTGATTTGTTTTTTTATAAAACCAAATTAAACATTATTTTGTAATTACTTTTTGTCACTTTAACACCTGCTTAAAAATGTTTTTTCAAGTACATGAACACACTCGCTAACAATGTTTCTTATAGCCATGTTTTTAGGGTATTGACTCAGAAATAATGGTAAAAATGGCTTTTTTTCTTAAAGCCTGAGGCTAACTAGCGTGGATTGTGTACTTGAGTGATTTGTATTAGGGCTCTCAAGTCTCAGCCACAGGTGGTTTTACCCGCATGCGTCACTCCACAAATGCATGACTTGTTGACGACGGGATGTATTAAGCTGACACCTCTCAGCTATAAGCGTGCTGCATTTAAAAAGATATGTCCCTTACCTCAACTGTGACATGTGGTGTGTGGCGTTAAGGGCAGAGATTTACTAGTGTTTGTCAGTTGACATAAGCACAGACCTAAACCAGCAAGGGTAAAAGGTATTATGATTACTGTCTTTATGACAGGCCTCTCTCTGTGTGAGGTGGAAAGAGAGAGAGCTATTGTGTGTGTCCGAGGTATTTCCGTGTGTCTGTACATGCGTGTGTGTACATATGTGTGTGTGCGCGCGTGTGTGTGTGTGTGCGCGTGTGTGTGTGTGTGTGTGTGTGCGCGCGTGTGCGTGTGTGTGTGTGTGTGTGTGTGTGCGCGCGTGTGTGTGTGTGTGCGTGTGTGTGCGCGTGCGTGTGCGTGTGTGTGTGTGCCGTACCGGCACTGCAGTACGCAGAAAACCGAGACACCTCACAGAACCTGTTCTACGAGTCTACGTGTCTACGTGTTGGAGCGCTAGAAATTTCACGTTCTGAAAAGTCAGAAACCTTTTTCATGCTCACATAAAACCGGATCGATTCTTTTAATCCATACATAGTGCTCTAATCCATTCATGGAATTTCAAAAATATCCGGCTGAGCAATGGCGGCTGCTCTGTCATACCGGTTAGTAGTTGGCTGTATGTGTGCCTATTTTGTTTGTGTCTGTGTTAGTGTATATATATGTGTTTGTGTATATGTATATGTGTGTATATGTATGTGTGTGTGTGAGTGTGTGTGTGTTGGGTGGGTGGGGGGGGGGGGGGGGGGGTGTGGGGTGTGGGGGGGTGGGGGGGTAAGGGGGGGGGGGGGGGGTAAGGGGGGGGGGGTGTCTTGAGGATCTGTTGTATATGTACTCAGTCGGGTGTATAAAGCAAGGTGATTTTCTGAGGTGCGTCTCTTTTCAGCTTTTACAGTCATGTACACCGCCTAACCGAACAGGGCGTGAAATTCAATAAGAGTTATTATCCTTTCACGGGCTGGTGGGTTTCAGTGGCTCGCGTCTCGGTGCAGACAGGTGTTTATGACTCACTGTAGGCAAACAGTCTAAGCTTTTTCATGTTACTGTGCACCACGCATGCAAGGGCCCATGTGTAACATAGCTGAAATTGTATAGACCACAACAGCATACTGAGTGTGTGTGGCAGACATGGTCTACCAGCTCTGTCAGGCGTGTGATTGTCATGGGATATTACCCTTGTGAAAATGATGTGTACCTGTGTTGCAAGGTTTGCACTTAATGTTTTTGTTTATACATGTTTTATGTTAGTATGTATATATGTATGTACGTACGTGCGTGTGCATGTGCGTGTGTTTATGTGTTGGTATGTGTGTGTGTGTGTATGTTTGCCTGTGTATATAACTTGTATGACAATCTGGCACTGCCCTTGAATTATCTTGGTTTGCAACTGGCGTGTCTGTGTGTTTGCGTGTGCACGTATATTTGACTTATGTTCCAGAGTCGTGCTTAAACAGAGCCAATTGTATATACAGAGCCAAGTGTTTGCACTAAGCGGTCCCCCCCCTGCACAACACAATTCTATAGGCCTTTTGACGCGTGACGTGTGAATGGCGCTGTGAAAGTTTTTACCCAACTCATTGAAAGAGGGTTTGGCATTGAGTCTTGTCATGCGTGAACTGAAATGATATGTGTGGGACATAGCATGTGAGTTTTTCGGAAATCGACTCTGGCAGTATTGAGAGAAACGGTCATGTAAAAGTTAATGACCGTAATTAGTAATTAATTAAGGTCATTAGGTGTTGACAAAGACAATAGTTATAGAGAGAGAACAATAGAGTCCCAATAGATAATGAATTCAATAGAGCCGCATCAGTCATGCTTGTCAGTTTTTTAAAATCAAAGGGTTGATTTAGAATTAACGGGGGTAAAATTGGGGACAAAATTTTGATATTAAAAAATGATGTAAATTAATGACTGATGCGGCTCTATTGAATTCATTGTCTATCGGGACTCTATTGTTCTCTCTCTGTTAAAATCTATGCATTCTGGTGCATTCTGAGCCTTATTTTATGGGGTCAGATCAGTTGTTTTTGTGACCCTGGGACCTTCCGAAAGAGCGGATTTCCGCTAAAAGGCGGAAGATTCTCATCCCTGCATCTCTACACAAAACTGGCGTGCTAGATGAGGTAAAAGGCCCAGCTAAAAGTAAAACTGCAAACAAACCTCTTTTTCGACTGCGATCACAATCTTCCGCGTGAACGTACAAGACCACACTACAAGTGCAGAAGCCAACCTGCGCGCGCAGTTCTAGTGCACACGGCCGGTCCGAGCGACCGGTCTGGTGTCAAAAAAGCAACAATGGCACTGCTGGTGCATTTAACCTAGGTAGAGGGCGAGGTACACCAAATTCTATCTATCTATCTATCTATATCCCGTAGTCTTGCCAACTGTTGGGGCACCACTGATGACTTAACAACCAGCTCCCTCCATTCCTCTCTGTTTTCTGCCATTCTCAGCGTATCGCCCAGCTTCAGTCCTGTCCACTCTGAGCCAGATATTGTCCTCCCATCTTTTCCTCTGTCTTCCTCTCCTTCGTCCTCCTTGCACAGTGCATTGCAGGATTGATTTGGCAAGCCCTGCTGAACGCGTGACATGCCCATACCACTTCAGTTTGCGTTTTCTCACAATGGCTAAGTCTTCATAGGGCCCGATGGCTTGCCTGATTCTGCTTCCCACTTCCTCGTTTGTGATGTGATCTCTGTATGAGATGCCAAGCAGCCTTCGAAAACATCTCATTTCAGTGGCTTGTATCCTCCTTTCAAGGTCTGCTGTGAGGGTCCATGACTCGCAGGCATACAAGAGCACTGAGATGACTAAGGAGCGCATCAGTCTGATCTTGGAGCAGAGTGTGATGTTTCTGTCCTTCCATATGGTCTTCAATCTTGTCAGTGCTGTTGTTGTCTGCGCAATCCTGGACAGTATTTCTGGTTTTGATCCCTCATCTGTCACAATGGCTCCTAAGTATTTGAATTTCTTAACTGTTTCCAGTTTTTCGCCTCTAACCATGATTTCAGAGCCAATGCCACTGGCGTTACTGGTCATCAGTTTGGTCTTCTTTGCACTGATTTCCATCCCATATGCAATGGCTGTACTATCCAGCTTTTCCACCAGCTGAGCTAGCTCCTTCTCTGTTCCTGCAAGGCCATCAATGTCGTCCGCAAAGCGCAAGTTTGTGATTGTTCTGCCTCCAACAATGACAGTTCCTTCATGATCTTTCAGAGCGTCCGTCATGATTCTTTCCAGGAAGATGTTGAAAAGAGTAGGTGAGAGCAAGCAGCCTTGTCTGACTCCAACTGTAGTCCTCAGCCAGCTTCCTATTTTGCCGTTGAAGCAGACTGCGCTAGTGGCCTTGTTGTAAAGGTTTGCTATGACTTTGATCAGGTTGGCATTGATGTTGTATAGCGTCATGGTGGACCAAAGGGCTGCATGCCACACCCTGTCACACCAAATTAGCTAAGGTTTATGCTTCCTATAATATAACTTTTGAAACAATGCATAGTATGCAAAGTGTACTTTAGTAACAAAAAAAGTTACAGACATTTCCAAAATGATCTAGGCGTACATCAGATAAAAACAAGCTATACACACTAAAATAATAACACTCTTGTAATAAATCTTTATGGGTACAATGGTTTTCTTATCTTAGTATTGTCTTTCGTCCCCAGCCGCTGTTTTGTTTGCAAGGTCAAAATGTTATGCAGTATGCAAAATGATCCAGGCGGACTAACGCCATAATAACACTCATGTAATAAATATTTATGTTAACAATGGTTTTCTTATCTTATTATTGTCTTTCGTCCCAAGCCGCTGTTTCGTTTCCAAAGTCATAATGTTATACAGTATACAAAATGATCCAGGCGGACCAACCCCATAGTAATACCCTTGTAATAAATCTTTATGGTTTTCTTATCTTACTATTGTCTTTCCTCCCCAGCCGCTGTTTTGTTCGCAAAGTCACATGTTATACAGGATACAAAATGATCCAGGCGGACCAACTCCATCGTAACACTCTTGTAATAAATCTTTATGTTGACAATGGTTTTCTAATCTTATTGTTGTCTTTCATCCCGATTGGTTGTACATTGCTGAACGTCCGGACAGCAACAAGATTTTCTCAGGATGTGCCAGCACTGCTTGTGAAAAGAAAAATGAACAGAATATTGAATGTATGTCGCCAGCCCGTCTAATACGCTAAATAAACCTAAGACCATTTAGCAACACACATCCAACATCAAGAGAGATACACAAAAATTAATTGAGACCAAAAAGGTGACTGCCATGCGTGTAAAATGCAAAGAAGTACCCAATGGATAAAGAAACAAGCTTAGAAAAGACGTTACAACACAATTTATTAATATTTCGGGTAAATCTGCTTTGTCAAAACAGAGAGATCAGTCGCTACTTATCTTCATTCGCAGAAGGAATGTGGCACATTCCTTCTGCGAATGAAGATAAGTAGCGACTGATCTCTCTGTTTGTTTGTTTTGTTTGTCAGTTTGACAAAGCGGATTTATCCGAAATATTAATAAATTGTGTTGTAACCATCTTTTCTAAGCGTGTTTCTTTCTCCGTTGGGTACTTCTTTTCAAGAGATACAGGCAGTGCAGACAGTAGGGAGAGCTTTACAAAAAAAGGAAAATACAAGTGAATGGACCAAGAGTAGACAGAAACACATGCCCCAGAATTGAGAGGAAAACCCACCCTGTAGGGCTGACCAGGGTGATCCTGGGAACTAAAATGTAGTTAACCCCACCCAAGTCCCCCAGGGCGGACCCAGGTGGGGGCCACTGTTTAGTTGCAAAGTAAGGCTAATGTTATACAGTATACAAAATGATTCAGGCCTACATCAGATAAAAACAAAGCTATACATGCTGAAAACAACTGAATAATAACACTCTTGTAATAAATCTTTATGTTGACAATGGTTTTCTTATATTATTATTGTTTAGGTGAGGTTAACTACTTTTTAGTACCCAGGGTCACCCTGGTCAGCCCCACAGGGTGAGTTTTCCCCTCTATTCTGGGGCATGTGTTTCTGTCTACCCATTGTCCATTCACCTGTATTTTCCTTTTGTAAACTCTACCTACTGTCTGCGCTGCCTGTAGCTCTTGATACTGGATGTGTGTTGCTAAATGGTCCTAGCTTTATTTAGGCCCCATGTCGTAGGTTTATTTAACGTATTGGACTGGCTGGCGACATACATTCAACGTTCTGTTTAGTTGTTTTTTTCACAAGCACTGCAGGCACGTCCTGAGAAAGTCTTGTTGTTGTCGGAACGTTAAGCAATGTACAATCAACTGATTATTGTCTTTCATCCCCAGCCACTGTTTCGTTTGCTAAGTCACATGTTATACACTATACAAAATGATATAGGCGTCCATCAGATTAAAACAAGCTATACACGCTGAAACTAACCCAATAATAACACTCTGGTAATAAATCTTTATGAAAACAAAAATAATGTGAGTGTGCTCTCTCGGAGAATCTCAATTTATTTCTTTTGTAACTTTTTCAGTCTGTTGCGGATGTAATCCGTAATGTTTATCCAGCGCCTATGTCTAAGTGCGGGCTCTTCTGCGATTGCCTGCTGTATCTCGGCCTTTCCAGGACTGAAGTTTGTTCACAACGAGATGTGTATGGAAATGAGTTTGAACAGCTTTCTCTTCAGCTTTGCCCCATGGTTTCCTTGAAAATCTAGCTTTCTTTCGAAAAGGAGTTGACGCAGTACTGTCATCATCAAAACTATCTAGATTTTCATGGTGCTGGGTGAATGCAGAAAGTCCTGAGTGTGGCCAAAACAGTGCTGCTAACATGTCAAATGCAACCATGTCAACTTGACATCTTGGATCAGATATACATATTTTTACTACAGTACCCCCAGCCACCTACAAACAATAACTGGTAATACAGTAAAAAGTGACAACTTTGCACAATCCAAAAAAGTTGTTCGTGGAAGTCTATTCCTGGATGGCGAGACAGTGTTGCATTCGAAGATTAAATTCAAATACACACTGAAATCTGCGGCATCATCCTTTTTTTTAAACACGTGTGGTGAAGTTTTTTCGATCACACTCACACGTCAGAATAAAAGCAACAAAATTGTGTGACAGATTGACCTTGTAATGGTGTTATTGGACGAATTCTTTTTTTTTATTGAAGAAGAAAGATTTTGTTAAATCGTGTGGTTCTTTTATCTTTGAGGAATCAAGACCGAGAAGCTGACAAGAATGATAGACTGGCCGCATAGCATTAGCAGATGTCTTTTCTCGAAGCGGGTCAGTATCCGCTGACTGTGCAATTGCATCAGATTGGGAGCATCTCAGTCAAATAAGTGCACTGAATAAGTACACTTGGGCGTGCTTTTAAATAAAAAATATTTCATAAGATTGACCTTTTCCAAGCGAAACAGCGGTGACGGACAAAAGACAATGGTGTTTAGCCGAGTCAGGAAGGGTTAATTGATTGATTGTACATTGCTTAACATCCTGACAGCAACAAGACTTTCTCAGGACATGCCTGCACTGCTTGTGGAAAAAAAAACTAAACAGAACATTGAATGTCGCCAGCCGGTCCAATAAGTTAAATAAACCTACGACATGGGGCCTAAATAAAGATAAGACCATTTAGCAACACACATCGAATATCAAGAGCTACAGGCAGCGCAGACAGTAGGGAGAGTTTTAAAAAGGAAAATACAGGTGAATGGACCAAGGGTAGACAGAAACACAAGCCCTAGAATAGAGGAGAAAACCCACCATGTGGGGCTGACCAGGGTGACCCTGGGAACTAAAAAGTAGTTAACCCCACCCAAGTCCCCCAGGGCAGACCCGGGTGGGGTCCGTGTAGCAAACCCTTGCGACCAATAACTTATAATATTATGTCTTTTTCTGTGAGAGAGAGGTCATGATGAAACGTTTTTATTCAGGATATTTTAGGCATGTGAATGCCTCTGTTACAAACTGTCCTGCTACTCTACACACATAAATATACATCGAGCGACACAGTAAAATGATTTTTAAAAACCAAACAAACATAACTGATTGATTGTACATTGCTTAACATCCCAACAGCAACAAGACTTTCTCAGGACGTGCCTGCACTGCTTGTGAAAAAACCAAACAATATTGAATGTATGTCGCCAGTCGGTCCAATACGCTAAATAAACCTAAGACCATTTAGCAACACACATCCAATATCAAGAGCTACAGGCAGCGCAGACAGTAGGGAGAGTTTAAAAAAGGAAAATACAGGTGAATGGACCAAGGGTAGATAGAAATACATGCCCCAGAATAGAGAAGAAAACCCACCCTGTAGGGCTGACCAGGGTGACCCTGGGAACTAAAAAGTAGTCAACCCCACCCAAGTTCCCCAGGGCAGACCCGGGTGGGGGCCAAACAAACATAGTATCAAGAACATTCAAGTGTATGAAAAGCATAAAAGGTGAAAAAACAAAACAAACATAATAACAGCAACATAAGTTGAAGGTCATCTTATAATTAGAACATGTCTCTAAGTGTACAGCATTAATAGAGGAGAATTAAAACGTGGTATTAGGTTAGAAGTAAAAAGCGATAAAGGCGATCTTTAAATATACTAAATTTAGAAATAGACTTAAGATGCTGGGGTACATGCTTTTGCACCTGAAAAGGCCAGGCTAGTTTTATATATATTGGTAGGTGGAGCGACCTGTTTCTCGTGTTTTGTCCATAATTATCTGAAAACAGAGTTAGCAGAGGAAGATGGAGACAGACTTTTGCATGATAACTCAATAGTTAAAAAATCAGTATCATGGAAAAGACACACACACTGTCAGAACAAATTTAAAGAGATTGATTGATTGTACATTGCTTAACGTCCCGACAGCAACAAGACTTTCTCAGGACGTGCCGGCACTGCTTGTGAAAAAAACTAAACAGAATATTGAATGTATGTTGCCAGCCGGTATAGGTCCGTGGGCGTTTCCTAAAGCCTGCGCGGTGGAGCTTTTTGGTGGAGTGCAGTGTGCGCAGTACTGGCCCCACCCTTTAAACCCTTGGTTCGTCTGCCATGGCCTAGCACGCTAGGACGGTGGCATCGAGGTCCTCGAGTCGTAGGTTTTATATCAGACTGTCCTTGTCCTAGTCTCTGGCTCAAAAACCTTCCCCGGAGACACGGGGGCTTTGATGTCAGGGTTTTCCCCCCTTAGCCTTTCCGCAGCCAAGCGGCCAGTCCTGCAAGGCAAGGCAGCAGGGGACTCGTGGAGGGCGGGGTCGTCTATGTCCCGTGCAGATGTGAACATCTGCCCACTGGTATAATACGTTAAATAAACCTACGACATTGGGCCTAAATAAAGCTAAGACCATTTAGCAACACACATCCAATATCAAGAGCTACAGGCAGCGCAGACAGTAGGGAGAGTTTAAAATAGGAAAATACAGGTGAATGGACCAAGGGTAGATAGAAACACATGCCCCAGAATAGAGAGGAAAACCCACCCTGTGGGGCTGACCAGGGTGACCCTGGGAACTAAAAAGTAGTTAACCCCACCCAAGTTCCCAAGGGCAGACCCGGGTGGGGACAAATTTAAAGAGAGAGCGAAATGAGTTTATATATATATATATTATAAAAGAAAGAAAAAATCCGACCACATCACTCCCCTGCTCAAACTCCTTCACTGGCTTCCCATCCCACAACGCATCCAATACAAGATTCTGTCTCTCTGCTACAAATCCATGAACAACTGCGCTCCTGCCTATCTCTCCAACTTACTTCACCCCTACACTCCTTCCCGCTCCCTCCGCTCCGACCCTCTCCGACTCCACATCCCCCGCACCAGACTTAGCACTTTCGGCCCCCGTTCCTTCTCAGTTTATGGTCCATCCACCTGGAACACTCTCCCACTCTCTCTCCGTCAGAAAGACTCTCTCTCCTCCTTTCAGTCCGCCCTCAAGACTCACCTCTTTCAACAGTTCTAGCACTATATCACCACACTCCCCACAAAAGCTGACTGTCGCAATGTATTTCACCATTTGCTGTACGTGAGTCGTTGTCTAAAGCGTGCGCATACGTGCGCGAGTTGTGAGTGCGCGCTTAGAGTTATAATTATTATAAGATAAGCGCATTATAAATACCGTAATTATTATTATTATTATTTATATATAAAACCAAAAAACATTCAGATGCAGTTTTTCTTAAATAAATTTGCGGTCCCTCTATTATGCTCAGAGTGGGGGTCTGTGTACCCTCTAAAATTTATACCTGGGGGTCTACAGACCCTTTAACCTGTTGTGAAAACAGAAGCCCTGTTTAAATCTGTAAGAAAGTTATTCATGGGCACAGTTTAAGAATGCGCTGTGTACAAAATCTCTGTTTTGTTTACAGATCCCATTGCCAGTACCTGAACATCTGTGTGTATATATTCAGGGATGGTTTTTGTATGTCATGTATCAGAACAATTGTTTTGTTGATGGTGGGCATTGTTTATTTTTACATTTTGTGTATTGTTACAGACAGGTTTGTGTTTTTTTGTGGGTGGAGGGGGGGGGGGGGTGGTGGTAATTAATCAGTTGAATCCTGCCTGAGGGTGATTTTTTTTAAACTTCAGATTGCCCTGTGAAAGCTATGTTATGGGTAAGAAGATAGATCAACCATTTTAGTTCAAGGATGGTGCCAGAGCTGTGCACCAAGCTGTTCTGGCACTACTCTTGAGCTATCAGTCAAATTATTTCAGGCAGTAATGTATCATGATGGAAAGGGTTAACTGAGATAATCATTGTCCTTAATTATTCATATTGCATGCTTATCATTACTATCAGTATAGTTAGAGTGTTTCCTATTTTTAAAACTGAGAATCAGATTAAACTTGTGCATCACTGTGAATCTACGACTTCAGGTCTTTCTTTTTAAGTTGTGTTTTGAGGTAGGTGTTACATATTTTGATGAACATTTGATTTGATCTTGCCACGCAAAGGGGAAATGGCAATTGTCCAGGCCTAGTGTTGGCTCATAATGAAGCTAGCTATCAGATTTATATGTGTGCTTGATGGTCTTTTTCCTCAGATAACTGAAAGCTAGATTAAATTACCAATATCCAAATCTGGGACAATACTATTCATGTTGGAAAAAGGTTGGCAGAATATTTGCTACATGTTGGCACCAGAATGGATTAAGCTTGGCACTATATAGGCAGCCAATATTCACCATACTGGTTCTAGGATGGATCCAGCTTGGCACTATATTGGCAGCCAATATTCGCCATACTGGTCCTAGGATGAATCCAGCTTGGCACTATATAGGCAACCAACATTCACCATACTGGTCCTAGGATGGTTCCAGCTTGGGACTATATTGGCAGCCAACATTCACCATACTGGTCCGCCGTGAGATGGCTTTAGTTGCCTGCTCAGGATTAAACCCCAATAACTAACCAACCATACTGGTTCTAGGATGGTTCCAGCTTGGCACTATATCGGCAGCCAACATTCGCCATACTGGTTCTAGGATGGATCCAGCTTGGCACTATATTGGCAGCCAACATTCACCATACTGGTTCTAGGATGGATCCAGCTTGGCACTATATTGGCAACCAACATTCACCATACTGGTCCTAGGATGAATCCAGCTTGGCACTATATTGGCAGCCAATATTCACCATACTGGTCCTAGGATGGATCCAGCTTGGCACTATATTGGCAGCCAACATTCACCATACTGGTCCTAGGATGGATCCAGCTTGGCACTGTACTTACTTACTTACTTACGCCTGTCACCCCTACCCGGGTATAGGCCGTCGACGAGAGACCTCCAGCAACTCCTGTCCTGTGCTTCTCCTTCGATTCTACTCCAGGTGGTTCCCAGTCTCTTGATGTCTGCTTGGAGGTCTCGACGCCAGGAGTTTCTCGGCCTACCTCTTTTCCTCTTTCCCGGGGGGTTCCATGACAATGCCTGCCTAGTGATACTGGAAGCTGGCTTTCTCAGACTGTGACCGATCCATCCCCATCTTCTTCGCCCAATTTTATTCTCTGCTGTTATCTGCTCTGTTCTCTCCCAGAGTCTGACGTTGCTGATCTTCTCTGGCCAGTGGATTTTCAAAATTCTTCTAAGGCAACTGTTCATGAAGGTCTGTACTCTGTTGACTGTGGTTTTTGTCAATCTCCAAGTCTCTGCTCCATATAGGAGAACTGCTTTTACATTGGAGTTGAAGATCCGGACTTTGGTGTGTTGTGACAGCTCTCTGGAACTCCACACTTTTTTCAGCTGGAGAAAGGCTGCTCTGGCTTTACCGATTCGTGCTCTGACATCTGCATCAGTGCCGCCTTTTTTGTCTGTGATGCTCCCGAGATAGGTGAAGGACTCCACCTCCTCCAACAGGGTGCCAGCAAGCAAGACTGGTTCCTCCCTGGTTGCGTTCAGCCTCATTGTCTTTGTTTTCTGTTTGTGAATGGTGAGGCCCACTTGGGACGAGATGTCAGCAAGCCTCGTGGTCTTGTCCTGCATTTGTTGATGAGTGTGGGACAGTAATGCCAAGTCGTCTGCAAAATCGAGGTCGTCAAGCTGTGTCCACAGTGTCCACTGTATTCCACTTCGTCTGTGCTCTGTGGTCATCTTCATGACCCAGTCTATGGCCAGTAGGAAGAGGAACGGAGACAGCAGACACCCCTGCCTGACACCAGTTCTGACCTGGAGCTCCCTGGTGAACTGCCCTTCGTGGATCACGCGACATGTCATACCATCGTAGCTGCTCTTGATCAGGCGGAAGCTTGGCACTGTATTGGCAGCCAACATTTACCATACTGGTTCGCCGTGAGATGGCCTTAGTTGCCTGCTCGGCGTTAAACCCCAATAACTAATTAACCATACTGGCCCTAGGATGGTTCCAGCTTGGCACTATATTGGCAGCCAACATTCACCATACTGGTTCTAGGATGGTTCCAGCTTGGCACTATATTGGCAGCCAACATTCACCATACTGACCCTAGGATGGATCCAGCTTGGCACTATATTGGCAACCAACATTCACCATACTGGTTCTAGTGACCTCATTAACCACCCTACTGCTTCCATCCCCCACCATGGAACCAAAATCCGGTAAGTGATACTTACTGTAGGCATGCTGACCCTTATGCATGCAAGTGTGTTTCGTTGGGAAAAGTGGTGTCTTCATGTTATGGCTGTGGGAACTTTGTCAATTTCACAACAAACACCGACATCGTACATCAACAAATTCTCGTTCTCTTTATTTTCACCATAACCTGGTACACCTGTGTAAGTCTTAATGTTCTCATGTTTGGTATCGGTGTGTAGGTGAGAATTTCAACTTCTGAACGATGTTGCTTCCACAACAGTCACTTTAGGCAGAGATGTGTCATGAATACAAAACCAGTAGGTAGTCGTTATAGCGGCAAGTGTGATATAAATAGGATGAGCGCGCGAGAGTGGAATTTGACCTCGCGGCGCCTTATCTCTCTGGCAGCTGGAAGCAAGCTAAGTGCTAAGCGCCAGCACTGGCTGGTAAAGCCCTGACCTGCATGTTACTAAACATAGGATAGCAGCTGACCAGAATCCGACGTACCAATGAGTCACATGATACACCAAAGACCCTTCTAAGGCAACTGACCTTTATAGACGTCAAAAATGAATAAACATTTAATATTCGCAAGTCACCTTCATTGTATGCTGAACAGACAACAGCTTTATTTTTGCTCTCTTTCCATCCCACAAGAATGTAAACATTTTTTTTTTAAGGTCAGTCAAAAACTGCAGGAGGATCTGGGAGGTTCATAAAAAGCTGGACAATGTTTGACACCGCAAGTGTTTTTGATCACTGTAATTTTTCCTAATGGTGTAAGTTGACGCTTAGACTAAACATACAAAACACGCTGAATTTCAGCAAGTTTGCCCTCATAATTAATAGCAGTTATAATATTAATGTTTATAGAGAGCTTTATACCAAGAACCTTAAAAATCCCAGGGTCCCAGACAAAGTTGAATTCGGGCATGAATCGAGTGTGTTAATTCCTCATAGGTCCAAGCCAGATCACCTGCATTTTATCCATATTCATCTTGAGACCTGAGATAGATGCAAAGTATTGTAGACTGTGGATGCTTTCTTCGAAAGACCATTTGCTTCCATTTAAGAACAATGAAGCGTCATCTGCAAACTGGGACAGAAGTATATATCTTTAACTTTTAACCCACTTATATTTCATTCTGGCGTAGAATAGAGGCCAGAATTTCTGCGCAGATTAAGTAAATGTACGGAGAGCTTGGGTCGCCTTGACGACATCCCCTTTCTACTGGAAACTGCACAGAATAGCGACCATTAACAAAGACACAGGCCTTAATATCACAGTAAAATGTTCTAATCCATCTCTTCATATCTGGACCAAAGTTGAAAAAGTCAAGACATTTTTCCACAAAGGTCCAGGCGACCGAGTCAAATGCTTTCTCAAAGTCTATGAGAACCAGTTGACCTGGCACCTGGTTTACATGAGTGTAAAAAAGTACATCGTAAAGAAGCCGTATGTTCTCACCAATATATCTGCCCTTCAAAAAGCTTTTTGGGTCTTGGTGTATAATAGAGGGTAAAACCAGTTTCAGACGTTCTGCTATGCAAGCGGAGGCTATTTTATAACTAGTATTTAAACGAGTAATGGGTCTCCACTTTTTCAAAAATGTCTTATCCTTTCCCTCTTTGGGTATACAAGTGATCACCCCTTGCTTCTGCGTTACTGACAGCTGGCCATGCTGAACAGCATAATTTATAGATCTCACCAGAAAAAGACCAATATCATCTCAAAAGAATTTTTAAAAATTCAGTGGTAAAACCATGACCATCTGAACCTGGAGATTTATTGTTACACATTCTTTTTAATGCCTCCTCCATCGAAATGGGGCTTTCAATAGACATCTTCGCATCATCAGACGAGGGTGCAAAAACGGTGGAGGAGAGGTCAACCTCAACTAACTCTGCATCCCTCGAAGCGTACAATTGCTCATAAAAGGCTCGAGTTTCTTTTACAATAGCATCCACATTATTTATCACTTCACCATTATCATTCTCTAAGTAGTTCATTGATTTACTAACAAAATTCCTACCTTCCAAACTACAAAAATATTTTGATGTCTTTTCCCCATCTTGGATCCACTTAGCTCGGGACCGGACAATCATACCCTCTGTCTTTATCTTATGTAATTCCACAAGTTCTGCTTTTTTAGTCTAAAAAAGAAGAGGGATATTATTGTGCTGGATACTACGTTCTAAGATTGTAATCTCATTCTTAAGAGAATCTTCTTTTTTAGTTTCTTCCTTTTTCTTGGGGCTAGGATGAGATGGACTGGCCCCGAGTTTCTAGGCGTATCATCTCCAAAAAGGTTTGATCAAAATTGTAGGTCATTATTTCTCACATTATCAATAGAATCCATATTATAAATCAAAAGTCCATTTTGCCTCTTCAAGTCCAGAAACAATTTTTTTTAATCATTTTTACAAATGACTTGTCATTAAGAAGTGAATTGTTGAATTTCTAGTTCTATTTCTCTTAGGAGGCGATGCAAAAAATTCAATAGACACAAGCGAATGATCTGAACAATAACCTGAGTTAATTTTTTCCTTAGTAACCTCTACCATCAAACATTCCAATATCAAGAAATAATCCAATCTGCCTTGTTGAGCAGAGTTAAAGCAACGCCATGTGTACTGTCTAGATGCTGGGTGAAGAACTCTCCATACATCCACTAGGTCATACACCTGCATACATTCAAGCACCTTTTGCATTGAAGAAGGGCGTTTAATATTTCGATACCCGACATACGTATCCATACTAACATCCAGTACAACATTCCAGTCACCGCCTACTATTACATATTGGTTATCTAGCCTACCTATTTCTTCAAAGATAGCTTCAAAAAAGATGGGAGAGTCCCCATTACTAGGCCCATACAGGTTAGCAATAGTCATCCGCTTACCCTGTATGTCGATATCTAGTACAATATAAGCACCATCATTACTTCTAGTCACAGTATGCACTTTATACTTAAAGTTATTGTTAAACAGAATTGCAACTCCTTTGCTATTTGTCTCATTATCACATAGAAAACATTTAAAGCCCCACACGAGCCCTTAGCATGTGTTCATTTTTAGTCTTGAGATGCGTCTCTTGCAAAAAGTAGATAGAAGCCTTTAACTGTCTGAGGTAGTCTAGCACATCTTTCCTTTTCTGATACTGGCCAGGACCGTTGGCATTAAAGGTACATATTTTTAATGGACTGTCATTGGTCATACTAGCCATACTGGAAGTGGAGTTTGTTTCCAGCCATTACACGCAGCAGTTTGCATATATGGTCAAACCGGCAGACTGTATCATCAGTACTGAATGTGTGTCAGGTGTACACAAAGGCCAATTCAAGTGAGTGGCAAAACGGACCAAGGTAGTTCTCTACTCTAATAACCCTGTCATATAACAAAGTGTGTGTTCTACGCTCAGCATATAGGAGCAAACCATGTACACAGAAAGAAAAAAAAAGGAAAACAGTTGATATATATGCAAGAATTACCGCTCTCCTCCTTCGGAAGGATATCCAGCTATACAGTATCCATAAGGAATGACACCATTAACAAGCTGTAGCGTTCAGGAATACCTGTAGTTCCCTCCTGGAATAGCAGTTACAATATCTTTACAAGTCAGTGCTATATCTATACAAAATCAAGGACACACATATTTGGCCCCTCCAACTCCAAGTAACATGTAAAGAAAAAGGTGATTAGGGGAAAAGTAAAGTCATGCTGTACACTCCCGACAGAGAAACAAGTGGACTGATCTGCCACCCTGGACTAAAGGCTCGACCAGTGTCGCAGAGCCGCACGCACTCACCCGCTGGTCAGCCCTGTATATTAATGTTAGCATTTGGTATGCTCAACAAGTAACATACCCGCCACATACACATCAACGTTGATACATGTAAATGTGTGGTAGGCACTCGCCAGAAACTCGCCCAGCTCCCTCCCTCTCTCCACCTTCAACTCGACAGCACCCCCATCTCCCTCAGCGACTCGGCCAAAAACTTCAGCGTTATCCTCGATTCCTCTCTCACCATGACCAGCTTCGTCTCCGCTACGGCCCAGGCATGCTATTTCCACCTCCGCCGCATCAGTCAGATCAGAAAATACCTCACTACCGAAGCTGCCACCAAACTTGCTGTCTCTCTCATCCTATCTCGCATCGACTACTGCAACTCTCTCCTTTCCGGCCTCCCTCACTCCACCACTTTCACTCTCCAGCGCGTTCAGAACAATGCTGCTCGCCTCATCCTCAGAAAGAAAAAATCCGACCACATCACTCCCCTGCTCAAACTCCTTCACTGGCTTCCCATCCCACAACGCATCCAATACAAGATTCTGTCTCTCTGCTACAAATCCATGAACAACTGCGCTCCTGCCTATCTCTCCAACTTACTTCACCCCTACACTCCTTCCCACTCCCTCCGCTCCACCTTTCTCCGCCTCCACACCCCCCGCACCAAACTCAGCACTTTTGGACCCCGCTCCTTCTCAGTATACGGTCCATCCGCCTGGAACACTCTCCCACTCTCTCTCCATCAGAAGCACTCTCTCTCCTCCTTCCAGTCTGCCCTCAAAACTCACCTCTTTCAACAGTTCTAGCAATATACCACCACACTCCCACCCCAAGCTGACTGTCGTAATGTATTTGTAGTACGTGAGTCGTTGTCTAAAGCGTGCGCATGCGTGCGCGAGCTGTGAGTGCGCACTTAGAGTTATAATTATTATAAGATAAGCACATTATAAATACCCTAATTATTATTATTATACACGCACAAATATATAAAGGCACACATATGTAGTAGTCACAGAAATATACATAAAATTTGTATGCGCGTGTACACCCACATGTGCCAGGTGGATGTGTGTAATATGCACCCACCCGGCACAAGTGCACCCGCAAACACACACACCCCAAAGCAAGTATGCAAGTATGGACACATACTCCTGGCACGGCTGCACAAATACCCTTACATGTACGCACTCACACACACACCTGCCATACACGCGTAAATACACATGCACATGTGCACACTTCTATGCACCAGCAAAATACATGTACCCTAGTTACAAAAGTACCCATCATATATAATATAATAACCGGTATTATTATTATTATTATGTGTTTGCCCGCACAGCACACCCACGCCGGGTAGATGCGTATGATACGCACCCACAGGGCACAAATGCACCTGCAAGCACACACACAAACCAAAGCATACCAAAGCATGTATGTACAAATCATCCGACACATCTGTACAAGCAGATATGCATACACATGCACATGTAAGCGTACACACATGCAAGCATGTGCGCAGGCACACAAACACTTGCTCCAAAAACAGCACAACATACATAACATAGATAAGTACCCAGCAGAAAGTACCTGGACATACATGCACACGCCCGTACACATGTATGCAGGCATTATTATATATTTATATATACATTTTATATATATATATATATATATATATATATATATATATATATATATATATATATATATATATATATATATATATAATAATAATAATACACACCTGACCTGTGGCACATGCTGCACAAATGATACCCAAAACAACTTGAAGCCACATGACACACAATGTTTGAGTCTTTATTCATCACAAAACCACTGTAAAATATTGCACAAAGACGTACATTTTGAGGCACGTCACTGCTCGAGGCATGGACATTCCGGGCCGACCCGGCACAGACTAACACACACAGAGTGACACCTGTGAATGTGTGTTCGCATGCCAAAACGATTCGGACTGCCCATGCCGAGAATAAAATGTACGTACATGTACTGTGCTTCTCCAAGAAAAGGGTGTCCAGTCCCACAGCGTCTCAGTCTCGAACGCCACATACCAGTGACCTAGCAAAATGAACCATCGTGCCCACATGAGCCTGGCTCACAACACACTCCAACACAATCATCCTGCGGCCCCACACTATGACTAAGGAACAGACCTCGTGCGAACTTATTGACCTATTGGCCAGAGTAGCCGCTCTTACCCAGGTCGCGTAAGGTCACAGGTCACAGATGAAAAAAACACACGTAAACAGAGGGTGGTCACAAAGATTGCAAACCATCCTCTGCCCACATGTACCCAACTCCGCGATCGGGTGCACAATCGAAACTTAAGCCATTTAGGCAGAGAGTCCATATACAGCCGATCGCCGGGCCAGCTCAGCACTTAAGTGTTGTGCCGTCTTCTCTCCTGTGGTGTTCTTGTGTTTGGGTCACTTCCAATATGCAATTTGTCCGCCCAGTGCGAGACTCAGGCTATACATACCACCCTGGAGTCAGATTTGCGCTTTACAAAGACACTCCCACGTTTTGTCCACGCATCCTGCGCTGCAGAGTCGTCCAAACACTGGAACAGCAAAATGTAGTTGCTGCGAGTCAAGTCTTCCGTTATGATGTAGTAGGTGTAGTTTCGGCCTATGAAAAAGCACTAACTCTGCAGCCTTTATCGACATGAATCGCAAGATCACAGGTTTCAGGCCATCGCTGTTGTTGCCCACTTCAGGCATGGGAATTGTCCAAGAAAAATAATCTGAAACGGGACCTTTACACTGATACAAAAGGCCTCCTGCTCCATTATGCTAGACTTCACATCCAGGGGCCGAAAAATCAAACAACGGTTGGGTGGGGGTGGGTAGACAAGACACCTTCATTCTGATGGCTGAGAAATCAAACAAGAAAGGGGGGGTGTGGGGGGGGGGGGGGAGAGAGAGGAGTAGACAGTTCACCTAGATTCCACACACCCGAAAAACCCGTCTGCCCACCTACGTTTACTGCGCGGCGCACTCGAGCCAGTGCGGGCCGCGGACACAGCCTGCCGGCCGCGTCATATTATGATGGCGGAGTAAAACCGGTGCTTTGCTCGCTTTCCTACCCAAAATGATTTTTCGCCGAGATGCCTTTTTAATTTCGCAGGCGATTTCTTCATCACGCAGGGACGTAGCGGGCATGAGAAAAGTAGTCCGGCGGTTTCGGAAAGTCGGAAACTATTTGAGGGACCATATCATCACAAGCTCCTATATAGCGTCCCAGTAGCCCTTTTGTTGACAGACAACCTTTTAATAGGGACGGCACGCGCCGCCTCCCATCTGGTTTCAGTTGACTAAATGCCGGGCAGGGGAGGGGGGGGGGGGGGCGGTGGGGGTGGGTGGGTTTACGACCTGTCCGGCCAACACTGACCTGTAAATTGATACACCCAGAGCAGTGGCCCAGATCTTTAGTTCACGGCTGCAAAGTCTGGTAACTACTGACTCCGAGACCTTTTGTCAGTTTCCCAAAATTTCAGCCTTTCCACGTCGGTAATGCCGACTCAGTACTGGCTCTATTGCTAATGACGCAGTCTGACATCTTTGTTTTTAAATGTTAGTCTTCTTGTAATGTTTTTTGTGTTTTTTTTTTATCTATCCAACATTTAGCCGCCGTTTCACATCGGTATTGCCGACTACTGGCTCCATTGCTAACGACGCAGTCCGACATCTTTGTTTTTAACTCTCGTCAAATGTTTTTCTTTTTGTAATGGTTTATTTGTGAGTTTCTTTTTAATCCATTGCCATTTCATTCAAAATGTGAGTTTGCAAAATATGCTAAAGTGATAAAATTTGATTAAAATATTCTTGAAAGGACATCAATTAATGAAATAGTTTTGTTGTGAGTGTATTTTGGGTGTCCTTGATATCTCAATGGTTGCCACTTGTGACCGATTGATAGTTTCACAGTAATTTATGCATAGGGCAAGCCCACACACAATTTAAACTTTGCCATGCCACTAGACAGATACGCGCAATCGAAAATCCACCACCGGCTTTCGGCCACGCTGGCTGAAACTGACACTGTAGCAAACCTGAGAGAGCAAGAAATGTGGTGCCGGCATTCGGCATCGACAGAGTTAAATATAACATAACCAGAGATGGGGACCACTAAACGTTGTGTTGACTACAGAGACTGATGAAAATCTGTGCACTGACAAAGGAGGCTGTATCAAATCACAGCCTACTTGACTTTGTCAGACTGAATTTATTCTGTTTGTGGGGAGTAACGAGATATAAGCTCCGCCCGGCAAGACTAAAGATGATGAATCTTAAAGTAAAGTGTTGGAGAGATCATTTAGGTCTATGCTGCTTGATCAACAGGCTGATTAAGTTTGCCATGTGGCACTGCCGGGGTTTATGGGGCCCCTAAACACCATCCACCTAAAACAAAGAAAGCATGGTTTTCGACTGCCGGCTTAGTTGTACAGCCCTTGTACAGCACTGAGGTGATCATGGACGGCCCTGACGGGCGGGTTACCCTAGTGTATATGAATAAATAAATGAATGGATGGATGAATGAATAGATGAATAAATGAATGAATGACTGCCGGAATGAATGAATTAGTGGATGGATGGATGGATGGATGGATGGATGGATGGATGGATGAATGAATGAATGAATATATGTGTTGTACACGTTTCTAGGTTGGCCATATTAATACTGCTACCTGTATTGGGATAAAACGCGATCTGGCTGTTGTCAATATCAGTTTAAGCAGCTGATGAAACTGCATCCGATGGACATACTTAAAACATTGTTAACTCTATATTTGATAGAAACCCTAGGGGTGTAAGTGTATATAGAAATATGACTCATACACCAAATGTCACTAAAAAAATTAAAATAAAAAAAACTAATCTTAAAAAAGATGCGGTATTTAGACCACATGGTTTGTGAGGTCTTGCGGTATATTTCTAATAAAGAAAACCGACTCAAAACGCAGAAACTAAAAAATTTCCTTCTTAGGACAAATTTCAACACTATATGTTATGACTTGGGTATGAAAACACATCTTACTTCTACAGTTTCTGTCCGATTTTCCTGTTTTGATGATCGTTTAAGTCAGTCAGTCACGTGAAAGATGCTCACCAATTTTCAAGTCCATCACATGAAAAATACAAAAATTTCAGTGTACAAAAGTTGAAAAACTCCAAAAATCACTAAAAAAATTATAATAAATTAACCAACCGTTTAAAACTTGCGCTTGTTTCACACCATGGTTTGTGAGGAGATTTCGTATATATCTGAATAAGAAAATCGATGGAAAACGCTGAAACTGAAAAATTTTCTTCATAGCATGAAAATTTTCACTATATATTATGACTTGCAGAGGGAAATGCATTTAACTTGTACAGTTTCCATGCGATCTGGCTGTTGTCAATATCAGTTTAAGCAGCTGATGAAACTGCATCCGATGGACATACTTAAAACATTGTTAACTCTATATTTGATAGAAACCCTAGGGGTGTAAGTGTATATAGAAATATGACTCATACACCAAATGTCACTAAAAAAATTAAAATAAAAAAAACTAATCTTAAAAAAGATGCGGTATTTAGACCACATGGTTTGTGAGGTCTTGCGGTATATTTCTAATAAAGAAAACCGACTCAAAACGCAGAAACTAAAAAATTTCCTTCTTAGGACAAATTTCAACACTATATGTTATGACTTGGGTATGAAAACACATCTTACTTCTACAGTTTCTGTCCGATTTTCCTGTTTTGATGATCGTTTAAGTCAGTCAGTCACGTGAAAGATGCTCACCAATTTTCAAGTCCATCACATGAAAAATACAAAAATTTCAGTGTACAAAAGTTGAAAAACTCCAAAAATCACTAAAAAATTTATAAAAAATTAACCAACCGTTTAAAACTTGCGCTTGTTTCACACCATGGTTTGTGAGGAGATTTCGTATATATCTGAATAAGAAAATCGATGGAAAACGCTGAAACTGAAAAATTTTCTTCATAGCATGAAAATTTTCACTATATATTATGACTTGCAGAGGGAAATGCATTTAACTTGTACAGTTTCCATGCGATCTGGCTGTTGTCAATATCAGTTTAAGCAGCTGATGAAACTGCATCCGATGGACATACTTAAAACATTGTTAACTCTATATTTGATAGAAACCCTAGGGGTGTAAGTGTATATAGAAATATGACTCATGCACCAAATGTCACTAAAAAAATTAAAATAAAAAAAACTAATCTTAAAAAAGATGCGGTATTTAGACCACATGGTTTGTGAGGTCTTGCGGTATATTTCTAATAAAGAAAACCAACTCAAAACGCAGAAACTAAAAAATTTCCTTCTTAGGACAAATTTCAACACTATATGTTATGACTTGGGTATGAAAACACATCTTACTTCTACAGTTTCTGTCCGATTTTCCTGTTTTGATGATCGTTTAAGTCAGTCAGTCACGTGAAAGATGCTCACCAATTTTCAAGTCCATCACATGAAAAATACAAAAATTTCAGTGTACAAAAGTTGAAAAACTCCAAAAATCACTAAAAAAATTATAATAAATTAACCAACCGTTTAAAACTTGCGCTTGTTTCACACCATGGTTTGTGAGGAGATTTCGTATATATCTGAATAAGAAAATCGACGGAAAACGCTGAAACTGAAAAATTTTCTTCATAGCATGAAAATTTTCACTATATATTATGACTTGCAGAGGGAAATGCATTTAACTTGTACAGTTTCCATGCGATCTGGCTGTTGTCAATATCAGTTTAAGCAGCTGATGAAACTGCATCCGATGGACATACTTAAAACATTGTTAACTCTATATTTGATAGAAACCCTAGGGGTGTAAGTGTATATAGAAATATGACTCATACACCAAATGTCACTAAAAAAATTAAAATAAAAAAAACTAATCTTAAAAAAGATGCGGTATTTAGACCACATGGTTTGTGAGGTCTTGCGGTATATTTCTAATAAAGAAAACCGACTCAAAACGCAGAAACTAAAAAATTTCCTTCTTAGGACAAATTTCAACACTATATGTTATGACTTGGGTATGAAAACACATCTTACTTCTACAGTTTCTGTCCGATTTTCCTGTTTTGATGATCGTTTAAGTCAGTCAGTCACGTGAAAGATGCTCACCAATTTTCAAGTCCATCACATGAAAAATACAAAAATTTCAGTGTACAAAAGTTGAAAAACTCCAAAAATCACTAAAAAAATTATAATAAATTAACCAACCGTTTAAAACTTGCGCTTGTTTCACACCATGGTTTGTGAGGAGATTTCGTATATATCTGAATAAGAAAATCGATGGAAAACGCTGAAACTGAAAAATTTTCTTCATAGCATGAAAATTTTCACTATATATTATGACTTGCAGAGGGAAATGCATTTAACTTGTACAGTTTCCATGCGATCTGGCTGTTGTCAATATCAGTTTAAGCAGCTGATGAAACTGCATCCGATGGACATACTTAAAACATTGTTAACTCTGTATTTGATAGAAACCCTAGGGGTGTAAGTGTATATAGAAATATGACTCATACACCAAATGTCACTAAAAAAATTAAAATAAAAAAAACTAATCTTAAAAAAGATGCGGTATTTAGACCACATGGTTTGTGAGGTCTTGCGGTATATTTCTAATAAAGAAAACCGACTCAAAACGCAGAAACTAAAAAATTTCCTTCTTAGGACAAATTTCAACACTATATGTTATGACTTGGGTATGAAAACACATCTTACTTCTACAGTTTCTGTCCGATTTTCCTGTTTTGATGATCGTTTAAGTCAGTCCGTCACGTGAAAGATGCTCACCAATTTTCAAGTCCATCACATGAAAAATACAAAAATTTCAGTGTACAAAAGTTGAAAAACTCCAAAAATCACTAAAAAAATTATAATAAATTAACCAACCGTTTAAAACTTGCGCTTGTTTCACACCATGGTTTGTGAGGAGATTTCGTATATATCTGAATAAGAAAATCGACGGAAAACGCTGAAACTGAAAAATTTTCTTCATAGCATGAAAATTTTCACTATATATTATGACTTGCAGAGGGAAATGCATTTAACTTGTACAGTTTCCATGCGATCTGGCTGTTGTCAATATCAGTTTAAGCAGCTGATGAAACTGCATCCGATGGACATACTTAAAACATTGTTAACTCTATATTTGATAGAAACCCTAGGGGTGTAAGTGTATATAGAAATATGACTCATACACCAAATGTCACTAAAAAAATTAAAATAAAAAAAAACTAATCTTAAAAAAGATGCGGTATTTAGACCACATGGTTTGTGAGGTCTTGCGGTATATTTCTAATAAAGAAAACCGACTCAAAACGCAGAAACTAAAAAATTTCCTTCTTAGGACAAATTTCAACACTATATGTTATGACTTGGGTATGAAAACACATCTTACTTCTACAGTTTCTGTCCGATTTTCCTGTTTTGATGATCGTTTAAGTCAGTCAGTCACGTGAAAGATGCTCACCAATTTTCAAGTCCATCACATGAAAAATACAAAAATTTCAGTGTACAAAAGTTGAAAAACTCCAAAAATCACTAAAAAAATTATAATAAATTAACCAACCGTTTAAAACTTGCGCTTGTTTCACACCATGGTTTGTGAGGAGATTTTGTATATATCTGAATAAGAAAATCGACGGAAAACGCTGAAACTGAAAAATTTTCTTCATAGCATGAAAATTTTCACTATATATTATGACTTGCAGAGGGAAATGCATTTAACTTGTACAGTTTCCATGCGATCTGGCTGTTGTCAATATCAGTTTAAGCAGCTGATGAAACTGCATCCGATGGACATACTTAAAACATTGTTAACTCTATATTTGATAGAAACCCTAGGGGTGTAAGTGTATATAGAAATATGACTCATACACCAAATGTCACTAAAAAAATTAAAATAAAAAAAACTAATCTTAAAAAAGATGCGGTATTTAGACCACATGGTTTGTGAGGTCTTGCGGTATATTTCTAATAAAGAAAACCGACTCAAAACGCAGAAACTAAAAAATTTCCTTCTTAGGACAAATTTCAACACTATATGTTATGACTTGGGTATGAAAACACATCTTACTTCTACAGTTTCTGTCCGATTTTCCTGTTTTGATGATCGTTTAAGTCAGTCAGTCACGTGAAAGATGCTCACCAATTTTCAAGTCCATCACATGAAAAATACAAAAATTTCAGTGTACAAAAGTTGAAAAACTCCAAAAATCACTAAAAAAATTATAATAAATTAACCAACCGTTTAAAACTTGCGCTTGTTTCACACCATGGTTTGTGAGGAGATTTCGTATATATCTGAATAAGAAAATCGACGGAAAACGCTGAAACTGAAAAATTTTCTTCATAGCATGAAAATTTTCACTATATATTATGACTTGCAGAGGGAAATGCATTTAACTTGTACAGTTTCCATGCGATCTGGCTGTTGTCAATATCAGTTTAAGCAGCTGATGAAACTGCATCCGATGGACATACTTAAAACATTTTTAACCCTATATTTGATAGAAACCCTAAGGTTCAAAGTTTGGTTAGGGTTACCATTATGGTTAGGGTTAGATTCTAGCTATAAGCCTAACGTGGTATGTAAGGCACATTTTTGGTCATTTTTTTTTATGGTGCCATTTGATAGCCCATGTGGTACTGAGTCCAGCAATGCAAATACAACTTTTGTATTCCAATTTAAACATGTGTTATCGCCCTTGAAAAAAATCGCGGGAAAAGCACATTATCGGCTCTGGTGTCCGTATTTTATGTTCAATCTCTCCCATTTTCATACCCATACTGCGGCTGTACTATTTTTATCGATATCTTTAAAAAGCAGGTGTAAATACTTTATATATTTTTTTTAATATTTTTTTTTCCAAAAAAAATTCAGATCACCTTTTTAATTTAATAATTTTCCTCCCATTCACAACACCTAGACTTAGCTTGCATCAAAACGTTCCGGTCATGCAACTGCATCCGATGAACATACATAAAACATTGTAAACACTAGATTTAACAGAAACCCTAATGACCAAGTTTACCGCGTCAGTATCAGCAAGACCAACTCTAAAAGCTATCTACCTCAGTATTTTTCTCGCACAGTTTTCACCCAAACTCTGAACACATTTATGACACTATTCTCATAAAGTACTTTGAAAGACCCTGCAAGTTGTGTTGCTCAGTTTTTATTTGAAAAAAGTTCCACGTCTAGTGCCAAACCCTGTCAGTCCAGTTTATTATGTTCAGTGTACTCCAGCTTCTTGGCATTTCCGCAGTACCATACTCTGGGGTTCATTTTTTGTTTGTTTGTTTGTTTGGTTTCTTTTTGTTGCTAAAGCCAGAATCAACCTGAACACACCCACAGACACAATATCATTGCACAACCACTATCATTCAGCCACATTACTCTTAGACTAGTGGCATTTATGTGACTCACTTCACACTACAACACACAATTACTTTACCGGATAACTGAACCACCTAAAATGACGGCACAGTTTTAGGACCATATCAGTATCCCTTCCCAACCTTATATTGTTCCTGAGAATCATGCAAAAACACTTTCAAGTCCCAAGGAAAAACGTTTGCATTTATATCATATGTTTACATATCATATCATCACAAGCTCCTATATAGATATTTGATAGAAACCCTAAGGGTTTAAGTGTATATGGAAATATGACTGATATGACCAAATGTCACTAAAAAAATTAAAATAAAAAAAACTAATCTTAAAAAAGATGCGCTATTGAGACATTATGGTTGTGAGATCATGCGGTATATTTCTAATAAAGAAAACCGACTCAAAACGCAGAAACTAAAAAATTTTCTTATTAGGACAAATTTCACCACTATATGTTATGACTTGGATATGAAAAGACATCTTACTCCTACAGTTTCCGTCCGATTTGCCTGTTTTGATGATCGTTTAAGTCAGTCAGTCACGTGAAAGATGCTCACCAATTTTCAAGTCCATCACATGAAAAATACAAAAATTTCAGTGTGCAAAATATGAAAATTGTTCTAAGTCCAAAAATCACTAAAAAAATTATAATAAATTAACCAAGTGTTTCTCACTTACGCTTGTTTCAAACCATGGTTTGTGAGGAGATTTTGTATATATCTGAATAAGAAAATCGACGGAAAACGCTGAAACTCAAAAATTTCCTTCATAGCATCCAAATTTTCACTATATATTATGACTTGCAGAGGGAAATGCATTTAAGTTGTACAGTTTCCATGCGATCTGGCTGTTTTCAACATCATTTTAAACAGCTGATGAAACTGCATTCGATGGACATATTTAAAACATTGTTAACCCTATATTTGATAGAAACCCTAAGGGCCAAAGTTTGGTTAGGGTTACCGTTATGTTTTAGTGCTAGATTAGGGTTAGGGTTATAACCCTAATGGTATGTAAGGCACATTTTGGGTCATTTTTTTTTTTATGGTGCCATTTGATAGGCCATGTGGTACTGAGTCCAGAAATGCAAATACAACTTTTGTATTCCAATTTAAACATGTGTTATCGCCCTTGAAAAAAATCGCGGGAAAAGCACATTATCGGCTCTCGTGTCCGTATTTTATGTTCAATCTCTCCCATTTTCATACCCGTACTGCAGCTGTACTATTTTTATCGATATGTTTATAAAGCAGGTGTAAATACTTTATAGTTTTTTTTTAAATATTTTTTTTCCCAAAAAAAGTGCAGGTCACCTTTTTAATTCAATAATTTTCCTCCCATTCACAACACCTAGACTTAGCTTGCATCAAAACGTTCAGGTCATGCAAGTGCATCCGATGAACATACATAAAACATTGTAAACACTAGATTTAACAGAAACCCTAATGACCAAGTTTACCGCGTCAGTATCAGCAAGACCAACTCTAAAAGCTATCTACGTCAGTATTTTTCTCACACAGTTTTCACCCAAACCCTGAACACATTTATGACACTATGCTCATAAAGTACTTTGAAAGACCCTGCAAGTTGTGTTGCTCAGTTTTTATTTGAAAAAAGTTCCACGTCTAGTGCCAAACCCTGTCAGTCCAGTTTATTATGTTTTTTTATTTTAATTTTTTTTTAGTGACATTTGGTATATCAGTCATATTTCTATAGACACTTATACCCTTAGGGTTTCTATCAAATATAGGGTTAACAATGTTTTAAGTATGTCCATCAGATGCAGTTTCATCAGCTGCTTAAACTGATATTGACAACAGCCAGATCGCATGGAAACTGTACAACTTAAATGCATTTCCCTCTGCAAGTCATAATTATAAGAGGGATTCAGTTGTGGTTTATCTATCTGCACCATTATGCCTGAAAGTGGCAAGAAAGACTTCCTTATCTTTGCAGGGTTGCACTGATGGTAGATTGAATGGTGTTCAAGTGGGAGAGTTCCTCTTTCAGGTCATATTACATATTCAAATCTGGGCAGTTGAGGCAGTGCAAGGACCTGTGTTTTTAAAAATAATTTTTGCCTTGTTTAAAAATTTGTAGTAGGGTTGAATGTTGGAATTTGCTGGAAATTTCTGGTTAGCTGAGAGGAGACATGTTTGGTGCTTTGATTCATACCATCCTGAGCTTATCCAGTGGACAATAGTGGGCCTATGTTGAGTTGCCGCTGACTTAGTGATTTGTGGGGCACGCTGATTTCAGCTGTGCTTGGGTGTGGGGTTGGTAAGGAATCAGGTTCATAACCAAGAAATGAGACTGTCAATGTGCTGGTTTTTGTTGTTGTTGTTGTTATTTTGTGCATGGCAAATGTGCAGCTGATGGGCGGTAGTGTTTTTAGGGGATCCTTGAAATATTGACTATAGCTAAGAGACTGGACAGTACGGAAACGGCACTGTATTCCGTGGCCAAAAGGGCTGAACATAAAAATGTAGAATGCACTGAATGTGTGTGTGTGTGTGTGTGTGTGTGTGTGTGTGTGTGTGTGTGTGTGTGTGTGTGTGTGTGTGTGTGTGTGTGTGTGTGTGTGCGCGTGCATGCGTGTGTGAAAATTACGGCTTGGTTACACACACACACACACACACACACACACACACACACACACACACACACACACACACACACACACACACACACACACGCACGCACGCACGCACGCACGCACACACACACACACACACACACACACACACACTCAGTCCAATAGAATAAAGAGGGGATAGACTGTGCCACAATTAAAATCACCTATCCTTCTATTTCATGCTTAGGGCTTTTAGTCCCTCAGTTCACTCTGTTAGTATAAACATCCGATGCGGATCGGTTTCCAGCAATGAGGGCCACATGTGGGGCCCTGTGGCTATCACTACTGGACACTGACCGCGTCCACATTCATAGGAACATCTGGGGTGGATTACGTTTGGCATACAGGACAGGATCTCACGAGCCCCTGTGACTGGTAGGGGCTAATGTGAATCTATTTCTTCTCAGGCAAAGGGGGGTGGGGGGTGGGCAGGATGAAAAACTGTACAGAACTGCAGCGTGTGTGTTGGTGGGTTATATGAGTCTGTTCACAACCGCCACCCATGCCCTCCCTGCAACTGGTGCATTGAGAAGAGCGTTTGTCATAAAGAGCTGGATCTCACGAGCCCCTTGGACATCAGAGGCTAATGTGAATCTATTCCTTTCGGGCAAAGCGGGACAGGATGGAAAACTGTACAGAGCTGCAGGGAACATGTCGGCGGCATATACCTAAATGTATCTTCGTAAGGTACAAAATCTTCAGTGATTTAACTCTGCCTGCCCATTTTATTTAGTTCTGTTCCCTTGTAGCTTACCAGAGAGCGCTTTCCACCTCAGTGCCATAATGAAACCGGCGGCAGTGTCTATGTTGCCGGGGGCATATACTTTCATGTCTCTTAAAGGCTCCGAAACCTTTAGTGATTAATATCTCCCTGCAAGTTTCATTTACCTCTGTTTTCTAGTCATAGAGTACCAGAAAGAGTTTGGCTAGTTAGTGTTCGAGCTAGCCGCTCAGGAAACCGTGTGGAATGTGTCGGTCGGTTTTCGATTGCTCACATGTGTAAGCCGAAAGTTGTAACTGACTGGCTACTTTGAAAAGTGTATGAGCCCTTACATTCATACTTAAGTTGCACAGTTCAGTTCTGGTCTGGAATCTTACACATGCACCACGTGAGGCAGCCAAACAACACTAAAATACATATACACTCAAAGCCAAAGTATTGTATCAACTGTAGATCATTCTAAGCATTTTAAATAAAATGTTTATATTGAACCATTTTTTAAAAATATTTTACCATAAACAAAATACTGCAGTATAATAACAATTGCCATAATATCACATTTTTTAAAAAGTCGTGAGAGGAGAGTAAAAACAAAATGTCGGACAGCGTCGTTAGCAATGGCGACAGCGATCGCTTTGCCGACTTGAAAAGGCTAAAAAGTAAGAAAGTACAGGCCAGGCCGCGATCGGAAGTTTTTCTAGTGTGACACTTGACGTAGCCTGGTCTGTTTCAAGCGTTTTCACGAAACACTGGGGCCCATATGCCCTAGTTAGAGTGTACCAGAAACGACTTTGCTATCCACGTCAGTGCCCTCGGAAACTAAGCCGCATCAGCCCAAAATACACTCAAAACAAAAACTATTTCATTAATTGCTGTCCATTTTTAAATGAAATTTTATCACTTTTTGTTTATTTTGCAAAATCACATTTTGAATGAAATAGGCGA
>BTPG01000004.1:226346806-226395176 GCA_036245525.1 Semisulcospira habei | reverse complement strand
TTTTATGCATATTAGCTGATTTAGTATAAGAAAAACTAACTTAGGATAACGGAGAATCTATTGTTACAGAATCCCTTACTCTCTGAAATGTAAACAATACCTGTTCATCAGCAGTCAGCAAATCTTGCAGTTCATGGACCAAAGTGTCCTTTTTTACAGTAGTGAGGATTGTCCTGCCAGTTTTATCTTCCAGACTTCGCTGTAGGGCGTCCTTGGAAGGGAGCTGAAGGTTCTTGATGTCCTTTGGGGCCTTGTCAAGTATGTTGATAACCTGCAAATTTTGAATCACTTTCTGCAGGTCCTCACCTGCACAAACAAAACAGTTGTATCGGTCATAATAATCATGTAATACTAGCTCGCAAAATGGCCAATGACTCACATGTGGTCAAAATCACTGATATTCCACAATAACTGGTTTTGTGTCACTCTTGGGTGCCGATGCTACTTGGGAGCCAGTGGGTACATGCAGGAGAACCACTTCAATTTACTTCATTAGCTGTAATTAGGGTCATATACATGTTTATGTATATGTATAGTTTTGCAGCAGTCATACTATTGGAGTAAATTTCAGCGTTTACTTTACCATGCCCCAGGTCAGGCTAACCAGCCATCAGGAAGGTGCTAACTAGCCTTGAAACACTTAGGCAACAAATCATTTTTGTTGAAAAAGTATGCAACTTCATTTGTATTTAGCAGTTGCTGCCCTTGATTTGGCTCTAACTACCATATCAGTTGCTGCCCTTGATTTGGCTCTAACTACCATATCAGTTGCTGCCCTTGATTTGGCTCTAACTACCATATCAGTTGCTGCCCTTGATTTGGCTCTAACTACCATATCAGTTGCTGCCCTTGATTTGGCTCTAACTACCATATCAGTTGCTGCCCTTGATTTGGCTCTAACTACCATATCAGTTGCTGCCCTTGATTTGGCTCTAACTACCATATCAATGTATTTTGTTCCTTACTTACTTACTTACGCCTGTCACCCCTACCCGGGTATAGGCCGTCGACGAGAGACCTCCAGCAACTCCTGTCCTGTGCTTCTCCTTCGATTCTACTCCAGGTGGTTCCCAGTCTCTTGATGTCTGCTTGGAGGTCTCGACGCCAGGAGTTTCTCGGCCTACCTCTTTTCCTCTTTCCCTGGGGGTTCCATGACAATGCCTGCCTAGTGATACTGGAAGCTGGCTTTCTCAGACTGTGACCGATCCATCCCCATCTTCTTCGCCCAATTTCATTCTCTGCTGTTATCTGCTCTGTTCTCTCCCAGAGTCTGACGTTGCTGATCTTCTCTGGCCAGTGGATTTTCAAAATTCTTCTAAGGCAACTGTTCATGAAGGCCTGTACTCTGTTGACTGTGGTTTTTGTCAATCTCCATGTCTCTGCTCCATATAGGAGAACTGCTTTTACATTGGAGTTGAAAATCCGGACTTTGGTGTGTTGTGACAGCTCTCTGGAACTCCACACTTTTTTCAACTGGAGAAAGGCTGCTCTGGCTTTACCGATTCGTGCTCTGACATCTGCATCAGTGCCGTCTTTTTTGTCTATGATGCTCCCGAGATAGGTGAAGGACTCCACCTCCTCCAACGGGGTGCCAGCAAGCAAGACTGGTTCTTCCCTGGTTGCGTTCAGCCTCATTGTCTTTGTTTTCTGTTTGTGAATGGTGAGGCCCACTTGGGACGAGATGTCAGCAAGCCTCGTGGTCTTGTCCTGCATTTGTTGATGAGTGTGGGACAGTAATGCCAAGTCGTCTGCAAAATCGAGGTCGTCAAGCTGTGTCCATAGTGTCCACTGTATTCCACTTCGTCTGTGCTCTGTGGTCATCTTCATGACCCAGTCTATGGCCAGTAGGAAGAGGAATGGAGACAGCAGACACCCCTGCCTGACACCAGTTCTGACCTGGAGCTCTCTGGTGAACTGCCCTTCGTGGATCACGCGACATGTCATGCCATCATAGCTGCTCTTGATCAGGCGGATGAGCTTTGTGGGTACACCGTAGTGTCGTAGGAGTTTCCACAGAGTCTCTCGGTCCACGCTGTCAAATGCTTTCTCATAATCCACAAAGTTGACGTACAGTGGGGAGCTCCACTCCAGAGACTGTTCCACGATGATGCGGAGAGTGGCGATCTGGTCTGTACATGATCGGTTCTTCCTGAATCCTGCTTGCTGGTCTCTCAGCTGGGGGTCAACGGAGCTCTTCATTCTCTCTAGGATGATCCTGTTGAAGACCTTTCCTGGTACTGACAGCAAGGTGATTCCTCTGTAGTTGGAACACTTGCTGAGGTCGCCTTTCTTGGGAAGCTTGATTAGGTACCCCTCCTTCCAGTCAGCTGGCATCACCTCCTCTTCCCAGATCTTTCCAAACAGTGGGTACAGCATCTCAACTGTTGTCTCTAGGTCTGCTTTCAGAGACTCCGCTGGGATGCCATCTGGCCCTGTGCTTTGCCATTCTTCAAAAATGCCACTGCTTTTCTGATCTCTTCCTGGCTGGGTCTGTCACAGCTGATGGGTAGGTCGGTCTCCGCCGGCTGGATGTCGGGGGGGTCGGGTGGGCTAGGTCTGTTCAGTAACTCTTCAAAATACTCGGCCCATCTGTCGAGTTGGTCTGCTCTGTCTGCAATAGGCTTGCCTTCTTTGTCTTTTACTGGTCTTTCTGTATGGCCATACTTACCCGACAATCTTCTGGTAATGTCGTAGAGCTGTTTCATGTTGCCGCTGCCTGCTGCCTTTTCTGCCTCTGCTGCCAGGTTGTCTGTGTAGGCCCTCTTGTCTGCCCTGATACTCCTCTTCACCTCGCGGTTGGCTTCCCAGTATTCCCCCTGTGCCCTTACTTTGGCTGCTCTCGTGCGACTGTTGTTGACCGCTGCTTTCTTCTGCTTCCTCGCTTCTATCTTCTTCAAGGTCTGTGCCGACAGCCAGTCCTTGTGGTGGTGTTTCCTGAACCCTACAGTGTCTTTGCAGGTTGAGTTCAGCGCCTCTCTAACTGCCTTCCACTGCTGCTCTGTGGTGACCGCCTCCTCTTCATTTACTAGCTCCTGTAGCGCTTGAAACCGGTTGGACAGCACCAGTTTGAACTCTTCTCTAACTCCAGTTTCTCTCAGGAGGCCTACATTATAGCGCTGTCTTCTTGTTGTCTCTGTGCGGCTTTTCTTTAGCTTGAGCTTCATTCTTAAGGTAAGCAGATGGTGGTCTGAGGCGACATCTGCTCCCCTCCTCACTCGAACGTCTTGAAGGGATCTTCTAAATTTCTTGCTAATGCAGATATGGTCTATTTGGTTCTCTGTTGTATGGTCAGGTGAGACCCAAGTTGCTTTGTGTATTCTTCTGTGTGGGAAGATGCTGCCTCCAATGACAAGTCGGTTTAGAGCACAAAAGTCTACAAACCTCTCCCCGTTCTCACTCATCTCCGAGCCTAGTCCCTGTCTCCCCATCACCTCTTCGTATCCGGTGTTGTCCTCCCCTATTTTGGCATTAAAATCGCCCATGACGATGGTGATGTCTCGCTCCGCACATTTGTCCACGGCACTCTGGAGTCGGTCGTAGAACTCTTGTTTCTCTTCCTCGTCACTGTCATTGGTGGGCGCATAACACTGGATGACGTTCAGCTTGAGCTTTTTCTTGGTTCTAAAGGCTGCTGTTATAATTCTTGGCCCAAGAGGTTCCCAACCCATCAGCGCTCTCTGTGCCACTGGTGACAGCATGAGTGCTACTCCTTCTGTATGGGGGGCATTCTCCTCTTCATGACCTGAATACAGAATCATCTCCCCACTTAACAGCCTTTTCTGGCCAGACTGCGTCCATCTGGCTTCACTGATGCCTAGCAGGGAAAGGTTGTACTTTTGCATTTCCGCTGCTATCTGGGCGGCCTTGCCGCTCTGGTACATGGTCTTGACGTTCCATGTGCCCATGGTTGTATCCCTGGATAGAGAGAGGCGGCTCGGTCCTGTGGCTTCAGAAGACTTCCGGCTTTCACCACAGGACGTCATAAGTCTTCTGGTAGAAGAACCTTCCTCCTCCAGGAAAGGAATTACTGTTAGTCTTTTCGTCGGCGTTTTTGTAGCTATTTCCTTTTTTGCAGGGTGGGGAAGCTACCCCCACGCCCAACCCCCTTACTAGGAGGACCAGGGGTTTTCTGTCGGGGTCACCTTCCCTTAGACCATGTTGGTTCACGGCACCTTATTTCATTCGGTGCACCCCTCTCATGAGGGACCCCCTATCCACCACCCAGGGGACGCGCCTCAACGCCGTATGGTCCCAGCGCGAGGATTTTGTTCCTGACACATTCATATTTTTCTTAATTCTGTTGAACGTTTGCTGTGGTGCCTGGAATGTGTGTGTGCGCATGTAATATTATGTACAGTTTTTGTAATTGTATTTTTGAAATTTGTAAGGCACTTAGAGCTCTTCTACCTGAGGTTAGGCACCATAGAAATCATTATTATTATTAATTCAGAACTTCATTTTATACAGAAAAAGTGACCTTGAACTTTCCATAAGGTTCAGTACTCAGTACGCAATGGGTAGAAAGACCATGTCTGTCAATTTCATGCTTGGGTCAAGTTTTGGTATTTATAGTTTTCAAGTGTTATAGTATCTTTGTGTTATATGCAGAAGGTGAGGTGCACCTATGCTACTGCTTATTTGTACATGAACTTGCCTGAGAGCTGTGTCCATTTCTTTATCTTTCCCTCTCCATCATCACCTCTTTCTTCGCAGAACTCAAAGTGGATATTCAGCCTCTCCATCTCCTCAATCAATGCTGTTGTGTTTCCTTGATCAACAGCCCATACCACAACCTGCACACACACACACACACACACACACACACACACACACACACACACACACACACACACACACACACACACACACACACACACACAGTGACTACTTTAATGTATGATTCATGGTCAGTTTAACTAGTATAGTTTGATTCTGTTTGAAACCTGTTTGAAAGTGACCTTAAATGTGTTACAATGTAAACATGTCAGATGCTATCTAGTAAGACTTCCAGTAAAGATGTAAAGTGCATACCCGGTTGAGGAGTTTATTTGAAATCCTCATGCGTAGGTGTAATTCATCTGGCACTAGGCATTCGTACGGCACCCAAGGAAGTAAGTCTGCACTCTGATAGCCAAGAGCGTGGCCATCTTCAGCCACAGACTTGCTGCTGGGCATGATTCCTGTCCACCCCCCAGCTTTCTGTGACATGTCAGATGCATTAAAGCCTACAGTATAGCGAGCACAGGCCACTAGGCAGACAGGTTATAGCCTACGCATGTTGTACAGTGGGCTGTACAGAATGATAGCAAGTATATCAAAGTAAATTAAAGCCTACAGTATAGCATGCACTGGCCACTAGGCAGACAGGTTATAGCCTACGCATGTTGTACAGTGGGCTGTACAGAATGATAGCAAGTATATCAAAGTAAATTTAACTTGATGATCATCAACTGTCGGTGAACTGGTAAAGAATAATTTAAAATGAATTGTTCTCATATATATGTGGTGCTTATATGAACACACAAACCAGATAGGTGAGGCTAGCGCTGGCAGAATTGTATGCAAACCAAGGGGAATCACAGCGCTGGACAGACAATATGAACACAAACTGCGGGAGCAGGCTTACTTGAGAAGTCACAGATGTCATGTTTGGTGCAGAGACACCAGATGCAGAAGTAGTTTGCATTGGCTCCATTGATGCCTTTCATTAGGGCCAGAGCCTTCCAGTCTGAAATTATCCTGAAATTTATTTTGTAGCAGGTTTTAAACAGTATTAGGGTGTTAGCTGGTCCATTTGTTGAGGAAGATGGTAACACACAATTGGTTGGGACTTTTATGTTGTGTGCTGTCTGTCCACATTATGCAATGTCCTTTTTTTAAATTAAATGTAACATGATTTCATGGTATGGATTGTATGATTTTACAGTAGTCATGATTTTTTCTTTCCCACAGGAATGCACACTGCAAACAAAATGTAAATGAGGCATGAAGTACTTCAACATGTGTTCTATATCTGGTGCGTGCATGTGTGTGTGTGTGTGTGTGTGTGTATCGACAGATAATCTCCTTCGTCTACATTTGTTTTACTTACCATCTGACTTTAAGGTGGCTCTTGGCGTCCGTTTTTTGTAAAAATTGTAAAAAAAAACCTGTTCAAGATAGAGTTGTGAAATTTGGCACACTCATAGTACACATCACAGATGTTTTCCTTGCAAAGTTTGAAGTTGCTGGGTTGTTTAGAAAAAAATCTACAGCTGATCATAATTATAATACACGACGGCAATGCATGGTATTTTGCCCCCTCTGCTGTACAAAACTGCTTTGCTTTTTCAATGTAGAAATTACTGTTTCTTGTAAAGCTGTGTTCATTCTGTGCAAGGAAAGCAGTTTTTGATGTGTACCTATAACAGATTCAGCACTCACCAGCCATACAAACGTGGCAAAAAAGTAAAATTTTTTGCCACCACTTGTGGTCCTGTAACTTGACAACTATAAGACATAGGCTGATTCTGATGCTTTTATTGCACTCTACATGCAATTTTACATAAGCATGCAAATTTTCAGATTGATAGCTCTGTTAGAACAGAAGCTACTGAGGGGGAAAGTTCGTCACACATGCAAAATACACAGTTCTTAGAAAATTGGCTTCAAAGTTTAGAAATGTTTCACACTACAGTATATGTCATAGAATGAACTTAAATTCTGTCAAAAGCAGTTAAGTTCACTTGAAACAGCATTCAGCATCATGGGGAGGCACTGAAAGTTTTGGCAGACAGTTAAAAATTGTCCTGCACCATAAATGGCACCCTCTCGCTGGCGACGCTGCTCTCTCTCACGTCGACGAATGTCATCAATCTTCTTTCTCCGATCCTTCTCTTTGTTCGAGGTCTTCCTGGTTGCAGATTTTGCTCTCTCCAGGTCCTCCAGCTCTACAAACTTCATCTGCTTTTGGTAGTGATACCAAGTCTTTTCATTCATTGGTGGAGGCATGTTCAGCATTGCAGAAAACCTCCAAAGCTGTGTGAAACCTAGGCCGTTGCTGACTGCAGCTGCAACAACAGGTCTGTTGATGTCAAAGCCAGAGTGGGTGATGCTAGACCATAGTGATGTCCACTCTGACAACAGCTCCCCACACCTTGTGCAGTTCACGGACAGCAGACAGGCAGCTCCCTTTCGCCCACCATCACCTCCTTCGCTGATCGACAGGTTCTGAAATGAACACAAGTTGCAAACTTAGTCTATGTCCACATACATAGCACACACTCAACATGTGACATACACACAGTACGGCAGCAAGCATCATGCTCAGCCTGCATGCACTGCCCCAAAACATTATATGAATACTTCTTTCATTCAGCTTTCTGTCCGACTAAAGCTGTATTTGCTGCACAGCAAAACGGGCCAGTTCCTGATCCAGAAAAAGTGGGGGACTCTGAACTGTGTGAACACACAAGATCTGCTTCATCAGTTCATGACAAACCATTTAGTATTTACAAACACAAAAAGCGAAATATCGGCATATGTGGCCTAGACAATAACAATAAAACAAGATCGCTCACCTTTTTCTTGCAAACTGGGCAGTGGAGGATGGTTATTAGTGGTTGTAAACAGCCAAGATTTGCAATGAAATTCAGATCGCCATCGCTCGCTGACCGTGTATCTGCAGGGTCGTCGTTGGTGTCACTCCCGTTCGTATCCGACCTTTTCCGGGTCTTCGGTGTTGTTTCTTCTGCAACTGTATCTTCTGCCATCTTCTTCCTCTTGAAAAAGTTTCTTTTGTTTTCGTCGATGCCACAGACTCTGGCGCAGTTTCACTCGATGCACCATCCCCATTCACGAGCGACGATATCGAAGGCACCGGCTCGGCCTCTTGCGGAGTGTTTTTCGACAAAACTGGCGTCTCATTTTTCTTCCTGCGGCGCTTCCCAAACTTATGAAGTGTTCGGAACTTAGTACCAACATTTTTCCCCCATCTTCAAACGATTTTCTTGCTCACAATTTGACAAATTCCCACGGCACTCAAGAAGAAAGCGTCAAGCAGCGGCCATTTTGGATCGCATGGTTGCCTAGTCGGAAATAGCCGAAGAAGCCCCGAGTGAGCGAAACAGCCAATCAGCGATCGCGCTTTTGAACAGAGGTCCATATATGGAAATCTCCGCTCGGTTTTGCTGCATTCGGTTGCTCTCGTTTTTGGCTTCGTGTGACTTTGTGAATGGAAATTTCCGATGTTTCCGCGCGAATTCTGACGGAGAAAGAGTTGACCTACATAACGGTATGCGGCAAGCCGGAGTTTGTTCAAGCAAAATGGCCGTAACCAAGGCCATAAGTTCACGATGCTCGAAGAAAAAATACGGTGTTTGGATGATTTTCATGTCGAGTGACTTTGAAAATAAGATCAATAAACACATTTTGAGGGCATTATAACATAAAACATGTGCAGGAACTGCTTCTAGATACTTCAAAGATGCAAAAGCCGAGTCTGTCTCAAAACTGTTTTCTGAAAGATTTTGGTCAAAAATACTATGCCAAGAGCCACCTTAACTAGTTTTCCATGGACATGGACACCATCTCTGGCAGCCATCAACATCTCTTGCCTTGTCATCAGTGATGCCATCTCCAATGTCAGCCTGTCCTCTTTACCTAAAGCGGAATACATTGCACAATAAACAGATTTATTACAGTATAAAACATGTGGGTGTCTCTTTTTTTGACAAATTTAACTTTTTCTGTGTTTGAGGCACACTAAAAAGCTACAGCTATAACATGCTATGTCTCTTAGCTTTGGAGGAAAATATTAGTTTGCCCCAAACACTAGAATAATCAGCATGTTACATGAACAATCAGCAATGTTACATAATGGTATGTAGCAGGGCATGATGACAATCAGTCGCTGGACCGGGGCAAAAACTACACTGAAACTAGTTAAAGAAAGATGCACACACCCACGTATAGAAACAGTGTTAACTCGTCATCTGGGGAGAACTTCCTCTGAAAGCGGTCTTCTGAATCTACTGGGATAAGCCTGATCACCCCCTGGACTGCTTTTTTTATTTTGGCACCGTCGCAGGCAAAACGCAGGGTGATGGTCAGGTTATCCGAGTCTGCCTGAAGAAGATGCCTGTTTTCTGGGAAGTCCAGCAGATTTTCAATTACAGCTGTAAGGCTTCTGGCGCACCCATCCCTGCTCGGTATCTATAAAACACTGAAGAATTTGTAAATGATTCTTTGATTCAGCTTTTAACAGAAAGATAAATCTCAAGTTTCATCATATTCACAATGCCTGCATTTTGAAGCATATTAAAATGCACACATTGTTTATTCATATATATATATATATATATTATATATATATATATATATATATATATATATATATATATATATATATATATATATATATATATATATATATATATATATATATATATATATATATATATATATATATATATATATTCCATTAACAATGCTAACTGAATGCCATCGCCTGTCTGGTGGCTTGAAGATATTTACTCAGCTGGGTGAGTTTTTACCACCATCTATGAATATTACATACAAAATACAAGTATACTCATTCTCAAAATGGGATGAAGAGGGAGGCAGGTGGCCAGACGTAGAGATTCCCGCTACAGTACATCAAAAAAAAGAAAAGAAATTAATATATATATATATATATATATATATATATATATATATATATATATATATATATATATATATATATATATATATATATATATATATATATATATATATATATATATATATACATACAGGTATGAACCTGACGTTAATGCAGTCAGTCGAACTATTACATAATCTGCAGCACAACAGTAGAAGATTAGTAGGTAATAGGAAACTTGTCACTAACTATATGAATAGTACTTTAGTAGCATATGGGAGCCGAACATATTACTTCTGAAGTAAATATTTATGGAGGCGACCTTTGAAGACGCGATTCTTACAAATTGATTTCAGGTGTGAAGGTAAAATGGCCACGCTTTAGCACCTGAAAAGGACAGGCTGGTTTTACAGATGTCTAATCTAATTTTTGTAAGGTGGATCGAACTATTTCTCGTGTTTTTCCTATTATTGTCGGACAATAGAGTTTTTAGATTGGGTGGGGCTTTTCCGTGCATGATCTTGTGCAGTAGAACACAGCGATTAACTTCAAACTGTTTATTCAATGTTAGTAACTTGAGAGATTTTAATTTTTCGTCAGTCGAAGTAGGACCGGGAAGTATTAATTTAATGCCCCGACGATACAAGGAATTAACATTTAGTGAACTTCGCTGCATCCATCCCAGACGGTAGAACTGTAGTCACAATGCGTTTTAATACGCGCATGGAAAAAGAGTTTACGAATATCAGTATTAACTATGATGGCGTAGTTTTGATAACAGGAACAGATTTTTGGAAATTGTTTTGCATATTGAGTCAGTATGCGGCTTCCAGCTTAATTGGTTGTCCACTATACCGCCTAATAAGGCGATGCCTAGTTACTTGTTCTACAGTCTGGCTATCTAAGGAGAGTGTTAAAGGAGAGTGGTAGGCCATGCTGGTGTTTCTGACGTGTAGTAACTAACATGCTCTTTGTCTTTAGAATACTAATAATCTTTCTCCCCCCCCCCCCCCTAACCCCTTTACAACTTCTCTCTAGCCCTCTTTTTCTCTTTACGCTTTTTCCTTTTCTCTTATTCCCCTTCCTCCTTTCCCCCCGCCCCCGCCTCTCTCTCTCTCTCCCTCTCTCTCCCCCCTATTTTTTGAGTTACCCTTGAAGACGGTTTCACAACTACCTAATCTCCACTTATACCAATATTCTCTTACTGAATTTGATTATTTGCTTTGTTTTCATGACTTATTACTTGTTGTGTACCGTGCTAAATGCTGGGGTTTTTTTCCCGGGGTCCTCCCGTTTTTCCCCGAGGTAGTCCTCAACTTGAAGGTGATATAAAGTTTGCCTTCGGGTTGGTGTTTAGCAGGCTTTGTGTATTAGACACTCCGCCTACTTCGTGCCCAAGGGTACTCCCCGTTCGTTTTCCTTCTCTTTCTCTCTCTCTCTTTCTCTCTCTTTCTCTGACCTCATCTACACGCCTTTTCTTTCGCTCGCTCCTGCACGTGCTTGCACACACTCTTGTCTCTCGTGTTCTAGTCCGGTACCAGCTTGCCGCAAAATGCTTCGTTTTGTTTTTTTGGGTATCCAAAATAGTTTTTAGTGCATCGGAAAGATAATAATTCCCTCCATCACATCTGAATTATGTAGAAAAATAAATTATCGGAAAACAGAGTTATTGAGCATTTATTACGTAGATCTAGACCTAGCCGTGCTGTGCTGGAATCAGCACTAGAAAACGCTTCATTACACGAAAACAAAAACATAATACAGCGCGGGTGATAGGGCCAGACTGTTAGATCTCAACCCACCTTCACAAGTCGTTGGAAGAGAAGGTTTGGGTCTACTGTGATTTGTTCCCCTTTACTTCTCACAGCTGACTTTGTAGCCATTGTGATGACCTGATCTGCCTTTTTCAGCTTGATGTCTGCAAGGGCTGAGCCCAACATCTTGTCAACCATGATTTGGCCCAGTTCTTTGGCATTGTCAGCATTCACAGCTTCATCAGCCTCCCTCCCACTGGCAATGCATCGAAGTTTTGTATCATTGGTAAAGGGGTTTCTCTTCATAAAATAGTCAACAAGTTTCTTTGTGTCACTGTGGTCCCTCTCTAGCCGTGCTGTGCTGCAATCTTTATGACTTTCATCTTGAGTTGAATCAACCCCAGTGACGACCTGCATGACCGAGTTAATATGTGCACTTGCAGGCATGCTCAACAGCCATGTCAGACGTTCTGTTTCCCCCAAGCCAGATCCTCTTGTCAACCCTCCACTTGTCTTCAGACTCTTCATCAGCACTTGCTCTATGAGTAGGTCTGTTGGCAGGCCTGCCCAATACCGATCGGAGCGTCGGATGCTGTGGTGTCCAGCCATAAACATTGCGTACACATGCTTGTTTGTCTCCTTGAGCTCCAGCATCTGCTGCAAGTAAATTCGAGCGCACTTGAGGTAGTTATTATGTCCTGTTGCTGCAAAATATGGCAGCATTTCCTTAACACCCTGGAGGTGCAGAGGAAAGTTGCCTGTTCGTTCCGCTTTGAGAGACATTTTCAAAATGTCGACCATGTGCAGGTACTGCAGCCACAGCTTGCTTGTTCTGGATTTCAGCAGTTCGGCCTTGTGCTTCTGAAGCTGATCAGTAATTCTTTTGATTGCTTCTTTAGCCTCATTCTCTGTTGACACATCACCTTTGAGACTTGCATCAATGAAACTGGCTGCAGTATCGAGATCTTCGTTTCCTGTCGTCGGTTGTGCTTCGATTGAGAGACCCGTGTCTTCATCATGGTCATCGAATGACATGGGCATTGTGGATGTTGAGGCCGCTGGCATTGCACACTCCAAAACCTGGATTGGCTGATCGCGCTGTTCATCAGTTGCAGCTTCCTCACTTGGATGGACAAATTCAACAGACGTCTGCTCGGCTGTGTCTTGGTGAAACAGGATCCATGATAGCTCGAATGCGCCTGCAGTAAGGAGAGAGTTAAGTGCTGCATCCATAAGGAGGTGTCCACGAACCGCTCGGTCGTAGGCCTTTCCACTCAGCATGTGAAGAACTGTGTGTGGCGCGAAAATGAGATCCAATGCCTGCTGCAAACCAGAACCGTCCATCACACAGCCAATGCTTCCAAGGAAGCTCATTTGCATGTGAAATGTCCCGAGGCGCAAAACTATGGACTGCACTGATCTTTCAGCCTTCTCACTGCTCACAACTGACAAAGCCTTGAGGTACAGAGGCTGGTCAAAAGTAAGTATGGGGACTGCATTGCTCTTGGTAGCCTGCTCTGCTACAAACCGAAGGGTAGAATAGATGCAGGACATGTCTCCGGGGTTTAGGTCTATCACGGGAAGATAATACACTCTCGATTTCCCTGGAAAGTCCTGTGTTTTTGAGTGCAAGGCCTGCATCATGCCCTTCCAAGCAGGACGCGGAGATTTCACAGGCCAGGATATCTTCCACAGTGTCTCCAGGTGGCTCGTTGGGTCCTCAGCGCCTATGTCTGGAATCTCCTTGAATATCAGCTTTGTGAGATCCTTCCACTCAGACCTGAAAACATTGCATATATTGTGTTATTCGCTCTTAGGTCCCAGACACTTTACTAATTAAGTTTTTATTTGTATAATACCCATGCAAACCTTGCCATACTTTCTTTATTTAAAATGTTTTACCTGTAGAAGTAGATTCCAATGCGCCCAATGCTTCTGATGTCCTTCGACTTTACTTCTCCTCTAGGCACTCGTCTTGTTTGCTGTGTTGTTGGGGCTGGTGTCACAGCTGCAATTATCCCCATTCCGTGGAAGGTGTTGAGGCCCTCCAGGGTAACCGTGTTGTGGTCGACATTGTCAGCTACAAACTGAAGGCTTTCTGTGTCTGAAGCAGGGGGCAGATCGATGCCTTGTTGTACAGCAGCATTCTTTAAAAACTTGCGCACCTCATGGTACGAACACGAAAAGCCGAGACGACACAGCGTCTATATCAGAAAGCGAGATGCAAATGCTTTGTGTAGCTGAACGCCAAGACCAAACTGCAAGGGAGCAAGAATTGTGTTTGGTTTTGCGCACTGCATGATAGCCTGTCCAATTGCTGCAATTTTCAGGTCACTTGGTTTGGATGTCCCTGTACACACTTCTCTCAAGAGAAGTTGTAATGTCTCTGGCAGGAAAGTTATGTGGTCCTGTTCATGAGGCATGATGTCTGGGTAGTCTGCTTTGTTGCTTTTTACAGCTTTGATGTCGTTCTTGATTAGGCAAGCAGCAGTTTTGATAATGCGTAGCTTCTGCTCCTCCGGATCTGATGAAGTTGGCTGCTTATAAAACTGCCTCACAATGCCTCTAACTGTCTGTTGGAAGACAAGGACATGTTCTCCGTCCTTTTCACTAAAGACGACTTTGTCGCCATAATGTTCCTGCAGTCTCTTCTTCATGTGTCTCTTTGAGTACGGATTTTTTGATGAAGGCAGCTTAGCTTTCATCATCTCAACGAGTGTGTTCATTGTCACTTCCTCTGTTTCCTTATCGAGGAACTGTGTGACATATTCAAACGCCTTTCTCTTGTCCTCATGTATTCTGGTACCCCGCAAAATGAAGTTTCTTTGTCGCTGGCATTTGGTTTGGTTTCTTTGCCTGAAACGCATGTGGAATTTGCTTGTGGTTTCGAAAGTTTGTGTAGCACACTCGGTGATACACAACATCTTGAGCGACAAGATCTTGTAGATATTCAACCTTGGCCTTCACCTCTCTTGCCCACCTGTCACTGGTTCCTCTCTTGCTGCAAAAATCCAACAACCTTGGCTTGAATTCCAATGTTCTTATTGGTGTCAGTTGATAGTGATCATCCTTTGATCTCTTTCTCTTTGGTTCGCTTCCATTGTCACAAAACAAGCACTTTGCTCCCAAACCACTGGTGCCAGAAGCTATGTTAAGTCCAGACAACCTGCGTTTTCGAGGTGATGGTGACTTCTTCAGCTTTCTCATAGCTTTTTTCACATAGTGTTTGTTTGTGAATGTTTGTCTGCAAGCAGCGTGCACGAGATCTCCAGGAATCGTGTGGATGTCTTCTTTCCTCTGCTTACTGGCTTTGTTTATGGAATCGCATCCTTTTTGTGTAAGCGTCACGTTTTCCTTTTTTAAAAAACCTTTCCTGCAGATGACACACACTTCGTCTTCGTCTGCCTCGTAAGCAGCAACTTCATTTGGTTCCTGCAACAATTCATATCAAATGGTAATCAAACTGAATCATTCTGAATTATAACACTCAAAACTTGTACAAAGACGACAACATGGGTGGTATTAGTACACCAGTTTGATATTATACCCTTAAAACTGTTAAAAACCGCAAATTAATAACTTCAACGCTTTTGTCAGCATCAGCTTGCCATACAATTTTAAGTTTTGCCAGCGCTGTAGAACTGTGCGCAGGGCAGTGCCACAAAGGCATGTAGTATCATGTGTAAGAGTGCTCTTGCGTCGTTAGCAAGGAATCTGCTGGACACTTTCGAATATTTATTATATTGAAATAATCAACCCACTGAAGAAATGTTGCAAAGTGTCACCTTTCCTGCTCTCTCTCTAATCAAAATACAGAAACACGCCATTGAGAGAAAAAGATGCATGTATAACATTGTCTTGACCTGTAGCCGACAGCGTCTGCTTCTGACCTACTTAGCCATCACTGAAAACCGGCAAGTTTAAAACTCATATACGCTTTTAAATACCTATATTTTTATAATGCAAACTCAGGGGAGCAAAGAAAATGTTTGCTTACCTCAAAAGACTCCGTGGGTTGTAATGATGGAGAATATTCCATCAGATCATCTTCAGAATCGGTCTCCATGACTGTGAGGTCACGCTGACACAGTGTTGAATGGGCGGAGTTACAGCAAGAAAATTCCCGCGTATGACTAGCAAAATGTGCCACTACTGACATGCCGTTTTTGCAATTTTTAATTCGTTGTATCTCCTAATTGCGATAATTTTTTTTTTTACATAACGGTAAGATTGTTCAACTACCTAAACTCTTTAGATTTGCCTTGTTTTCATTTTGGATACCCTAAAAAACACCTCAAAACAAGTTGGTCTTCGGCTATTCAGGTTCTTTCCGAGTTTCTCTCTTACGATTTTACGTCATTTTTACTTTTTCCGCACTTTTGTTCTTCCTTTTCTTTCTTTTACGTCACCTCCTTCAGTTGCCACATTCTTTCTGCCAATGAAGATAAGTAGCGGCTAATCTCTCTGTTTGTTTGTTTGTCTATTCTGACAAAGGGTATTTACCCGAAATATTAATAAATTGTGTTGTACCCGTCTTTTCTAAGCGTGTTTCTTTCTCCGTTGGGTACTTCTTTGCATATTACACGCTTGGCAGTCACCTTTTTGGTCTGGATTAATAATCATGTGATTACCACTTTACCAGCCACAGAGACAGAACAAATAAAAACACAGACAGACAAGAGGCTGAAACAGACAGACACAAGAGGCAGAGACACTGACAGATTGACAGACAGACAGAAGAGGCAGAAATACTGACAGACAAACCGACGAACATGAACTCAGAAAATGGAGCTGATTATTTGATTATGCAGACGCTTTTTGTTTCGTGCCCAACTCTGTTTAACAAATAATGTAAAAAGATTCTGACATTCACTGTCAGTGTTTCAGTGACTTCCGTAGGATTTACACACTCATACCTATCTTTATGAACAGACAGAACGGTATGACACGCCAACATTTTCAATTTATACCATGAAAGTATCGTATTTTTAGCAGACTAATCAATACAAAATGTTCAAGGGTGGTGTCAGAACAGCACATTTGGGAGCTGTACACCGAAGTCTTCATTTTAGTACAGGTGGGACATAGCCCATTACAGTTCAAAAGTTTGTGCATCTAGGAGCTTAGGTATTCTGGCACCACCCGTATGAACTATCATGGCCGGTTTGGCGCTAAGCTATTCTGGAGCCACCCTTGAACATGGTCGATACTTCTAGGTGCCAAGCTATTCTGGCGCCACTCTTGAACTGAACATTATCACTACTGAGGCGCCAAGCTATGTCAGTTGCTACTCTTGAATTATCATGGTAGGCACTAAGCTATTCCGATAACCCTCTTGAACATGAGTCGTGATCACTCCGAAGTGCCATGCTATTTTGGCACAGCCCTTGAACTATCATGGTAGGCCGTTCGGTTCATATCATTGTGATCACTCTAGGTACTATTCTGGCACTACCCTTGAACCATCGTGGTTGATCTATCTTCTGTACATGTCAAGCCTCGATGCGTTAATGAGATCCAGCCCGTCATTATGTGTGAATGCAAACGTGCACTGTCTCTGCCGCTAGTGCCAGAAACGCTGGCGCCGGAACTCTCAAGATGGCGACCGCTGAGCACGCGACGCCGCACTGTGCGAGGCTGGAATCGCCACTCCCTTTGTATACGCTCTATGGCAGCATCGCTAACTACTGGGCCTGCGGATATTGGTGCTACTGTACCAAATTATCTCCCCTGCTACAGTCGGTTGTCAAAGGCGACAAAGGTAATCTCAAAACAAAATTGCTACAGAGCTCACTCAGCTAGATCACGAGATAAATAATGGAGATTACTCCACTGTTTGATAGAGGGAGTTTAGTCTTGAACTTGTATAATATATATATATTTAGAAATGTATTATGTGTTGTTTGTTGATTTAATTCAAGTTGGGAAGGAGAGTTTTGGCTGCTATGGCGTTGCCATATGTATATAACAATGATGGCGGTGCTCCTCCCCGGCGGCATCGCCGGTGACGAGAAACTTAAATGGAAAAAGTCGGAGTCAAAAGCTACGAGCGCGTAAGGCTAAGAATAACACCCCTGTACAACTCCAGCACTCGGTTTGCGTGTACACTAGGTCAGTAAAACTGATGGCAGCCGGCATTACGGTCTCAAGTGCGATCACTTCCGTACCGGTCAGGCGCTCGCTTCCCACGAACCACTGGGGCCCGTATGAAGACACCCGTCTCCGTGTTTTCAGGACTGACTGTATAAAGACACCCGTCTCAGTGTTTTCCGCAGGACTGTACAAAGCCGACACCCGTCTCAGTGCTTCCAGGACTGACCTCCGGGAAATCCTAATTAACTCATTGTGGACACACGTGCCCCACACGGACTGATCCGCGGCTGTTTTCCCGGGTGTATCCCCGTCTCTCAGTACGCTGGTCGCAAGTCTGAGTGAGGTAAGATCGACTTGCACTAGGATCATAAGGACAGGGCCGTCAGCAACACTGAGCTCTTTTTTTTAAGGGGAGTCCGAAATAGCTCAGGCGGTTAAGCGTCGGAGCAGGAGAGCGAAGGGAATCGCCGGGTCGTGGGTTCGAATCCCGTCCCGGCCCCGGTAGCTGGACCATAGAGCGTATAATAAAAGGGAGTGGCGATTCGAGCCTCGCAGCGTGCGGCGTCGCGTAGGCTGGCGGCCGCCATCTTGAGAGTTCCGACGCCAGCCGGTTTCTGGCACTAGGCGGCAGAGACAGTTCACGTTTGCATTCACACAAAATGACGGGCTGAATCTCATTAACGCATCGAGGCTTGACATGTACAGAAGATAGATCGACCATGATGGTTCAAGGGTAGTGCCAGAATAGTTTAGCCCCTAAAGTGATCACGACCACATACTGACGTGAAGAGTAGTGCCAGAATGCTCTACCGCCTACCACTATTTCAAGGGCTGTGCCAAAATAGCATGACACTTAGAGTGATCGCGACCATATTCAAGAGTGGTATCAGAATAGCTTAGCGCCTACCATGATAGTTCAAGTGTGATAGCAACATAGCTTTGGCGCCTCAGTAGTGATAATCAAGAGTGGCGCCAGAATAGCTTCAGTGGCACCTAGAAGGATCGACCATGTTCAAGGGTGGTTCCAGAATAGCTTAGCGCCAAACCATGATAGTTCATAGGTGGTGCCATAATACCTAAGCTCCTAAATGCACAAACGTTTGAACTGTAATGGGCTATGTCCCACCTGTACAAAAATAAAGTCTTCGGTGTACAGCTCCCAAATGTGCTGTTCTGACATCACCATTGAACATTTTGTATTGTTTAGTCGGCTAAAAATACGATACTTTCATGGTATAAGTTGAAAATGTTGGCGTGTCATACCGTTCTGTCTGTTCATAAAGATAGGTATGAGGCGGGGGGTGTGTAAATCCTACGGAAGTCCCTGAAACACTGACAGGTGAATGTCAGATTCTTTTTACATTATTCAGAGTTCGGCACGAAGGACTCAGAAAGCGTCTGCATAATAAAATAATCAGCTCCATTTTCAGAGTTCATGTTCGTCGGTTTGTCTGTCAGTATTTCTGCCTCTTCTGTCTGTCTATCAGTCAGTGTCTCTGCCTCTTGTGGCTGTCTGTTTCAGCCTCTGTCTGTGTTTCTGTTTCTTCTGCCTCTGTCACTGTGGCTGGTGCAGTGATAATCACATGATTATTAGTATTCTAAAGACAAAGAGCATGTTAGTTACTACACGTCCGAAACACCAGCATGGCCTACCAACTTTAACACTCTCCTTATATAGCCTGCCTGTAGAACAAGTAACTAGGCATCGCTTATTAGTAGGCGTTATAGTGGACAACCAATTAAGCTGGAAACCGCATACCGACTCTGTATGCAAAACAATCTCCAAAAATCTATTTCTGTTAACAAAACTACGCCATTTATAGTTAATACAGATATCCGTTAACTCTTTTCCATGCACATATTAAAACGCATTGTGACTACAGTTCCGTACCGTCTGGGATGGATGCAGCGAAGTTCACATGAAAAAAGTTAATTCCTTGTATCGTCGGGGCATTAAATTATTACTTCCCGGTCCTACTTCGACTGACGAAAAATTAAAATCTCTCAAGTTGCCGAACATTGAATAAACAGTTTGAATTTAATCGCTGTGTTCTACTGCACAAGATCATGCACGGAAAAGCCCCACCCTATCTAAAAACTCTATTTTCCGACAATAATAGGAAAAACACGAGAAATAGTTCGATTCACCTTCCAAAAATTAGATTAGACATCTGTAAAACCAGCCTTTCCTTTTCAGGTGCTAAAGCGTGGAATATTTTACCTCCACACCTGAAATCATTTGTAAGATTAGCGTCTTCAAAGATCGCCTCCATAAATATTTACTTCAGAAGTAATAGTATGTTCAGCTCCATTATTATGCTACAATTCGTAGTTAGTGACAGGTTTCCTATTACCTAATAGTCTTCTACTGTTGCTGCAGATTATGAAATAGTTCGATTGTCTGCATTAACATGTCAGGTTCATACTTGTACATATATATTTTTTTAATTTTTTATTTTTTAATTTTTATTTATTTTTTTAAATTTTATTTTAATTTTTTTTTTCTGAGGGTGGGATGGGGGGGGGGGGGGGGGGGGGGGGGGGGGGGGGGGGGGGGGGGAATGGGTCTTTTTACTTATATATGTTTTATCTTTTGCTGTATCGTCTGGTGTATTTTTGTATGTGTAGAGTAGCAGGGCAGTTTGGAAGATAACTTTTTATCCTGAATAAAAACGTTCCATCATCATCTGTCTGTCTGTCTCTTTCTCTCCGGCTCTCTCTCTCTCTCTCTCTCTCTGTGCGTGCGTGCGCGTGTATGTGTGTATGTGTGTGTGTGTGTGTGTGTGTGATGGCGGGTGTGTGCGTGTGTGGGTGTCAGTCCGGGAGTGTTATGCAGTCGGTGTGCGTGCAGGACTTATGTTTTTCATTTCATCCACAGTATGCACATAGTGTATATGATATGGGGCAAGAGAGATGGATCAGTCACGTAGGGACACAGAGGTGTAAAAACAGGGAACTAAAAATACGACTGATTTCCATAAGCGACTGGCATTCCGGCTGCCGAGCCAAATGGATCGACCACTGAAGCAGAGTAGAGAGCAGAGCAATACTTTTGGCGCGATTCCTTAGAAATATGGCACCAAGATAACATTCAAAAACGTTAGTGGATCTTCCGCAAGCATAGCACAGTCATAGTCCTGTCCGGCCCTGACGTAAAGTAAGATCAGTAACCGGTTGCCGTGCGGGCCGCCGTAAGGAAACACTGAAACGCTTTTAGACCACTTGGTTAGTTTATAGTGTGTGTATTATTTTGGAAATGCACGTCAAGTACTAGTCTGTACAGTTCCCACTCACGCCTGGCATTCCATTATCCTTATCTCTGACAAGTGTTAAAAGGCAGCAGTATATACAGGCTATAGCATAAACACAGTGCGGAGGTAGCGGTTAGTGGAACCCGCAGTATGGCGGGCGGTCCCTACTCTGATAAGTGCCAGATAGCCTCTCCCTATATATACGCTCTATGAGCTGGACTCGCAATCCAGGGGGGAAAGACGGGCTTGTTCAATAGCATGTCGGCCGTTGAAAGGTCCTGGTAAATCAACGGGGCACAGTTGGACTGAGTGCGCCTGAGTTGATCAGTGTTCAGGTCGTACTCCATAGGCAATAGATTTACCTGTCCCCCATAACCCGCCCTTCAGGGCCGTCCATGATCACCTCGGTGTCGTGGACGTTAAACCCGAACTAACCAACTGCTGTTTTTCGTTTTGTGTGTGTGTTTTTCGGACCGAGGGACTTGTTGTTTTTGTGCGTCACAACAGAACCGTAGGTCGGAACTGTTGCGGTGGTTCTAGATGGAAAACCATTACTAAAGATTTGGGGTGAGGGTGAGAAAAGTTGAGGCGTGATTGGTGATTAAGGTCATAGTCAAAGCACTCACATGCACTGTGGTTTCAAGTCCGCAACGAAAATGCTTTAGGAATGACTTCTTTACGTTCCATAGGGTCCCAGCCTTTCACTAGACACAATGCCTACCCTGCCCAGCCTTTCACTAGTCACAATGCCTACCGCGCCCAGCCTTTCACTAGTCACAATGCCTACCCTGCCCAGCCTTTCACTAGTCACAATGCCTACCCTGCCCAGCCTTTCACTAGTCACAATACCTACCCTGCCCAGCCTTTCACTAGTCACAATGCCTACCCTGCCCAGCCTTTCACTAGTCACAATGCCTACCCTGCCCAGCCTTTCACTAGTCACAATGCCTACCCTGCCCAGCCTTTCACTAGTCACAATGCCTACCGCGCCCAGCCTTTCACTAGTCACAATGCCTACCGCGCCCAGCCTTTCACTAGTCACAATGCCTACACTGCCCAGCCTTTCACTAGTCACAATGCCTACCCTGCCCAGCCTTTCACTAGTCACAATGCCTACCCTGCCCAGCCTTTCACTAGTCACAATGCCTACCCTGCCCAGCCTTTCACTAGTCACAATGCCTACCCTGCCCAGCCTTTCACTAGTCACAATGCCTACCCTGCCCAGCCTTTCACTAGTCACAATGCCTACCCTGCCCAGCCTTTCACTAGACACAATGCCTACCCTGCCCAGCCTTTCACTAGACACAATGCCTACCCTGCCCAGCCTTTCACTAGACACAATGCCCACCCTGCCCAGCCCTTCACTAGACACAATGCCTGCCCTGCCCAGCCCTTCACTAGACACAATGCCTGCCCTGCCCAAGTTCTTTACGTTCCATAGGGTCCCAGCCCTTCACTAGACACAATGCCTACCCTGCCCAAGTTCTTTACGTTCCATAGGGTCCCAGCCCTTCACTAGACACAATGCCTACCCTGCCCAAGTTCTTTACGTTTCATAGGATCCCAGCCCTTCACTAGACACAATGCCTACCCTGCCCAAGCTAAATATTCGTTATTATCGTTATAAGTATGTAAGTATGCATTTGTGTTTTGACACGATAGTTTCTCTTGTCTGCATCCTTAAAACCAAGTACATGTTTGAAGGGTTACACACAGCCAAGTACATGTTTGAAGGGTTACACACAGCCAAGTACATGTTTGAAGGGTTACACACAGCCAAGAATTTGGAAAGGCCAGCCATCAGTTTTTGTACCGAACAGTCAACTGACACGGATCTGTGCTCGCGGGTTTTGATCATACACCGTCATACTAAGTGCAGCCTCAGGCGGTAACATTTGTTATTCAAAATCTGTTACGGTCATTAGCACTGAGATTTAAAAAAAAAGATCATGCAAGGGCCCAAATGACATTTTGTTTAGTATTGTCATCGTTTTGGTAATGCTTTCTGTAACACCTCCCCCCCACCTCCGATCCGCCCCTGCATTTCAGTATAACTGGTTCAGTCTGACAAATACATTGCTTATAGAGACAATTACACAACAGATTACACAGTATGACATCAGCGTTACACAGTCAAGGAAGTTTGTGTGAAGGAGCGACTAAGAAATGTGGACTCTTCAGTGTTGTCAGTTCTGTCAATGAATTGTCGGCCAGTGATGCGCACACAGAGCCGGATCCAGGGGGGGGGGTGCTTTGGTACTACAGCACCCCCCCCCCTCCTCGGCTGGCATCAAACTATAAATACGTGTGTTTAAAATTGAGTTGTAACGCTTGTGTTTCAGTGCCGTACGTAACACCAGTTAGAAACTTTTAAAAACGTCAGAACAGTTTCGGTTGTGGTGTTTTGATATATACTAGACCCTGGCAACAGAAAAAAAAAAAAGTTGAGCACCTCCCCCCCCCCCCTTGAAAACTGATTGATCCGGCGCTGGCACATATTTCTCTCAAATGAGCAATATTAACTCATTGTATCCCAAGATCGAAATCATCCCCAACTCAGTTGGAGTTGTCAGTCCTCTGTCAGTCCGTATTACAACTCAGAGATAGACCGACCATGATCGTTCAAGGGTGGTGCCAGAATAGCTTGGCGCCTCGCGCCAAGCTATTCTGACACCACCCTTGAACGATCATGGTCAAATGATATCTTGTTGTGGGGTGTCGGGGATAAATTAATTTGTTAGTGTGTGTGTGTGTGTGTGTGTGTGTGTGTGTGTGTGTGTGGTGTAGTTTGCTGTGCCGTGGTGTGGTGTTTGTGTTGGTACGTATGTATACATGTGAAAGTACATTTTTGGCTCACGTGCAAAGCAAAAGTGAGTCTATGTTATGGGCCAGCGGTCGTCCGTCCATCGTAAACTTTAACGTTGGCATTTTCCCGGAGACTTTTCAAGCCACATTCTTCAAACTTGGCCCAAGGATACTTTGTGGCGAGGCCTTTCTAAACATACCAATTTGAGTGACCTCTCACAAAGGTCAAGATCACAGGGGCTCAGGAATTAGGTAAAAAATAGCTATATTTTGACATTTCATTTTTTCTTTCTGAAATACTATTCACAACTTCAAACCCAAACTTGGTACAAAGATACCTGAGGGTAAGACCTTTCCATGCCTACTAATTTGGTTGATCCCTCGGTAAGGTCAAGGGTCACAAGAGCCGGCTCAGGAAATAGGTTCAAAATAGCCACATTTTGACAAAAGATGTTATTTTTTTCAAAAACAACTTTAAACCCAAACTTGCTACAGAGATACCTGATGGGAAGACCTATCTATGCATACTGTTTTGGATACGCTTCAGAAAAGTCAAGAATCACAGGCTGGCAAATGTGTGTAAAATGCCAATTTGTGATAAAAATTTTAGGTATTAGCAACATTTTTGCAAATTTTTCCAATCAAACTTGGCACAAAGGTAGCTGATAAGACCTTTCTGTGCATTCGAATTTACTCAACTCATTGCAGAGGTCAAGGGTGGGGAAGGGGGTGCAGGGTTGGATCTAGGTTGGGGCAGGGGGGTTCAGCCCAAATTTGTAAAAATGCTATAACAAAGTCCCTTTTTGGGGTGTTTATGACCCCCCCCCCCCCCACCCCCTCCTTCATTTGTTCATTCGGTCCTTGGAAGCAAGGTCTATCGCATCCCCCCCCCCCCTCCCCTCTTGCACTCCTTGCTGTTTGATTTTTGGCACCCCGAAAGCAAGGTCTGTCGTTCTGAACCCCCCCCCCCCCCTCGGTTGTTTGAATTTTGCGATCCCTGGCAGCAAGGTCCGTCGACTCCCCCCCTCCCCCTCCTCTCCCCGTTGTTTGATTCTTCGGCCCTTGGAAGCAAGGTCTGTCAACTACTCCCCCCCCCCCCCCTCCTCTCCCTGTTTGATTTTTCGGCCCCCGTACGAAGCAGATTGTAGGGTCGAGGAGGCCTTTTGTATCAGGTTCATGGTTCCAAACAAGACGTTGGACCCCCCCCCCCCTCCCCTGCAGGAGTAAAGGGATCCGACCCTGTCATGTGTTCTTAGAACATTTCGGCAGTCTTTCTGAACGTGTCTTAACCCATTTCGCCTGGGACCCTGAAGCAGGAAATGGATTGACCATGATAATTCAACGGCACTGAAAGATTAGCTAGGCGCCTTCAGGGGACAAGCTAATCTGACACTACCCTTGAATTATCATGGTCAATCTATGCAGCTGTTACACAGAGGTTATACAACAGCTCCAACATTTGAGAAATGGGACCTTGGGTCTAAATGTATGTGTGTGTGTGTGCTGTGAAGGGGTGAGGGAGAGGACTGTGAGGGGGTGCCCCGTGGCCGGGGGGAGGGGGAGGTGTGTGTGGGGGTGGGGGGGGGGGGGGGGAGGTGTGCATACAAATACGTGAGGCTAGTATCTGATAAGTGAAGTTATTGCCTGGGTCACGGGAGTTCGCTACACTGACCCTTGTAGGCCTGAGGGAGGTCAAAGGAACCATGCATTGTACCCCCTTCGACCAACGAGGTATTCAAGCTGTTTTGTTTACAGGAAAAAAACTCAAATTCGCTCATCTTGCGGTTATAAGACACCATTGAACGTGGCATTTGATCACGTGACAACATGTGGGCCGCTTTGGCGCCTCATGTTTTGAAAGTTTATGAATTTGGATTACCAAACAATGCTCGTTCACAGTAAGACTGGTGCTGAGATCCCTAAGGTAAATTTTTTATTTTTACAGCGTTCACATGAGGTCACAGATAGTGAAAGGACCGTATTCACTTTTCTGTTGGCTCACGTGCGAAGCGAAAGTGATTCTATTATTTTCTGTCCGTCATCTGTCTGCCATGGTCTGTGTCGAAAACTTTAACGTTGGCATTTTCTCGGAGACTATTCAAGCCATAGTCTTCCAACTTGGCCCAAGGATACTTTGTGGCAAGACCTTTCCAAACATAGCAATTTGAGTGACCTCTCACAAAGGGGAAGGTCACAGGGGCTTAGAAAATAGGTAAAAAATAGCTATATTTTGACATAATTTTTTTTTCAAATATTATTCACAACTTCAAACCCAAACTTGGTACTAAGATAACCTGAGGGTAAGACCTTTCAATTCATACTAATTTGGTTGATTCCTCGGAAAGGTCAAGGGTCACAAGAGCTCAGCAAATAGGTCCAAAATAGCCATATTTTGTCAAAAGATGATTTTTTTTCTCAAATACTGCTCACATGGAGAGGGTCACAGGCTTGCAAATGTGTGTAAAATGCCAATTTTTGATAAAATTGTAGGTATTATGCACATTTTCACAAAATTTTCAATCAAATTTGGCACACAGGCATACAGGTGATGATAAGATGATAAGACCTTCCTATCATGTATACTAGTTCAGTCAACTCTATGATATCATAAAGGTCAAGGGTCACGGGTGTTTGACAGCTGTGTGAAAACTAATTAGATTTTGAGAAAACATGGATTTTGCTGGTCATCTCTTTGTCACAAGGGTCACACATGTTACATCTAATCCACAATATAGTCTGTGGTGTTAAATCAAGATCTATGCCCTTTGGAGATGGGTGGCGTTTGCCTATTGATGGCACTGTTTTTATCAGTCAGCAACACAATATCAAGATTGATCGTGCGGGTGGTGGGATCAATAATAATAAAAAATAATTACGGTATTTATAATGCGCTTATAATAATTATAACTCTAAGCGCGCACTCACAACTCGCGCAAGCAATTGCACGCTTTAGACGACTCACGAACCACACAATAGTGAAATACATTACGACAGTCTGCTTAGGGTGGGGAGTGTGGTGGTATAGTGCTAGAACTGTTGAAAGAGGTGAGTTTTGAGGGCGGACTGGAAGGAGGAGAGAGAGTGTTTGTGACGGAGAGAGAGTGGGAGAGTGTTCTAGATGGATGGACCGTATACTGAGAAGGAGCGGGGGCCGAAAGTGCTGAGTTTAGTGCGGGGGATGTGGAGGTGGAGAGGGTCGGAGGCGGAGCGGAGGGAGCGGGGAGGAGTGTAGGGGTGAAGTAAGTTTGAGAGATAGGCGGGAGCGTAGTTGTTCAGGGATTTGTAGCAGAGAGACAGAATCTTGTATTGGATGCGTTGGGGGATGGGAAGCCAGTGAAGGAGTTTGAGCAGGGGAGTGATGTGGTCGGATTTTTTCTTTCTGAGGACGAGGCAGGCGGCATTGTTCTGGATGCGCTGGAGAGTGAAAGTGGTGATTGATTGATTGATTGATTGTACATTGCTTAACGTCCCGACAGCAACAAGGCTTTCTCAGGACGTGCCTGCACTGCTTGTGAAAAAAAAAAATAAACAGAACATTGAATGTATGTTGCCAGCCGGTCAAATACATTAAATAAACCTAACACATGGGGCCTAAATAAAGCTAAGACCATTTAGCAACACACATCCAATATCAAGAGCTACAGGCAGTGCAGACAGTAGGGAGAGTTTTAAAAAGGCAAATACAGGTGAATGGACAAAGGGTAGACAGAAATACATGCCCCAGAATAGAGAGAAAAACCCACCCTGTGGGGCTGACCAGGGTGACCCTGGGAACTAAAAAATACCTAACCCCACCCAAGTCCCCCAGGGCAGACCCGGGTGGGGGGTGAAAGTGGTGGAGTGAGGGAGGCCGGAAAGGAGAGACTTGCAGTAGTCGATGCGAGATAGGATGAGAGAGACAACAAGTTTGGTGGCAGCTTCGGTAGTGAGGTATTTTCTGAAATGACCGATGCGGCGGAGGTGGAAGTAGCATGACTGGGCCGTTGCGGAAACAAAGCTGGTCATGGAAAGAGAAGAATCGAGGATAACGCCGAGGGTTTTGGCCGAGTCAGAGAGGGAGATGGGGGTGCTGTCGATTTGAAGGTGGAGGGAGGGAGGGAGCTGGGAAAGTTTCTGGCGAGTGCCTACCAGCATGGCTTCCGTTTTGTCATCATTCAGTTTAAGCTTGTTTGCTGTCATCCAGTTTTTCACGTCTTCGTAGCAGTCAGCCGTGCGAGTCAGTAGTGACTGAGTGTTTTCGAGTTTGTCTTTGTCTAGTAATTGTGAGTCGTCAGCGTAGAGGTGGTGGTGTATGTGGTGAGACTGGATGATGTTTGACAGGGGAGACGTGTAGAGTGTGAAAAGGACCGGGCCCAGGATGGAACCCTGTGGAACTCCGCAGGAGAGCGTGACTGGGTTGGAGGAGACGCCGTCGATGGTGACGGACTGCTGTCTGTCGAAGAGGTATGAGAGAAACCAGGAGTGAGCAGAGTCAGTGATGCCAAAGGAATGGTGAAGGCGGTGGAGGAGGATAGAGTGGTCTATAGTGTCGAAAGCAGCAGAGAGGTCGAGTAGTGTAAGAAGGGAGATGTTGCCCGAATCGGTGGAGAGAAGCAGGTCGTTTAAGATATGTAGAAGAGCTGTTTCAGTGCTGTGATGTTTGCGATAGGCAGACTGGAAGGGACTGAGGAGGTTGTTGTCGGCGAGGTGGAGGTTGAGCTGGTTGAGAACGACCTTCTCAAGAAGCTTGGACAGGAAAGAAAGATTGGAGACTGGGCGATAGTTTTTGAGTTTGTTTGGGTCGAGGTTGTGTTTTTTGAGGAGAGGACGGACGATGGCGGACTTGAAGATATCAGGGACGGAGCCGTTCTCTAGAGATGTGTTGATGATGTCGGTAATGAATGGCAGAAGTTTTGGAAGGCCGTCCCGGTAAAGAGAAGCTGGGAGAGGGTCTAGTTCGCAGGTTTTGAGAGACATGGACTTTATGGTCTTGAGGACTTCATCCTGAGAGACGGGCTGGAAGGACGAGAGGGGGGTGCCGGAAAAGGGGGTGTCGGGAGGGCAAGGCGGAGAAGGCAGAGTGTCGAGTGTGTTGCGATCATTTTTATGTGACTGAGTGTGTGTGTGCGCGTGTGTATTTGTGCCGTGTGTGTGTGTGTGTAATTGTGTAACTTTCTGCCTCATGCTGAGGTGGACTCCAGCTGTTCCTTAGTGGAGGAGGTGGCCTGGGTTTAAGCGTACAGCTGAGTTTGGCTGTGTTGTCCCTTTCCCAGAAATGGCCTTTTCACGGGAACTGTAGCTCCTTGTGACCTATAGTCCTATAATCGGTCTGTGTTAAAATGTGCCAAGTGTGCTGTGAAAAGGGGTATACGCGTTTTTGACGAATGTGAGTACTTGAACACCCCCTTGTTGCGATTCCGAATGATGCCACTCTCAAAATCTTGAGCATGTAGTTCTACAGGCCGTGAGATGAAGCTGGGTGTGCGTGCCCTATTTTTGCCGCTCCAAGGTCGTGTATCAGCATGGCCCATTGCCCGTGGCCCATCTTCAGCAACATTTCCAGCCTATGCTCGCCGACCTGTGCACTACTCTGTTTACCCGTCAGGTCGATAGTGGATCAGTCCTGGACCCCCCCCCCCCCCCCTCAGGGCCTCCCCAAAACAATAGCACGCTCTCTGCCAACGCGCTGACAGAGGTCGTGTACACAGGACGGGATGATTAGTAGTAGACAATGGAATGTCAGCATTGTTAGTTCCCCCCCCCCCACCCCCCGTCTCTCCCCAAAATACCGTAACAATTCTAATAAATGTAAACACTGACAAAATGTCCCCAAAACTATTTTGACTCTAGCTGGCTTTGTTTGAAAGAAGTTCGGTGTGTTCTTGAAATACCTCACTGATAACGCTATTTCTCTTTCTTTCTCATTCGCTCTCCCCCCCCCCCCCCCTCTCTCTCTCTCTCTCTCTGTCCAGTCACAGAGAGAGAGAGAGAGAGAGAGAGAGAGAGAGAGAGAGAGAGAGAGAGAGAGAGAGACAGAAAGAGAGACAGACAGACAGAGAAAGAGTGAGATAATGAATAATTTATGCACAGGTGATATATGTTCTGGCATTTCGAATATATATTTTGCTACTGTTCATATAATTATGTGTAATAGTATGGGACGAAGACAAACAAACAAGACAAGCCAGGGGTTCAGTCGTCGCAGCTCTTCTCTCCTTTCCAGGGCACCGGCTCCGGGGCGACCAGGGCCGTGTTGCAGGGCCGTTACACTCACAAACCCTTGGTTTGTTGTACTTCCCCTTGGTTTGTTGTACAGGGCCGTTACACTCACAAACCCTTGGTTTGTTGTACTTCCCCTTGGTTTGTTGTACAGGGCCGTTACACTCACAAACCCTTGGTTTGTTGTACTTCCCCTTGGTTTGTTGTACAGGGCCGTTACACTCACAAACCCTTGGTTTGTTGTACTTCCCCTTGGTTTGTTGTACAGGGCCGTTACACTCACAAACCCTTGGTTTGTTGTACTTCCCCTTGGTTTGTTGTACAGGGCCGTTACACTCACAAACCCTTGGTTTGTTGTACTTCCCCTTGGTTTGTTGTACAAGGCCGTTACAGTGGAACGGCACAACCGCTTGAGGGCTTCAGCTAATGGAAAACCATGCCTAAAAGTCCTCCCATAGGAGACTGCTGTTTCTGTTCGCTGCTAGAAAGAGACTGACTAACAATTTGGATATCGTACGGTTTAGCAAAATTTGCGCTCAGAAAAAAAGTGCGGTGTCAGTTCACGCGAATCAGTGACCACCCGATCACGTGCGTCACGCCGACCTTCGTATTCTTGCAAGGCAGCAATTCCTCGTGTAAAGGTCAAACAACTCACCTGTTTACCTACCCCTGCTATCCTTACCTGTTGACCAACTAATCCCTGTCACCCCTCTAAATTTAAATCCCCTACAAAATAGGGGAAAAAAACACCTTGTCGTGACACAATGCGATGCGGCCATCTTAGATTTTGCATTATAAACAAATGCTAAAATAAATAACAGATTTGAAATGAGTATCCAAAAATTATTGGGAATCAATTCAACCAGTTGAGACTGCACTTTTAGCTATATTTGACCTTTGGTGACCTTGACCTTTCAGTAACAACACATTCAAAAGTGTGACCTTAACCTTTCAGTAAGGAAATTCAAGAAGTCATAACAAGTAAGAACATTCATCGTACCGAGTTTGAACGCTTTGACTTTAGTTGTTACTAAAAATAAAATGTCCATTACACTAATCTGGCCTTTGATCTGGCGGCCATCTTGATGTTGCTCTAAAAAACGAGTTCTTTGCAATGTAGGTCTCCACATTGGGCACTTTCAGTCGTTCCTTGACCTTTGGTGACCTTGACCTTTGAAGAAGATTATTCAAATGGGCGCGAAAAAAATCTTACTAAGAACATTCTTCCTACCAAATTTAAATGATCTGGCGTTAGTTGTTACTAAAAAAAAAAACAACAAAAAAAAACTTTAACAATAATCTGACCTTTGATCTGGCCGCCATATTGGATTTAGCTTTGTTTACCAAAATGCTCAACATTTACAGAGTGACATCATGCAGATTCGAATTCAGCACCCCAAAATCATTCAGAATCAACTCTGAACATTTTATACCCCTTGCCGCTGCAAGGTGGGTCCCAGGTATTACAGGACTGCTCGACCTTCCCCGCCAGTGGCGGCATATTGTGTTTCACTTGTGACCTCGACCTTCCCCGCCAGTGGCGGCATATTGTGTTTCACTTGTGACCTCGACCTTCCCCGCCAGTGGCGGCATATTGTGTTTCACTTGTGACCTCGACCTTCCCCGCCGGTGGCGGCAGATTGTGTTTCAATTGTGACCTCGACCTTCCCCGCCAGTGGCGGCATATTGTGTTTCACTTGTGACCTCGACCTTCCCCGCCGGTGGCGGCAGATTGTGTTTCACTTGTGACCTCGACCTTCCCCGCCAGTAGCGGAAGATTGTGTTTCACTTCTGACCTCGACCTTCCCCGCCAGTGGCGGCACCGCCAGTGGCGGCAGATTGTGTTTCACTTGTGACCTCGACCTTTCCGCCAGTGGCGGCAGATTGGGTTTCACTTGTGACCTCGACCTTCCCCGCCAGTGGCGGCAGATTGTGTTTCACTTGTGACCTCGACCTTCCCCGCCAGTGACGGCAGATTGTGCTTCACTTGTGAAATCGACCTTCCCCGCCAATGGCAGCAGATTGTGTTTCACTTGTGACCTCGACCTTCCCCGCCAGTAGCGGAAGATTGTGTTTCACTTGTGACCTCGACCTTCCCCGTCATTGGCCGCAGATTGTGTTTCAATTGTGACCTCGACCTTTCCGCCAGTAGCGGAAGATTGTGTTTCACTTGTGACCTCGACCTTCCCCGCCAGTGGCGACAGATTGTGTTTCACTTGTGACCTCGACCTTCCCCGCCAGTAGCGGAAGATTGTGTTTCACTTGTGACCTCGACCTTCCCCGCCAGTGGCGACAGATTGTGTTTCACTTGTGACCTCGACCTTCCCCGCCAGTGGTGACAGATTGTGTTTCACTTGTGACCTCGACCTTCCCCGCCATTGGCCGCAGATTGTGTTTCAATTGTGACCTCGACCTTCCCCGCCAGTGGCGACAGATTGTGTTTCACTTGTGACCTCGACCTTCCCGCCATTGGCCGCAGATTGTGTTTCAATTGTGACCTCGACCTTCCCCGCCAGTGGCGACAGATTGTGTTTCACTTGTGACCTCGACCTTCCCCGCCAATGGCGACAGATTGTGTTTCACTTGTGACCTCGACCTTCCCGCCATTGGCGACAGATTGTGTTTCACTTGTGACCTCGACCTTCCCCGCCAGTGGCGGCACCGCCAGTGGCGGCAGATTGTGTTTCACTTGTGACCTCGACCTTTCCGCCAGTGGCGGCAGATTGGGTTTCACTTGTGACCTCGACCTTCCCCGCCAGTGGCGGCAGATTGTGTTTCACTTGTGACCTCGACCTTCCTCGCCAGTGGCGGTAGATTGTGTTTCACTTGTGACCTCGACCTTCACCGCCATGGATTGTGAAAAGAAGGGTAGTTTTAGTGGAGGCAGCACGCCACTGACTACCCGCTGTAAAGTCTTAGTGGAGGCAGGACGCCACTGACTACCCGCTGTGTCGGCTAATTTAGCAATCAATGTATTTCTTCTCGGTATTGAAGTCCTCCATATCCGTCTCACAGCCGCGTGAATCACAGTTGCTGCACATTCAGACTGAGCTCAGAGACAGTAGGTTAAGCCCCCTTATGTTGTTTATGACCTCCTAAACGTCAGTAGACTTGTACTATGATTGTCGACTTGCAAGATATTTTAGCCAGGGCTATTTTCCTGGTATATTGACAGTCTGTCTTCAGACCCTTGTCGTAGTCTGGCTGGCCAGACCTTCACCCTACCAGCCGTGAGATGGCCCTGGTTGTCTGCTCCGCGTTAAACCCTGTGGCTGTCGGTAGCGCTTCTTGTCGCCATGAATCCTGTATGAATCTTGTAGGAATCCTGTAGAAATCCTTTAGGAATCCTGTATGAATCCTGTAGGAATCATCGCGACAAAAAGCACTACCGACAACCAAAGGGTTAAACCCCAATAACTAACTAACCTGATAGCAAGAACGACAGCAGGTTGCGCCCCTTATAGTAAGGACTAGAACTGCACGCACCACGCCTCACAATCACATTATTCAGGTTGACTGACAGTACGATCGCCATGTTTGAAGTTTCGTAATTTCAAGAAAGATCCTCTCCCTGATTCGAGAGAATGTGATGGCCCAGATCTTACGTTTCGTGATTCGTGAAAAATCTGTCTTGTCCAAAATTTTTGTTGTCTCATATCGTAAGTTTCGTGATTCCTCAAAGATCCCCGTGGTTCACTGAAAAATTCTGGTTCGAAAATCGTGATGGCTCAGATATTAAGTTCCGTGATTTGTTAAAAAAATCAGGTCCCGATCTTGTGATGTCTCTGGGGGAGGGGGGGGGGGAGGGTTGGAGGGGGCTGATGAGGGGGAAGGGATGGGGATGCTGGGTGTTGTACTGCACTAGTCTTGGGCATATCGTCACGTATGAGTAGAAGGCATCCCCCATCAGTGTTTCTGTTCCTACGTTGACAGCCATTGCTGCACGATGTCGGACCCGGCAGAACGGCCAGCCAGTCGTGAGTCATCCCGATATCCGCAGGACAGTCAGCAAGGCGCCAGTCCTACACAGCCCCAGCGGCCACAAGGCGCCAGTACACTACCCCAGTGGTCGCAAGCCCGTACACTACCCCAGTGGTCGCAAGCCAGTACACTACCCCAGTGGTCGCAAGCCAGTACACTACCCCAGTGGTCGCAAGCCCGTACACTACCCCATTTGTCGCAAGTAGCGGCGGCCGAAACCTACTGGCGTCAGTCTGTACGTGACTGGTATCCCAACCTCCACAAACAAACCTACTTCGTGCCCCCGAGTTACTTCAACAGAGTGCCATACGACGTGCAGCCTGTGGCCGGTCAGTCGGTTCTAGTTCCACGGGAGGCATCAGATCAGCCTTACCAGGTGCCCGTTGTCTTTAATCCCAGTGGCCCTCCCCCTTCCCCAGTGACCGCACCATTAGCATCCCGAGTGTGGCCTGACCAGCCCGTCCCCCCGGGGCCGCTACCCGTAACCTACCACTGCGATGTCAGGGATGACGTCGCAATGCTGCAGGTGCTGGACTGTATCCGGGGCCTGGCGGAGAGGGAGAGATTGGTGATGCTGGTGTTGTCCCAGCTAGACTTCAGGAAATACCTGGACAACCGAGTCAATCCGATCAACGCCGCAGCCATCCGCCTGCTCCCACGACCTGCAACACTGGGGCCAACCCATGCACGTGGTGAATTTGACGTGTTGATGGTTAACGAACAATATGGCCTGATAGTAGGAGAAGTGAAATCAGTGGGAGCAGACCCCAGCAAGATCCCGGACCTAGACAAGGCGGTGGTGAAAGCTGTTGAGAGAGCTGTTAAACAGGTGAACAAGCAGGGGGGTGTGCTGAGGCATCTTGTGTCGGACCTGCCGCCTGTCAAAGTCACGAAGACTTTGATGTTGCCATATATCACGTCCACACAGCTGTTACAAGCTCTGAGTACCGACCCTCAGGTACAGCAGGTGAGGCAAATCTCTCTCTCTCTCTCTCTCTCTGACCTCTACAAGTTACCCCCCTCCCTGCCACTGTACATTGTTGTTCTGAAATCAGTCACTGTACGACCAAAAGCCAGCACCGCCCAAGAAACATGGATACAAAGTGATTTCTGCAAGAGGCATAGATCCTCATGAACTTCCGCAGTCGCGGGGGCTAATCCATTTCCGGACCTTGCGGTGTAGGACAATTAAAGCAGCAATGCACAGCAATAAATGTTAGTGAACTATTGCCAAAATATGAGGGACTATGAGCCAGTGCGGGGGAAGGGGTGGGGGTGGGGGGGGGGATGGGGGGTGGGGTGGTGGTGGTGGTGGCAGAGCCTTATTTGCAAAGCTGTGTTATAGAATGACTGACTCTCTCTCTCTCTGTGTGTGTGTGTGTGTGTGTGTGTGTATGTGTGTGTGTGTGTGTGTTCAGAAAGGCATCATTTGCGCCTTGCATGAAATGACGTATGAACTCACCAATTGCAAATTACGTAATATATATATATATATATATGACGCATAAAAACTGGAAACCTGAACTGGTTTATCGTCTGATTGCCAGAGGTTAGTGGCTGTTGAAAATGATTGTGTGCACAGCTATAAAGAAAGGGTAAGAAAACTTGGCAACTTGTTTTATTTGCTTTTGGTGTTTTGTTTTTGTTTCTGACCGGTTGCAAAGACTATTTTGTGTGTGTGTTTGTGTCTTGCAGGCCCTGTGCCAATGTGTCGGGGTGGTGGTTACAGATCCCGCTGCCGCTGTAGCTCGCTGTCTGACAGCAGACACCATCACATCCAGCCAGTGGTGGTGGAGATCCGTCACAGACCTAGGTCCCGACAGCAATATGACACCTGACCTGTACGAGGTGCTTGTGGCCAGGTGGGTGTGGGTTTAGCGGTCAGGTTGTTGTGTATGTGTGGGTTTAGTCAATATTCTAGCCTGCATGTGTGCGCACATTTTGTGTGTGCGTTGTTTATTTGTTTCATCTTTTGATGAGCTGTGTGCTGGTCTGTGAGTTTGGACCTTATACGGCTTTGAGCCGCTTAGAGTCGTACTGTCCAAAATCACAGACCAGCACACAATTCGGTGTCCTTGAACTTGACTGCGGCGACTGTTTCAGGTTCTGTGGTCCGGCCACCACTATCGAAGTGCCGACCATAATCACACCGCGTCGTACCGTGCCACTGAGGACACTGTCGGAGGCCGTGGCGCTGACAGGACTGACAATGGCCATGCTGACTCTCTACCCAGAGCAAGTGGAGCTTGTCAACAGGCCCGGGCTTCCGCGGGTGTTTCTCTGGGGTCCGCCGGGTAGGTGTGATTATTTAAGAGTAAAGTCACCAAATGATTGATTCAAGCCGCAGATCTATCACACAGTCCAGTCCGGATATAACCAGTTAGCAGGGGACCATGATTTGTGGTTGTTATAAGCCGAGTTTGTTATAAGTAAAGTGTCAGATTTTTCGGATCACGTGCGAAGCAAAAGTGAATGTATGTTCTGGGCCAGTGGTCGTCCGTCCGTCGTCCACCGTCTGTCGTCCGTCGTCCACTGTCGTCTGTGGTATACTTTAACGTTGGCTTTTTCTCGGAGACTATTCAAGCCACAGTCTTCAAACTTGGCCCAAGGATACTTTGTGGCGAGAGCTTTCTAAACATACCAATTTCAGTGACCTCTCACAAAAGTCAAGGACACAGGGGATCATGAAATGTGTCAAAAATAGCTATATTTTGACATTATTTATTTTTTCTCAAATACTATTTATAACTTCATACCCAAACTTGGTACAAAGGTACCTAATGGTAAGACCGTTTTATGCATACTAATTTGGTTGATCCCTCGGGAAAGGTCAAGGGCCACACACAAGAGCTCAGGAAATGAGTGAAAAAAAAGCCATATTTTGACAAAAGATGTTTTTTTTCCTCAAATACCGTTCAAACCCAAACTTGCTACAGAGATACATGATGGTAAGACATATCTATGCATACTAATTTGGATGACCCCTCGGAGAGGTCAAGGGTCACAAGGGCTTAGGAAATAGCTCCGAAATAGCCATATTTTGACAAAAGGTGTTTTTTCTCAAATACTATTCACAACTTTAAACCCAAACTTGCCACAGAGACACGTGATGAGAGGACCTTTCTATGTACACTAATTTGGTTGATCCCTCAGAAAGGTCAAAGGTCACTAGAGCTCAGGAAATAGGTAAATAATCGCCATATTTTGACAAAAGATGTTTTTTCCCAAATACTATTTACAACTTTAATCCCAAACTTGCTACAGAGACACCTGATGTGAAGACCTTTCTATGCACACTAATTCGGTTGATCTCTCAGAAAGGTCAAGGGTCACGAGAGGCTGGCAAAGGTGTGTAAAATGTCAATTTGTTTTATAAAATTGTAGGTATTATCAACATTTTTTGCAAATTTTTCAACCAAATTTGGCACAAAAATAGCTAATAATAAGACCTTCCTATGCACACAAATTTAGTTGACTCACCCCAAAGGTTCACGGGGGTTGACAGATGTGTGAAAAATGCTTACATTTTGAGAAAACATTGATTCTGCTGGTGCAGAAGCCAGCCCTTTACTTATTGTCACAAAGGTCACACATATGTAAATAGGCCATACACGTGGGCCATAATGGCTTTGCCGTTCTTGTTAATGTAATAATCCCGCCATATCTACAAAGGTTTGTTGTCAGCCTGCCTTTCTTGTTAATATAACAATCCCGCCATATCGACAGAGGCTTGTTGTCAGCCTGCCTTTCTTGTTAATGTAATAATCCCGCCATATCGACAGAGGCTTGTTGTCAGCCTGCCTTTCTTGTTAATGTAATAATCCCGCCATATCGACAGAGGTTTGTTGTCAGCCTGCCTTGCTTGTTAATGTAATAATCCCGCCATATCGACAGAGGTTTGTTGTCAGCCTGCCTTGCTTGTTAATGTAATAATCCCGCCATATCGACAGAGGCTTGTTGTCAGCCTGCCTTTCTTGTTAATGTAATAATCCCGCCATATCGACAGAGGCTTGTTGTCAGCCTGCCTTTCTTGTTAATGTAATAATCCCGCCATATCGACAGAGGTTTGTTGTCAGGCTAGGCTGCTTGTTAATGTAATAACCCCGCCATATCGACAGAGGCTTGTTGTCAGCCTAGGCTGCTTGTAAATGTAATAATCCCGCCATATCGACAGAGGCTTGTTGTCAACCTAGGCTGCTTGTTAATGTAATAATCCCGCCATATCGACAGAGGCTTGTTGTCCGCCTGCCTTTCATGTTAATGTAATAATCCCGCCATATCGACAGAGGCTTGTTGTCAACCTAGGCTGCTTGTTAATGTAATAATCCCGCCATATCGACCAAGGCTTGTTGTCAGCCTGCCGTTCTTGTTAATGTAATAATCCCGCCATATCGACAGAGGCTTTTTGTCAACCTAGGCTGCTTGTTAATGTAATAATCCCGCCATATCGACAGAGGCTTGTTGTCAGCCTGCCGTTCTTGTTAATGTAATTATCCCGCCATATCGACAGAGGCTTGTTGTCAGCCTGCCTTTCTTGTTAATGTAATAATCCCGCCATATCGACAGAGGTTTGTTGTCAGCCTGCCTTTCTGGTTAATGTAATAATCCCGCCATATCGACAGAGGCTTGTTGTCAGCCTGCCTTTCTTGTTAATTTAATAATCCCGCCATATCGACAGAGGCTTGTTGTCAGCCTGCCTTTCTGGTTAATGTAATAATCCCCGCCATATCGACAGAGGCTTGTTGTCAGCCTGCCTTTCTTGTTAATGTAATAATCCCGCCATATCGACAGAGGCTTGTTGTCAGCCTAGGCTGCTTGTTATTGTAATAATCCCGCCATATCGACACAGGTTTGTTGTCAGCCTAGGCTGCTTGTTAATGTAATAATCCCGCCATATCGACAGAGGCTTGTTGTCAGCCTGCCTTGCTTGTTAATGTAATAATCCCGCCATATCTACAAAGGTTTGTTGTCAGCCTGCCTTTCTTGTTAATGTAATAATCCCGCCATATCGACAGAGGTTTGTTGTCAGCCTAGGCTGCTTGTTGATGTAATAACCCCCCCCCCCCCCCATATCGACAGAGGCTTGTTGTCAGCCTAGGCTGCTTGTTAATGTAATAATCCCGCCATATCGACAGAGGATTGTTGTCAGCCTGCCTTGCTTGTTAATGTAATAATCCCGCCATATCAACAGAGGCTTGTTGTCAGCCTAGGCTGCTTCTTAATGTAATAATCCCGCCATATTGACAGAGGCTTGTTGTCAGCCTTCCTTGCTTGTTAATGTAATAATCCCGCCATATCGACAGAGGCTTGTTGTCAGCCTGCCTTGCTTGTTAATGTAATATTCCCGCCATATCGACAGAGGCTTGTTGTCAGCCTGCCTTGCTTGTTAATGTAATAATCCCGCCATATCGACAGAGGCTTGTTGTCAGCCTGCCTTGCTTGTTAATGTAATAATCCTGCCATATCGACATAGGCTTGTTGTCAGCCTAGGCTGCTTGTTAATGTAATAATCCCGCCATATCGACAGAGGCTTGTCCCCCACCCGGGTCTGCCCTGGGGGACTTGGGTGGGGTTAGGTATTTTTTAGTTCCCAGGGTCACCCTGGTCAGCCCCACAGGGTGGGTTTTTCTCTCTATTCTGGGGCATGTGTTTCTGTCTACCCTTTGTCCATTCACCTGTATTTGCCTTTTTAAAACTCTCCCTACTGTCTGCACTGCCTGTAGCTCTTGATATTGGATGTGTGTTGCTAAATGGTCTTAGCTTTATTTAGGCCCCATGTGTTAGGTTTAGTTAACGTATTTGACCGGCTGGCGACATACATTCAATGTTCTGTTTATTTTATTTTTTTTCACAAGCAGTGCAGGCACGTCCTGAGAAAGCCTTGTTGCTGTCGGGACGTTAAGCAATGTACAATCAATCGACAGAGGCTTGTTGTCAGCCTAGGCTGCTTGTTAATGTAATAATCCCGCCATATCGACAGAGGCTTTTTGTCAGCCTAGGCTGCTTGTTAATGTAATAATCCCGCCATATCAACAGAGTCTTGTTGTCAGCCTGCCTTTCTTGTTAATGTAGCAATCCCGCCATATCGACAGAGGCTTGTTGTCAGCCTAGGCTGCTTGTTAATGTAATAATCCCGCCATATCTACAAAGGCTTGTTGTCAGCTTGCCTTTCTTGTTAATGTAATAATCCTGCCATATCGACAGAGGTTTGTTGTCAGCCTGCCTTTTTTGTGAATGTAATAATCCTGCCATATCGACAGAGGTTTGTTGTCAGCCTGCCTTGCTTGTTAATGTAATAATCCCGCCATATCGACAGAGACTTGTTGTCAGCCTGCCTTTCTTGTTAATGTAATAATCCCGCCATATCGACAGAGGCTTGTTGTCAGCATGCCTTTCTTGTTAATGTAATAATCCCGCCATATCGACAGAGGCTTGTTGTCAGCCTAGGCTGCTTGTTAATGTAATAATCCCGCCATATCAACAAAGGCTTGTTGTCAGCCTAGGCTGCTTGTTAATGTAATAATCCCGCCATATCGACAGAGGCTTGTTGTCAGCCTGCCTTTCTTGTTAATGTAATAATCCCGCCAAATCGACAGAGGCGTGTTGTCAGCCTGCCTTTCTTGTTAATGTAACAATCCCGCCATATCGACAGAGGTTTGTTGTCAGCCTGCCTTTCTTGTTAATGTAATAATCCCGCCATATCGACAAAGGCTTGTTGTCAGCCTGCGGTTCTTGTTAATGTAATAATCCCGCCATATCGACAGAGGCTTGTTGTCAGCCTAGGCTGCTTGTTAATGTAATAATCCCGCCATATCAACAGAGGTTTGTTGTCAGCCTGCCTTTCTTTTTAATGTAATAATCCTGCCATATCGACAGAGGCTTGTTGTCAGCCTGCCTTTCTTGTTAATGTAATAATCCCGCCATATCGACAGAGGCTTGTTGTCAGCCTGCCTTTCTTGTTAATGTAATAATCCCGCCAAATCGACAGAGGCGTGTTGTCAGCCTGCCTTTCTTGTTAATGTAACAATCCCGCCATATCGACAGAGGTTTGTTGTCAGCCTGCCTTTCTTGTTAATATAATAATCCCGCCATATCGACAGAGGCTTGTTGTCAGCCTGCGGTTCTTGTTAATGTAATAATCCCGCCATATCGACAGAGGCTTGTTGTCAGCCTAGGCTGCTTGTTAATGTAATAATCCCGCCATATCGACAGAGGTTTGTTGTCAGCCTGCCTTTCTTTTTAATGTAATAATCCTGCCATATCGACAGAGGCTTGTTGTCAGTCTGCGGTTCTTGTTAATGTAATAATCCCGCCATATCGACAGAGGCTTGTTGTCAGCCTGCCTTTCTTGTTAATGTAATAATCCCGCCATATCGACAGAGGCTTGTTGTCAACCTAGGCTGCTTGTTAATGTAACAATCCCGCCATATCGACAGAGGTTTGTTGTCAGCCTAGGCTGCTTGTTAATGTAATAATCCCGCCATATCTACAGAGGCTTGTTGTCAGCCTGCCTTTCTTGTTAATGTAATAATCCCGCCATATCGACAGAGGCTTGTTGTCAGCCTGCCTTTCTTGTTAATGTAATAATCCCGCCATATCTACAGAGGTTTGTTGTCAGCCTGGCTTTCTTGTTAATGTAATAATCCCGCCATATCAACAGAGGCTTGTTGTCAGCCTAGGCTGCTTGTTAATGTAATAATCCCGCCATATCTACAAAGGCTTGTTGTCAACCTGCCGTTCTTGTTAATGTAATAATCCCGCCATATCAACAGAGGCTTGTTGTCAGCCTAGGCTGCTTGTTAATGTAATAATCCCGCCATATCGACAGAGGCTTGTTGTCAGCCTGCCTTTCTTGTTAATGTAATAATCCCGCCATATCGACAGAGGTTTGTTGTCAGCCTGCCTTGCTTACTTACTTACTTACTTACGCCTGTCACCCCTACCCGGGTATAGGCCGTCGACGAGAGACCTCCAGCAACTCCTGTCCTGTGCTTCTCCTTCGATTCTACTCCAGGTGGTTCCCAGTCTCTTGATGTCTGCTTGGAGGTCTCGACGCCAGGAGTTTCTCGGCCTACCTCTTTTCCTCTTTCCCTGGGGGTTCCATGACAATGCCTGCCTAGTGATACTGGAAGCTGGCTTTCTCAGACTGTGACCGATCCATCCCCATCTTCTTCGCCCAATTTCATTCTCTGCTGTTATCTGCTCTGTTCTCTCCCAGAGTCTGACGTTGCTGATCTTCTCTGGCCAGTGGATTTTCAAAATTCTTCTAAGGCAACTGTTCATGAAGGTCTGTACTCTGTTGACTGTGGTTTTTGTCAATCTCCATGTCTCTGCTCCATATAGGAGAACTGCTTTTACATTGGAGTTGAAAATCCGGACTTTGGTGTGTTGTGACAGCTCTCTGGAACTCCACACTTTTTTCAACTGGAGAAAGGCTGCTCTGGCTTTACCGATTCGTGCTCTGACATCTGCATCAGTGCCGCCTTTTTTGTCTATGATGCTCCCGAGATAGGTGAAGGACTCCACCTCCTCCAACGGGGTGCCAGCAAGCAAGACTGGTTCTTCCCTGGTTGCGTTCAGCCTCATTGTCTTTGTTTTCTGTTTGTGAATGGTGAGGCCCACTTGGGACGAGATGTCAGCAAGCCTCGTGGTCTTGTCCTGCATTTGTTGATGAGTGTGGGACAGTAATGCCAAGTCGTCTGCAAAATCGAGGTCGTCAAGCTGTGTCCACAGTGTCCACTGTATTCCACTTCGTCTGTGCTCTGTGGTCATCTTCATGACCCAGTCTATGGCCAGTAGGAAGAGGAACGGAGACAGCAGACACCCCTGCCTGACACCAGTTCTGACCTGGAGCTCTCTGGTGAACTGCCCTTCGTGGATCACGCGACATGTCATGCCATCATAGCTGCTCTTGATCAGGCGGACGAGCTTTGTGGGTACACCGTAGTGTCGTAGGAGTCTCCACAGAGTCTCTCGGTCCACACTGTCAAATGCTTTCTCATAATCCACAAAGTTGACGTACAGCGGGGAGCTCCACTCCAGAGACTGTTCCACGATGATGCGGAGAGTGGCGATCTGGTCTGTACATGATCGGTTCTTCCTGAATCCTGCTTGCTGGTCTCTCAGCTGGGGGTCAACGGAGCTCTTCATTCTCTCTAGGATGATCCTGTTGAAGACCTTTCCTGGTACTGACAGCAAGGTGATTCCTCTGTAGTTGGAACACTTGCTGAGGTCGCCTTTCTTGGGAAGCTTGATTAGGTACCCCTCCTTCCAGTCAGCCGGCATCACCTCCTCTTCCCAGATCTTTCCAAACAGTGGGTACAGCATCTCAACTGTTGTCTCTAGGTCTGCTTTCAGAGACTCCGCTGGGATGCCATCTGGCCCTGCTGCTTTGCCATTCTTCAAAAATGCCACTGCTTTTCTGATCTCTTCCCGGCTGGGTCTGTCACAGCTGATGGGTAGGTCGGTCTCTGCCGGCTGGATGTCGGGGGGGTCGGGTGGGCTAGGTCTGTTCAGTAACTCTTCAAAATACTCGGCCCATCTGTCGAGTTGGTCTGCTCTGTCTGCAATAGGCTTGCCTTCTTTGTCTTTTACTGGTCTTTCTGTATGGCCATACTTACCCGACAATCTTCTGGTAATGTCGTAGAGCTGTTTCATGTTGCCGCTGCCTGCTGCCTTTTCTGCCTCTGCTGCCAGGCTGTCTGTGTAGGCCCTCTTGTCTGCCCTGATACTCCTCTTCACCTCGCGGTTGGCTTCCGAGTATTCCCCCTGTGCCCTTACTTTGGCTGCTCTCGTGCGACTGTTGTTGACCGCTGCTTTCTTCTGCTTCCTCGCTTCTATCTTCTTCAAGGTCTGTGCCGACAGCCAGTCCTTGTGGTGGTGTTTCCTGAACCCTACAGTGTCTTTGCAGGTTGAGTTCAGCGCCTCTCTAACTGCCTTCCACTGCTGCTCTGTGGTGACCGCCTCCTCTTCATTTACTAGCTCCTGTAGCGCTTGAAACCGGTTGGACAGCACCAGTTTGAACTCTTCTCTAACTCCAGTTTCTCTCAGGAGGCCTACATTATAGCGCTGTCTTCTTGTTGTCTCTGTGCGGCTTTTCTTTAGCTTGAGCTTCATTCTTAAGGTAAGCATATGGTGGTCTGAGGAGACATTTGCTCCCCTCCTCACTCGAACATCTTGAAGGGATCTTCTAAATTTCTTGCTAATGCAGATATGGTCTATTTGGTTCTCTGTTGTATGGTCAGGTGAGACCCAAGTTGCTTTGTGTATTCCTCTGTGTGGGAAGATGCTGCCTCCAATGACAAGTCGGTTTAGAGCACAAAAGTCTACAAACCTCTCCCCGTTCTCACTCATCTCCGAGCCTAGTCCCTGTCTCCCCATCACCTCTTCGTATCCGGTGTTGTCCTCCCCTATTTTGGCATTAAAATCGCCCATGACGATGGTGTCTCGCTCCGCACATTTGTCCACGGCACTCTGGAGTCGGTCGTAGAACTCTTGTTTCTCTTCCTCGTCACTGTCATTGGTGGGCGCATAACACTGGATGACGTTCAGCTTGAGCTTTTTCTTGGTTCTAAAGGCTGCTGTTATAATTCTTGGCCCAAGAGGTTCCCAGCCCATCAGCGCTCTCTGTTCCACTGGTGACAGCATGAGTGCTACTCCTTTTGTATGGGGGGCATTCTCCTCTTCATGACCTGAATACAGAATCATCTCCCCACTTAACAGCCTCTTCTGGCCAGACTGCGTCCATCTGGCTTCACTGATGCCTAGCAGGGAAAGGTTGTACTTTTGCATTTCCGCTGCTATCTGGGCGGCCTTGCCGCTCTGGTACATGGTCTTGACGTTCCATGTGCCCATGGTTGTATCCCTGGATAGAGAGAGGCGGCTCGGTCCTGTGGCTTCCGAAGACTTCCGGCTTTCACCACAGGACGTCATAAGTCTTCTAGTAGAAGAACCTTCCTCCTCCAGGAAAGGAATTACTGTTAGTCTTTTCGTCGGCGTTTTTGTAGCTATTTCCTTTTTTGCAGGGTGGGGAAGCTACCCCCACGCCCAACCCCCTTACTAGGAGGACCAGGGGTTTTCTGTCGGGGTCACCTTCCCTTAGACCATGTTGGTTCACGGCACCTTATTTCATTCGGTGCACCCCTCTCACGAGGGACCCCCTATCCACCACCCAGGGGACGCGCCTCAACGCCGTATGGTCCCAGCGCGAGGCTGCCTTGCTTGTTAATGTAATAATCCCGCCATATCTACAGAGGCTTGTTGTCAGTCTGCCTTGCTTGTTAATGTAATAATCCCGCCATATCGACAGAGGCTTGTTGTCAACCTGCCTTTCTTGTTAATGTAATAATCCCGCCATATCGACAGAGGCTTGTTGTCAGCCTGCCGTTCTTGTTAATGTAATAATCCCGCCATATCGACAGAGGCTTGTTGTCAGCCTGCCTTTCTTGTTAATGTAACAATCCCGCCATATCAACAGAGGCTTGTTGTCAGCCTAGGCTGCTTGTTAATGTAATAATCCCGCCATATCAACAGAGGCTTGTTGTCAGCCTAGTCTGCTTGTTAATGTAATAATCCCGCCATATCGACCAAGGCTTGTTGTCAGCCTGCCTTTCTTGTTAATGTAATAATCCCGCCATATCAACAGAGGCTTGTTGTCAGCCTAGGCTGCTTGTTAATGTAATAATCCCGCCATATCGACAGAGGCTTGTTGTCAGCCTGCCTTTCTTGTTAATGTAATAATCCCGCCATATCGACAGAGGCTTGTTGTCAGCCTAGGCTGCTTGTTATTGTAATAATCCCGCCATATCGACAGAGGCTTGTTGTCAGCCTGCCTTTCTTGTTAATGTAATAATCCCGCCATATCGACAGAGGTTTGTTGTCAGCCTGCCTTTCTTGTTAATGTAATAATCCCGCCATATCAACAAAGGCTTGTTGTCAGCCTGCCTGTCTTGTTAATGTAATAATCCCGCCATATCAACAGAGGCTTGTTGTCAGCCTAGGCTGCTTGTTAATGTAATAATCCCGCCATATCTACAGAGGCTTGTTGTCAGCCTGCCTTTCTTGTTAATGTAATAATCCCGCCATATCGACAGAGGCTTGTTGTCAGCCTGCCTTTCTTGTTAATGTAATAATCCCGCCATATCAACAGAGGCTTGTTGTCAGCCTAGGCTGCTTGTTAATGTAATAATCCCGCCATATCGACAGAGGTTTGTTGTCAGCCTGCCTTTCTTGTTAATGTAATAATCCCGCCATATCGACAGAGGCTTGTTGTCAGCCTGCCTTGCTTGTTAATGTAATAATCCTGCCATATCGACAGAGGCTTGTTGTCAGCCTAGGCTGCTTGTTAATGTAATGATCCCGCCATATCGACAGAGGTTTGTTGTCAGCCTAGGCTGCTTGTTAATGTAATACTCCCGCCATATCGACAGAGGCTTGTTGTCAGCCTGCCTTTCTTGTTAATGTAACAATCCCGCCATATCGACAGAGGCTTGCTGTCAGCCTGCCTTTCTTGTTAATGTAACAATCCCGCCATATCGAGAGAGGTTTGTTGTCAGCCTGCCTTTCTTGTTAATGTAATAATCCCGCCATATCGACAGAGGTTTGTTGTCAGCCTGCCTTTCTTGTTAATGTAATAATCCCGCCATATCGAGAGAGGTTTGTTGTCAGCCTGCCTTTCTTGTTAATGTAATAATCCCGCCATATCGACAGAGACTTGTTGTCAGCCTGCCTTTCTTGTTAATGTAACAATCCTGCCATATCGACAAAGGCTTGTTGTCAGCCTAGGCTGCTTGTTAATGTAATAATCCCGCCATATCGACAGAGGCTTGTTGTCAGACTGCCTTTCTTGTTAATGTAACAATCCTGCCATATCGACAAAGGCTTGTTGTCAGCCTAGGCTGCTTGTTAATGTAATAATCCCGCCATATCGACAGAGGCTTGTTGTCAACATAGACCAGAATCTTGTTTAATGTAACCATATCATTGTGTTTGGACTTTTGCAGTTGGAAAACTGAGAAAATCATGAAAAATTTGAATTTTTACCCAAAAATCGCTTCGTTTGCAGTTTTATAGGCGTTTTCGCATGTTTTGTGTAACAACTAGACACCCTGTTTACCTGCACTGTGGCCCATGTTTACTGTGTTTGTTCAAAATTTTATTTTTTGTCTTACAGTTAGTCATGAGTCTGGCCTTCGATCTTGAGCTGACCTTTGACCTTGACCTTGAAAGGGGTGGGGTTTGGGGCGTTCAGTTTGCTAAATGCATGAAAAAATGCACTCATTCAGGTATTGAAGTTGTGGGGTGGGTGGGAGGGAGGGGGTGGAGGTGGGGGGGAGGGGTGTTAAGGTCAAAGGTTAAAATCTAAACTACAATGAAACAGTGTCAGCAGGTTCATTTCATCAGACAGCTGACCTCAAAGTGAATCATCCGCCATAATAATGTGACATGCAGAAGTTATTTTGCATGATCCAGCTACATGTGTATACAACATAAGCTGCATCTGAGGTGTCATTCTGCTGTAATTGTAATGAGGGATTTCTCTGGTGTCTATTCTGAGCTGAATACAAGCACTTTTACACTGCGTAAAGTTCATTTGAGTGCATTGTTATGGGAGCTGCAGCTGCGGCCACTGGTATAGGCTTTACAGTTCACAGGTTTGGCACACACATGCCTGCTGCATTTGCAACATGAGTTGAGGTGTTTTGAGACTCTGGCAAGTGTGTTCTATATAAAAATGAACTGTACATAACCATTTTTCTCTGCTAGCTCCTACATAATCACTCCAGACACTTGTTTGGGTAAGGGGTGTGTCCCGCGTAGCATGGTTTTGGCTGTTTTGTGTGGTCTTTTGGCTGTAGGATAGCTCAGTAAACTTAATGTTTAAATTGCACAGCTGTTTCATGACTCCTTTTGTCTGTGGAAAAGATTGTAAGCAGCATATAGGGCATGGCAGCTAGTTACAGGCCTCTTCCTGCTTGCTGTCAGCAGACAACAGGGTCAATGAGGATGCCTGAATGTTGTCTTTTTGGCTGCCCTGAGATACACAAGGAAATGGCCTTGGGTCTGAAAGCTCATTTTTCATCAATGTCAGTGTTATGGTAACCTTTTTCAGTTGTCCAGTCCACTGGGAGTCAGTTTGACTGTATTGCGTATGTATGTAAACTTGGAAAAACAGAAAATGTAGGGGGGTGGGTAATGAATAAATATTAAAAAATACTTTCATGTGCCTGTGCCTCAAATGCAACATTTCTGAGAATCAGATATATTACTTGATGTACTTGCCAATGTTGGAGGCATTCTGTCCATATCTAGTCTGTTTTGTCATGGCATCAGATATGCATGATCCAAAACATCAACAACATAGTGAACGCCACAACAACGCGCTTCACATAATGGGTTATAACATACAGACGCAGCGACATTCAATGGTGTCACTTTGGGTTTGACTTAGCTAGTGTCTAAGGATTGCACTGATGGCAGATTGAATGGTGTTCAGGTGGGAGAGTTTCTCTGACAGAGGCACCGATATGCCATAAGTGACATAGACCAGAATCTTGTTTAATGTAACCATATCATTGAGTTTGGACTTTTGCAGCTGGAAAACTGAGAAAATCATGAAAAATTTGAAATTTTGCCAAAAAAGATGCAGCAACATTCAATGGTGTCAC
>BTPG01000004.1:226300075-226346306 GCA_036245525.1 Semisulcospira habei | reverse complement strand
TGATCTTGGTGCCTGTTTTCAGCTGTTGATTGTGCCACACCTGCTTGAAAAGTCGCCCGAAAGCGCTGTTCGCTTTTGCCAGCCTGCTGTCAAGCTCCTTGTCCAGCTTGGCGTCCGACGTGATAATGCAGCCAAGGTAAGTAAACTGGTGCACTGACTTTAGTTCAGACTCGCCAATGGTGATGTGAGGAGGGCGATACACTGTCTTGGGTGCCGGCTGATGGAGGACCTCTGTCTTTTTCAGACTGACCTCGAGTCCAAAGAGCTGGGCAGCATCTGCGAAGCAAGACGTGATGCGCTGCAGGGCTCTCTCTGTGTGTGCAACGAGGGCAGCATCATCAGCAAAAAGCAGCTCACGAATCAGTTGGTCTAGGGTTTTCGTTTGGGCCTGCAGTCGTCTGAGGTTGAACAGGCTTCCATCAAGACGATACCTGATGTACACTGCATCGTCATCATCGAGGTCCACTGTGGCCTGCTTCAACATCATGCTAAAAAAGATGGTGAAGAGGGTCGGTGCCAGCACGCAGCCCTGCTTTACGCCGTTGAGAATAGGGAATGGTTCTGAGAGATCATTGTTGAGTCTGACCTGGCCTTGCTGGTCCTCGTGTAGCTGGACAATCATGTTGAGGAACTTTGGGGGACAGCCAAGTCGCTCCAGGATCTGCCACATGCCTTGCCTGCTCACAGTGTCGAACGCTTTTGTTAGGTCGACAAATGTTACGTACAGCCCTTTGTTCTGCTTGCGGCACTTCTCCTGTAGCTGTCTCAGCACAAAGACCATATCGGTGGTGCTCCTGTTTGCTCTGAAGCCACACTGGCCCTCTGGGAGTTGGTCTTCAGCGATGGCAGGTACCAGCCGATTCAGGAGCAGCCTTGCAAGGATTTTCCCAGCAATGGACAGCAGGGTAATTCCCCGATAGTTGGAACAGTCAGACTTCTCGCCTTTGTTCTTGTACAGGGTGATAACGACTGCATCACGGAGATCTTTTGGTAGTGTTCCTTCCTCCCAGCAGCAGAGAAAGAGGTCATGGAGCTTGTTGTGCAGTGCTGTGCCTCCATGTTTCCAGATCTCTGGCGGTATTCCATCAATGCCTGCTGCTTTGCCACTCTTGAGCTGGTGGATGGCTGTGAGGGTCTCTTCAGCGGTGGGCGGTTCGTCCAATTCAACCTTTACTGGGAGGTGTGGGATTTGTAGGACGACTGCTTCTTGAACAGTGCGCTCAGCGCTGAAGAGGCTCTGAAAGTATTCCGACCAGCGGTTCAAGATGGAGGTATTATCTGTGAGGAGTGCCTGGCCATTCGCGCTTCGCAGGGGAATTTTTACCAGGTGCCTGGGGCCATACACTGCTTTCAGTGCTTCGTAGAAGCCCCTGTAATCACCATTGTCAGCACAAAGCTGGGTCCTCTGTGCAAGTCTGGTCCACCACTCATTCTGGAGATCTCTGAGCTTGCGCTGGAGACTGCTGCAGACGAGGCGGAAGGCAGACTTCTTCACAGGGCAGGAAGGCTGGGCTAGGTGGGCCTGATGGGCGGCTCTTTTTTTTGCTAGGTGTTCCTGGATCTCTACATCGTTTTCGTCAAACCAGTCTTTGTTCTTCTTTCTGGCGAAACCCAAGACTTCTGCAGAGGATTTTGCAATAGCAGTTTTCAGTTGTTCCCAAAGTGTTTCAGGGGAGGAGTCTACTGGGTCCGCTGTGTCTTTGAGCCTGCGCTGTAAATCTGTCTGAAAGGCAGCTTTCACATCGTCACGCTGAAGGCTGGCAACGTCAAGCTTTTTCTTGGGGGGCCCCCATTTCTTGGGTTTTGGCTTGAAGTGGAGCCTGAGTTTGCAGCGGACAAGGCGGTGGTCAGTGTGGCACTCTGCGCTGGGCATCACTCTGGTGAGGAGGACGTCACTGCGGCCCCTCTGACGCACTAGGACATAGTCGATAAGGTGCCAGTGTTTGGAGCGAGGATGCATCCAGGTGGTCTTTTGACTGTCCTTTTGCTGAAAAGTAGTGTTGGTGATGACCAGTTGCTGCTCCGCACAGAACTCCAACAGTAGGCGGCCATTGTCATTGCAGTTCCCCACGCCATGCTTGCTGAGGACTCCTTTCCAGGCTTCAGAGTCCTGGCCCACTCTGGCGTTGAAGTCGCCAACGATGATGACTTTGTCGTCTGCAGGGGTACTCTGTAGGAGGGTGCGCAGGTCAGTGTAAAACTTGTCCTTTTCAGCAGGCTCTGCCAGGAGGGTTGGGGAGTACACACTGAGAAGGGTGACGTGCTGCTGGTGTCTCAGTGGGAGGCGCATGGACATGATGCGGTCTGAGTGGCCCGTTGGTAGGTTTTCCAGCTTAGTCGCAATGGATGTCTTGACCATGAAACCCACGCCTGAGAGCCGTCTTTCTGATGCAGGCCTGCCTGACCAGTAGAGGGTGTACCCAGCACCAAGTTCTTGGAGGCTGCCTTCGTCCGGAAGGCGTACTTCGCTGAGCGCGGCGATGTCGATGTTTAACCTCCGCAATTCATGGGCAATGAGGGCGGAGCGACGTTCAGGGCGTCCGCTGTCTGCTTTGTCGAGCATGGTTCGGACGTTCCAGCATGCTACGTTGAGTCCGGTCGTGGTCGTCATGAGAGTGGATCCGTTATTCTTTCTTGTTTTTTGACCGCAGGAGAAGATGCCCGTTGACCGCGGCTAGCCAACTGGGGTTGCGAGGGGACGAGCTTTGGTTAGGCCACCTTTTCTAGGCCCCTCTCCGTGTGGAGCAAGCAGTGCTGTCCCTAGAGAAGGCTGCTTGGTCGTTCAGGGTGTGCCGAGTGATGTTGTCATCCCCAGGTCAACATCAGGCGACCAATATCCTGAACCGCCTGCATGCAGGTTTGAGACTGCGGCTTCCAGTGACATCTTTCACCTGCCGTTTCGCCCCTCGCCCGTCGCTACAGGACTTGGAATGGTCAGTGTCATGGTCCGTGGACGTTTCCTAAAGCCTGCGCGGTGGAGCTTTTTGGTGGAGTGCAGTGTGCGCAGTACTGGCCCCACCCTTTAAACCCTTGGTTCATCTGCCATGGCCTAGCAAGCTGGGACGATGGCATCGAGGTCCTCGGGTCGTAGGTTTTATATCAGACTGTCCTTGTCCTAGTCTCTGGCTCAAAAGCCTTCCCCGGAGGCACGGGGGCTTTGATGTCAGGGGTTTCCTCCCTTAGCCTTTCCGCAGCCAAGCGGCCAGGCCTGCAAGGCAGCAGGCGACTCGTGGAGGGCGGGGTCGTCTATGTCCCGTGCAGATGTGAACATCTGCCCACTGCCAAAATAAACCCTTTTACTGCCAATATAAATTGAATACCACGCAACTGCCACAGGTACAGATCCTCACGAGCCCTGCAGTTGCCTCTTCCTGCAACTGCTTTCTATCCTTTTTCCTTCGATACCTGGGGATCTTTGATGTTAAATTGACAATGACTTTGTAATAAATCTGCATCCACTGGCAGTGACGGGGTTAAACATGATATCAGGAGATGATCAGACATGACAGCTCAAGGGCAATACCAGATCAGTTTGACACCTGAGAAAGCACTGAGCTTACCTGTGAGAATTTCCCCTTAAACTACCTGTGTCAGATCCATGTTCCACATTGGGTATAGAAACTCCAACAAGAACGAAACGCACTTAGAAAAGACAATTGCCAGACAACTGTGTTGTACTTTTCTTTATAAGCATGACTCTTTCTTTGATGAGATTTGTTTTCACATTTACACACTTGGCAGTCACCTTTCTGGGCTGGAAGTCACATCTGGTATGTACAGAGGCCCGTGAAGCCCTGAAAAACTACAACAGGATGTGTATCGACCATGATATTTCAAGGTTCGTGTCAGAATAGCTTGGCGCCTCTAGGCGCCAAGCTCTCTCTAAACACTCTTTCAAATTCTCTTCTCGAATGAACTATGTGCTGCCTTGTCGAGATATACGTTACAATAACTTCACCAACATCTCTGACAAATTCTATTTTTGCAACAATCTGAATCTTTACATTATCAGAAAGAAGGTTATTTTGTATGACTAAAAAAGATCTTTCTATTGATTCATAGACATTAAAAATATTATATATAGGTAAGTCAGTTGTGTGAAACACGTTTCTTAATCTTTGACGGTTGTCCATCTTTTTTATTTGTCCGACAAAAAAAATAAATAGAAAATTATATAATAAAAATAACCCTTTTTTGACTGTAACTCCTACAAAACAGATTTGTTTACTCAATCATCATTATTGTATGTGTAATACCATTTTATTAAATGTAATAGCGTTAAAATACAAATTTATTTTATATAGTTCTTTTGCTAAATCACTACACACTTTACCAAACCAATTACTGCAATAATTAATAGTAAATGATTGTGTCTTAATATCAACAGTTATTTTTTTAATAAATGGATTATCAACACAAAAAGTTATATTACCAGACATATACACTGTTGTTGGTATCATAAATAAATTACCAGGTGACTCTCTATTATGAAGCTGGCTTTCATATTTAATATTTTTAAAATAGTGTGTAATATCTATTATTTCACTAATAGGCCAATTTTGTCTGTCCGTCATTTTTATAGACAAACCCAAAAGATAAATTAATTTACTAATCCATACCCAGTGGGCTGATCTGTCTTTAAAATGAGCTTTAGATGCTTAGTTGATTTCAGTTTATTTTTTACACAGTCTCGTTCGTGTTTATTTGGTATAACATCGTTTTCTCTGAGACAGTCTTCAAAGCTGTCACGATCCTTACAGTAAAACAAACAGATAAACTTTAACTGCTCACAAAAATCTTTCAGTACAGCATTATATTTTTGAGTGAGAATCCAAACACTAATGTTTGCGTGTCTGCCACTAAAGGCAAGTTCTGCTAGAGTGTTTCTCTTTTTGACAATATCTTTTTCTGCTGAGCAATCATCAACAATAAATAAAGTTGTCTGACCTTCAAAATGTTTGTAAAAATACTGCAGGTAGTCATTCAGTTTTTTCTCAGGATCAATTAAGTAAATGTTATGATCAGTCCAAATAAAAAAACGGTTGTGATAAGCTTTGTTATGTTTGATCGTTGGACAAAATATCACAATGTTTTCAAAATGATGAATGTATCTTGTTTGTAATAGATTAAGTACAAATTCAGTTTTTCCACAGCCTGTGGCACCACAAAACAAGCCACAGTGTGGGTCGAGTGTCATCAAGTTCATTTTAATACACAATATAATTAATATATGTGTCCACTTAGTCTGCTTTCTGAAATATTTAGTTGGGCATCAAAAATTAGATACAAATATATATTTACTGCTCCAGCTGCTTCAACCTTTTTTTGTATCTGGATTGTAATTCCATCACTACCATTTTCAACAGTACGACCTGACCCATGTAGATAGTCATCATCAGTACTACGTAAATCTAGCCAAAGTGCATACTTGTCTACCAGGTATTGTGCAATTCTTACGTCATAAAGATGCAGATCTTTAGATGCTGTGTTTGCAGGTTTTTCTCTAATCCTTCCACCTGCAAAATATTTTAGAATCTCACCATATTGTTGATAAGGTAGCATACCTGAAGCATACACTTGATTAGGACGGCCTTCAATAGTACAAGACAAATTAGTAATCTTTGGATTATAGAATGTTTCTGGAGTAGGAGCGTATGGATTTGCTGGTTGAACAAACAACATAAGAATACCTTTCAGTGACCTAGCAGGAGTGTTTAGGTTGATGTTCCAAATCTGATCACTTTTGTTTTTATTAATTAAACTGTGCCTTATCACGCGGTCATAATAAATTGGAAGTCTTGACTGGTACTGATTTCGAATGAGGGTAGCCAGATGAGCATGTGTTACAATTTCATATTCTAAGGAAATGTTAGTAATCTTGTATGATGCATGGATATCAGTTGATTTGATAACTTTGGAGTAGTCATTAAACATTAACTCGAAACTCAGACGATAATTTAGTGCTCCTTGGTAATAAGGTAAATGTGATGTTAGAATTTCAAATTCAAGTGGAATGCAAAATCTATTACCATATGTATCTGCCACAGATTTGTCTCCTGCATTTATTCTGAGTTTAGTAATATTATCTGCCTCTATACCTTGATAAATACGGTCTTCTCTTTCTTGACTTGTAAGCCAAAGGTCTTTGTAACAGTAAAACACATCAGCATCGTCAAGACTAAACACTTCCTGACCTTCAAGTTTAACTTTAATATTTTTAATAATTGCTCTACCTATGTTTCGAACTAGTGTTCTGTTCACATCTGTTGTTGAAGTAAGTTCAATATTAAATGCAAGGTAAGAAGTATCAGGAACAATAACATCATTGGGACCCAGGTTAGGAAACTTAACAATAAGGGTTTGGTTTTGGTCTATAGTACTAGGATTGTTAGTGATTACAATTGATTGCCTAATACCCTTAACACCAAGAGGTTCACGTAGTTTTCTGTGTGGGTCTAACTTTGATCCGTATGTCGATGTCATTTTTATTATGCACAAAAAAATTAAATTAATAAAAACAATGGCAGCGGGAGGATTTGAAGACTTTGAAATGGATGACATGAATGACTATGATACTAGTGTAACATATGTCTGGTACAAGTAATACTTCTAGTATGTATCATGAACTGCTAAAAGATAAAGTTAACTCGTTTTATGATAGTGTTGGTGAACGTCCAGAAGTTTTGGATCCTAATCAGTTTGAACTTGATAAAAAGGGTCATTTATATTTAAATACAGATAGAGGAAAAGTACAATTAACTTATTTAAAAGATCCAGCTAAGTTTAAAACTTTAGGTTCAATTAAAGGTAGTGTTGGCGGTGAGGCAGCACTGCAGCGTTACCTCGGTGTTGGTGATAAAAGGTTGCCACCTAGACTTGCTAGTGCTCTTCATGATGTACAAACAAAATTGCCGACTGGTCAAGAAATTGATATGACTGAAATAACAAGACTGCCAGAATTAGCTAACACAGTAATACAAGAAACTTCATTTACAGAAGGACAAACAATTGGTGACTCTCCTTTAACAATGCGGGAGTTAGCTGGGTTGGATAAAGCACTTCAGTCAATAAGGGGTGAGCTTGTAAATAATTTAGCTAAACTAGGTGAACTTGATAATCACATAGAAAGAGAAAAACAAAAACTAACTACAGCTGATGATGATAATTATGACACTGAAATGAAAGAAAGAATACAACACAGATTAAAAGATTTGTATACAGAAAGATCAGCGCGGCTAGAAGTAGTTGAAATTGGAAAAGAAAAACTTAAAACACAGGTAAACAGAATTAGAGAAACTATTCAAAAAATACTTCACGAAGACACAACTTTGACTGAAAGATTAAAAACACTTTTTAGAGAGCAGGGTATCACTATTGCAAGTTTAGTTACTGCTCTTGGTTTTATTATTAGTACTGTAGTTTTAGCTGTAACAGGCGGTGGTAGTAGTCCAGCACCTCCATCTCCTCCAACTCCATCAGACCCAAAAGATTTACAGACATGGGTAAAAAAACAGTTGTCTCATATATCAGACTTACTTAAAAAATTAGCTGTGAAAGCAATGGATGCTTTGCCAGGTATTATAGGTAGTGTTGTCAGTTGGCTTATTAGTACAGCTGCAAAGGTAGTAGGGTTTATGGCAGAGCACGTGTGGATCTTTTTGGTAACAGTAGGAGGGTTAATAGTGGGTTATTTAATGAAACAGGTAAAGAAGTAGTATTCCTAATCCAGTAAGGCCTATTACCAATGCAGTTCTTTCTGACTCATGTGTGTTTTCTTGGTCTGTTACTGGTGGTGTTACTGTCTGTACTGGCGGTGTTACTGGTGGTGTTACTGACTGTATTGGTGATTTTACTGGCTGTATGGGTGTTACTGGTTGTATGTTAGAGGTTGTTTGATTTAAGTTTACAGATTGATTAAGTCCTAATTTCTGATTACTCCCTGCAACAACTATTTCATTATTATAATTTGTTATTGCTCCAATTTGTAGTTGAAGGTCTGATGGTAACATATATAACCCAATTCCAACTACAAAGTCAACTTTTGATCTAGCATATCTAAGTACGTCTTGATAGTGTTGTATGCTTGATGGAAGATCTACTACTGAATTAATTGAGTCTTCCATGTTTGCAAGAAACTGTTTTTGTGCTTCAAATTTGCCACTTCCATTTAAGATATTCGATTTTGTTTGAGCTTGTGCTCCTAAAATGCACCACACATACGTTCTGATAGACTCATTAATGCGTTCGACTCCTGCTTGTGTAAACCCGTCACTCTTATCTAAAATAAATGTAGTCCAGGCATTAGATTGTTTCTGTTCAATTGAGCCTAACCAGACTTCTGATTTTGATGAGAATGAAGAGTAGGGAGGCCAGTAATCTTGAGGGTATTGTCTGTGACTCATAGCATAATACAATGTTCCCATGCCTTTGTGATAATCAAGTTTTTGTGTAAAGTCATACTTTGTACTGATGTTAAATTCATTACAGATCCGTTCAAATGCTTTCAAATCCATGGGATTGTTAAACTGATTAAAACTGGATTCAGTGGGCAGTGGGGTATGCAGTTCTGACAGTATTCTTCTAAGCTGGTAATACATGTGGAAACGATAGACAGACTTAATCAGTTTGTTTGGGTGATTCAAATGTTCTGTAAAAGAAACACCACAACCTGTAGTAGAACATAGTATTGCAAAGTTGAGTTGGTTTTGGAACATTTGTAGTGGGCTTGATGTCCACCTTCTTGCAGTAGAGTCATGTGTAATTGGAGGGTTTAGGTAATGATCATAAGGGTTGGGTACTTTTACTTGAAATAAATCTCCTTCAGACAAAGCTATATCAAGTTGATTTAGTTGAATTATTTTTTGATCATATGTTGGTGCGACATTGTATTTGGCATCCACATTAAATTGATATGCATTTACAGTAGCAATTGTTGGTGATTTAAATTCCATTATGCTTTTTTATGTGATAATAAAAAATGTTTATAACCTTAACAAATATTGACACAAGTAAACCAGTGTGGTTAAATAATGGGATTGATAATCGTAATGGTAGCAAGGCTGTAGCTATCCATGAAATGTTTTATACAGTAAAGTGGTTTAATGTAACGGATGATACAAGTTTTTATGCAATTTATGCAGATTCTGGTAATAGTGGTGTAGACAAAAATACACACTTTATACCATCTGGGTATTATGACTTTTGTACATTAGCTAACTGGTTTCAAAATATATTTAAAATTAAAGCAACTTTAAATCAGGCTAACTTACTTGTTGAATTAGAAGTTCCTACAGGTAGTATACCAGTATTTTCAAGTGAACTTGCATATTTGCTTGGTTTAGTAGGCAGAAATATAACGCCTTTAAATTGGGCAACGGGCTTTGCAGATAATGGTACTAATGGATGGTATTATACGTCAGTTGTAACTAAAATAACTGGAACATATCCTGTTCATTTGTCAGTACACACATTTATAAATGTTTATTTAAAAGAACTAAACACAACTGAAAATATATACAATGGAAAACCTTCAGCTTTGTTGAGATGCTTACCAACTGGAACTGCTCCATATTGTGAAAGTGAAGTTATTAGATTTCCTAATTTACAGTTTAAAAAATTAGGTGCCAGTTTCTTTGAATCACTGAGCTTATATGTAACTAATCAGGATGAAAAACCAGTTGTAATGCATGATTTTACTGTTGTTTTGGAAGTTAAATAGTTTTATTTTTGATAAAAAAAATGAGTGTTGGACCAAAGTCAAAAATTATTCCAGTTGCATGTACGTCAATAGAGTTAAAAGATTTGGCTGACGTGCAAGATTTCGATAAAGAAGGTGAGGTAGGAGAAGTGTATGGCTTTGAACTTGTGTCCGTTGGGTTGTACAAACGAAAGGCAATTGAAGATGAGAGGCAGTTTCCTAAACTTAGTCAACTTCGTGATGTTACTGTTCCTACTCCTGTAAGTAATATAATATACAGTTTAAAATATGTTGGTAATAAATGGGTAATTATTCCTAATCCTACTCCGCTTTTACCTATGCCACTTAAATGGGACATAAAGTTTGTATTTATTAGTCCTTATGTTTATTTTACTGATGAAGGTGCCCTAGTATTTTAAAAAGTTGTTAACTCTGAACCAATGCTTATAAGTCTTGTGCCAAGCTATTCCGCAGAAACCAATAGCAGAGAAAAACTAAAACTTCAAGAGTATGGTAAAAGAAGGTATTTTCTTACAAATAGAAAGGGTAGAACAGATACTTCTATTTCGTTCGTACCAGCAAATTTTACCATAGATAGAGAAGCCACAATAGTTTTTAAAATTCTCATAAGATCTGCAGAAACTGAAAAAGAAGCAGATATTGCACAGGGAATCAAACTTGTGTGGGATAGTTCAGTAGCAGAGTCAACAAAGGTTGTTATTGCTATTAGAAAAAACAATACAGATTTTGAAGTTTCTAGTAGTGTCCCTGATGTTATGGTAATGATTGATAAACAAATTTTTGTTTGTATAAGTTTCATAAACCTGGAACACATAGACCTTGTTTCATTTTATTATGCTAGCAAATTGTATACATTTGAAGAGTTGCAAAATGAAATAGAAGATTAAAAAATATTTGTTCTTAAAATGCCGTCGCTGTATCCTCAAATACAATCTGATAAAATATTACAGGCGGACTCATTCCGTTTAATTAATATTACAGAAGCGTTAAAATATTTAGAAGAAGAACAAGCAAAATACTCTCGATGTAAACGACGATATAAAACGGTTTTTAATTCTGTACACAACACATCAATGACTATGGGTGTGGTTTCGGCTGGATTATCTGTAGGGGGTGTAGCTCTGTTTGCTACTGGAGTTGGAAGTGTTATAGGAATTGCTGTTGAAGGTATTGGTCTTGTTACAAGTCTAGCATGCTTTGGTATGGAAGCTATTAACAAAAGATTTTATATAAAGTTGCAAAAGCATGAAGCATTGAGTACACTCGCTGAAGCTAAGCTAAGCAGTATGAAACTTATTATTAGTAAGGCTTTGGAAGATAATGAAATTGATGATAATGAATTTAAGAGAGTCCAGGATGATTTGGCCAATTACAAACAACAGAAATCTGAAATACAGAATAAGATGCGTAATCCGGCTGTAAATATTGAAGAGTTAAAGAAATCTTTTTTAGAACAAGGAAAAAAGATAGGTGTAGAAGAAACTATGAAAAAGGTTCAAGGATTTATAAGCAAGTAAAGATCAGTTTTGTTAATCAATTATTTTTGTCATACACTTCGCAAAGAGATGTTTAAAAAAGCTTTGGTGTTGTCCTTGTAACTTGGAAAATCTGTCCGAGTATCTTAATGACTTGGGTAAGTACTTATAAGTTCTTATGTTAGGTTATTGTAAGAACTTGTTTTAAAACACTTAAAAGAACTTATGACAACTAACTTCAAAGTTACTTACACATTTACTTAAAGGTTTATAATGTACCTTATTAAGTACTTGTAATTTACTTAAAAAAACATCTAAAAAGTAACAGTAACTTGATAATTGTATTCATGACTTGTGCACTAAAAATAATTTGTTTAGACTCAGGTGTATCTACCTTAATAATCGTGGGTTAACAGCTGATCAAAATTGTTGCTTTAATAATTCTTGGAGTGAAACTAAAATGTCTGTCTTTGTTGATGTGGGCTTGCTTAATTACCGTGCTAATTAAAATAAATCAATTAATTGGGTGTGTCATAGAAGCCCCACATGTTGATTTAAATTATTCTAGGGTGGAAGTAATACAGTTAGAAAATAAAGGCTTTGATTGTATTTGTTGATGTTGGTTTGTCTAAAAGCCTAGTTGACTATAATAAATATTTAAAATGGATGGTGGGTGGGCGAGGATCCCCATTATATCTATCTCTCCATAGCTGGCCTTTGACGGTTGTTACGTCGACGGGGGCCACTGTAATGCGGTGCATCGTGCCCTTGGGCGAGGCTTCCACGGGCGTTGGTATCGGGGCCGCTGCCAGGGTCGGGTGCAGGGCGGCGATTATCCTGACTGGCGGGACCTGTGGAAGTCAGGCCAGGCTTAATCTGATCATGGGGCTCGGTTTCCATGGCCCCTCGCTGTCCAGAGTTATTGTCGAGACACCGAGCGCTGGAAGTGATCAGCAATGGGATACGATCGCCACGTGGAGGGCTGTCCCTGCCGGCGGGGATACGTGGGGTCATTGTGGTGCTGATCCCACTCGTGGCAACTTCCTGTGATGGGACAACCGCAAGCATGGTCAACTTTTTATTCAGGTCACGCATGTGAAAAGCTTGCTTATCTTTAGCAGACGACAGGGGGTTCACTGTGCCCTGCAGTGTACGCTGTGTGTCGCTCAGACTCCGTAGTTGCCCGTTGTGCGCTGTGAGGTCACGGTACACAGTGCCGTTTCTGTACTGTCCAGTCTCTTAACCATAGTCAGTCCCAGGCATCCCCTAATATTTCAATCCCCTAAAAAACACTAGCGCCCACCAGCTGCACATTTGCCATGCACAAAATAACAATAAAAACAGCACATTGACAGTCTCATTTCTTGGCTATGAACCTGATTCCTTACCAACCCCACACCCAAGCACAGCTGAAATCAGCGTGCCCCTCAAATCACTACGTCAACGGCAATTCAACATAGGCCCACAATTGTCCACTGGATAAGCTCAGGATGGTATGAATCAAAGCACCAAACATGTCTCCTCTCATCTAACCAGAAATTCCCAGCAAATTCTAACATTCAGCCCTAGTACAAATTTTCAAACAAGGCAAAAATTATTTTTAAAAACACCGGTCCTTGCACTGCCTGAACTGGCCAAATTTGACTATGTAATATGACCTGAAAGAGGACCTGTCCCACCTGAACACCATTAAATCTGCCATCAGTGCAACCCTTAGACACTAGCTAAGTCAAACCCAAAGTGACACCATTGAATGTTGCTGCATCTTTAAGTTATGGCCCATTATGTGAAGCGCGCTGTTGTGGCATTCAATATGCTGTTGATGTTTTGGATCATGCATATCTGATGCCATGAAAAACAGACTAGATACGGTCAGAATGCCTCCAAAATTGGCATGTACATCAAGTAATATATCTGATCTTCAGAAATGTTGCATTTGAGACACAGGCACATGAAAGTTTTTTTTTCATATTTTTCTACTACCCATCCTCCTACTTTTTCTGTTTTTCCAAGTTTACAAACACATGCAATACAGTCAAACTGACTTCTGGTGGGCTGGACAACTAAAAAAGGTTTCCATGACACTGACATTGATAAAAAATGAGCTTTCAGACCCAAGGCCATTTCCTTGTGTATCTCAGGGCAGCCAAAAAGACAATGCCCCGGCATCCTCATTGCCCTGTTGTCTGGTGCCAACAAGCAGGAAGAGACCTGTAACCAGCTGCCATGCCCTATATGCTGCTGGCAATCTTTTCCACAGGCAAAAGGGGTCATGAAACAGCTGTGCAATTGAAACATTAAGTCTACTGAACTAACCCACAGGCAAAAGACTACACAAAACAGCCAAAACTATGCTGCGCGGGACACACCGCATACCCAAACAAGTGTCTGCAGTGCTTATTTGGGAGATAGCAGGGAAAAATGGTTATGTACAGTTCATTTGTATATAAAACACACCTGTCAGAGTCTCAAAAGACCTAAACTCATGTTGCAAATGCAGCAGGCATGTGTGTGCCAAACCTGTGAGCATTCCTGTAAAAGCCTGTACTGGTGGCCGCAGCTGCTGGTCCCATAACAATGCACTCAAATGAGCTTTACGCAGTGTAAAAGTGCTTGTGTTTGGCTCAGAATAGACACCAGAGACATCCTTAATGACAATTACAGCAGAATGACACATCAGACGCAGCCAGTGTAGCTGGATCATGCAAAATAACACTTCTCACATTATTTTGGCGGCTGATTTCACTCTGAGGTCAGCTGTCTAATGAAATGAACATGCTGACACTGTTTCATTGTAGTTTTGATGTTAACCTTTGACCTTAAGGCCCCCCTCCCCTCCACCCACCTCCAGCCCCCCCCCCTCCCCCCCCCCTCCACAACCCACCTCACCCCACAACTTCAATAACTGAAAAGTGCCTTTTTTTTTACGCGTTTATCAAACTAAACGCCCTAAACCCCACCCCTTTCAAGGTCAAGGTCGAAGGTCAGACTAATGACTACTTGTAAGACAAAAAAATAAATAAACAAACACGCTAACCATAGCTCACACTGCAGGTAAACAGGGTGTTGCAACGCAAAACATGCAAAAACGCCTATAAAACTGCAATCTCAGCGATTTTTGGGCAAAATTTGAAAATTTTTATGATTTTCTCAGTTTTCCAACTGCAAAAGTCCAAACTCAATGATATGGTTACATTAAACCAGTTTCTGATCTATGTCACATATGGCATGTGGTGCCCTGACAGGCCACGGTACACAGTGCCGTTTCCGTACTGTCCAGTCTCTTAGCCATAGCGCCTCGGGGGGAGAGTGGAGTCAGTCTCCTCGTGTCCGCCCTCTGTGCCTCCTCTCCCCCGTGTGAGTCACAGTCCAAGGTGGTTTGTGTCCCTCCTACCAACCCATGGTTTGAGGGGGGGGGGGAGGGGTTGATTTTACTAACCTCCCTATAAACCTCCCCCCACCCCACCCCCCCACACTTTGGTACCGGTCTCAGGCCACTTTACAAATTTCAAATACTAGCGATCAAAAATCTCTGTAACTTCAGTAGCTGACTGGCCCTTCGTTTGTCTTGTACTGTGTTTGTCTTAAATGGCGTAAATCCGTGTCTGTTTCGTGAGTGTGTGTGTTGGGTTTCAGGCGCGGCGCTTTGAGTCGATTTCCCCAAAAATTGAGAAAAAGCGCCTATATAATAACGGTATTATTATTATTATTATTATTATTATTATTATTTTCTTGGGGGGAGGGGGGGGGGGGTGTTGTACCCTCCGTTGTCCAGGGAGTGCATTGACGAAGGATGCTATACCTCTCTGGGGTCCCTATTTATTTTGATGGGTGTCGACCGTACGCAGGCGAGCGGGTAGTCACACGGTGTCGGAGTGCCGTCTGGGGGTACCCGTCCCCCTGGGATGTCCTGAAGGAGGCGACACGCTGACGGCTCCTTATCTTATGGCGCCGCACGCGCGCGCGCCTCAAAACTACTGAAATGGGAGGTCTTGAACAGCCACCGTGGGGGATGAGGGGGTGCAATCAGTAGGGGGTGAACAGCCTGCAGCCCAGAGGGAGGGGGAGGGCAGAGGGGGGTGGGTAGAGGATATAATGGGCGGGGAGGGGGTGGGGGCTACACGGTAACGCCATGGCCGCCATCCTTTGTTATATCTTTGGTGTGTAATAATAGAGTTGTGTTTGTGAGCTGAATCAGATCACTGTGAAAAGTGGGGATAGTCAGAGCGTACAAGATTATAGCTGAGAATCAGACAACAAGACAGGAAATGTATCACGTGCATTATAAACTTGAGGAAAAGCGCCATTATTGCGTGCACGCATCTAGCCCTCTCTGTTCCTCCATTGTCGACACAGGCACGGGGAAAACGGTCATTCTCGTCATAAAGGGCATTCAATGGGGGCGCCAAGGGAATGACGTTCATTTGCTGAGTTCACACAGACACAGCCGTGCCGCCATCTTGCTCATCGAACGTCAACTGCAGCATAGCCTGGGGGTTGGTTCTACACCATCAGCACCAACATCAACACCAGCATCAACAACAACACCAGCATCAGCATCAACACCAACGTCCGGCCCACGGGTCCACACCCATTTCTATGACTTTGAACACAAGGGAGACATGGAGGCCGCTGTGGAGGAATTGGCGTCAGCCACGCGTGACGGGGAGCTCTTTGTTATCGCTGACGAAACCTATAGTGGCAAGTAAGTTTATTCATAGCCGCTCAGTGAGATACGAATGCCGTTTACTGATTAAAAATCCAGGCCGGAACTCACGACCGCCACAAAAATTACAAGCTTACGATTTTCGTAGTCATTTCCGATAAATTTCTGTATCAGTGCTTTGACTGACGGACGGAAATAATAATAATAATAATAATACCGGTTATTATATAGGCGCGTTACCCAATTCTGCGAATCGGCTCAAAGCGCCACGAACTGAACCCAACACGCACGTTCACGTGACACACGCATTCCAGAAGACAAACATAGTACAAGAAAAACACAGGACATTCACGTGAAATAAGTGTTTTAATTCTGGTCTTGGTCGGCCTGAAAACGGAGGCAGAATAAAATTAGAGTTGCATATCGGTACGAAAATCCGTAACGGTATTTTAACTTTTTTTGGTTGTTTTTTTTTTAAGTCGTAGAGGTATTTTCTTTCGGTCTACCGGCGTCTGCAAAAATCACGGTTACACATGAGCTCTCACACAACTACACACACACACACACACACTACTCTGGCGGTCAAGGGGTTAGAATGATAATTAGGCACGTGTATTGTAAAATTATTCACAGCTACTGCTGCTACTGTACTAATGACTTTTGCAACTTTGGGAGGTGTCTCTACATATTGTGAAACTGATGTGAAAAATAGATGAGCAATGGGAGTTCAAGGCCGGGCAGCGCCAGATTAGCCACTTGGCGCCTGTTATTCTTTTAGGGACAATACAATTTCTCTCTCCTAGTCCTTCCTTCCGCCCTCAAAACTCACCTCTTCCAACAGTTCTAGCACTATAATATCACCCCCCCCCCTCCCACCCCCACCCCAAGCTGACTGTCGTAATGTATTTGTGGTACGTGAGTCATTGTCTAAAGCGTGCGCACGCGTGCGCGAGTTGTGAGCGTGCGCGCTTAGAGTTATAATTATTATAAGATAAGCGCATTATAAGTGAATACCGTAATTATTATTATTATTATCTTAATCAATTCCACACGTCCGTGTGTGCTGCCGCTGCAGTGTTAGATTCCTCACCAGACACAGTTTTACCGGAGGACTACAACATTTCGCTGCATCATATCCTGGACACACACGCTCCTCTAACGTCCAGACATGTCACTGATAGTCTAGCATATACTGGACACACACGCTCCTCTAACGTCCAGACATGTCACTGATAGTCTAGCATATCCTGGACACACACGCTCCTCTAACGTCCAGACATGTCACTGATAGTCTAGCATATACTGGACACACACGCTCCTCTAACGTCCAGACATGTCACTGATAGTCTAGCATATCCTGGACACACACGCTCCTCTAACGTCCAGACATGTCACTGATAGTCTAGCATATACTGGACACACACGCTCCTCTAACGTCAAGACATGCCACTGATAGTCTAGCATATCCTGGACACACACGCTCCTCTAACGTCCAGATAGGTCACTCGCCGCCCCTCAGCTCCTTGGATGACAGGCAAGGTCAAGGACACTAAGAGAGAGCTCCGCCAGTGTGAGCGGTGTTGGCGGTCTAGCAAGTTGACCATTCACCGCCAGCTATTTGTGCAGAAGCGCAATTGCCTAAAATCCATCCAGCGCAACGCTAAGCGTCAGCACTTCTGTTCCCGCCTGCAGGCCTGCTCTAGCACCAAAACCTTATTCAGTGTGTCTGATGAACTCCTTTGGGTACGCAAGAATATTTCCTTACCCTCCGCCGTACCAGCTTCGGATCTCCCGGACGCATTCTGTCAGTTCTTTGACAACAAGATTGAGGACATCCAGCGTGAAATGGATGCTTCTGACGATACTCGCTATCACGGTCCACAACTTGCAGAATTTCAGCCTGTGTCCGAGGACTTTGTTCGTGACATTATTGCACACGCTCCCATCAAGTGTTGCTCTCTGGATCCTCTTCCACGCAGCCTTTTCAAATCATGTAAAGCTGACCTGATTCCAGTCATCACCAGAATCATGAATGTGTCACTACAGTCTCGTGTAGTGCCTGAACATTTCAAACAAGCAGTTGTGACGCCTTTGATGAAGAAACCTGGTCTCAACAAAGAATGTTTTAATAACTATCGGCCCATCTCCAATCTCCCTTTCTTATCAAAGCTATTAGAACGCATTGTTCTGTCTCAGCTCCAAAACCATCTCATCTCCAACAACCTCCTATAAACGTTTCAGTCAGCTTACAGAAAACAGCACAGTACAGAAACTGTTCTCCTGCATGTTACAAACAGCCTTCTGTGCAATGCTGACAACAAGCTGGTTTCCATTTTTTGTCTGCTTGACCTCTCTCTCCTCCATGCTACAAACAGCCTTATGTGCAATGCTGACAACAAGCTGGTTTCCATTCTTTGTCTGCTTGACCTCTCTCTCCTGCATGTGCGGTTCTGCTGGCACTCAGGCATGCTTATCGATCTAGAGAAAGGAACTTCCTGATTGTGTCTGACTCTTTCTGCCCTGCAGGCCCTTCAGGGCACGGGAAATGACCACCCACTGCTGGTGCAGATCAGAGAGCTCCACGCGGACTTGATGAAGGAATATTATGATATCATTTTTATTTGGGTGCCAGGGCATGTGGGCATCGAAGGCAACAGGATCGCAGATTCTGCTGCCAACGATGCCCGCAATGACCCTGTCCCTGACACACAGACTGTTTATAGTGATTTTAGACATGTGGCTAGTGCGTACATAGCCCGTGAGTGGCAGTCCGAGTGGGACAAAGAGGAAGCTAACAAGCTGCATGAAGCCCTTCCTAAGTTGTCCGACAGTCTACCTTATCGCTGCCACAGCCGCCGTGAGGAGACTGTCCTGGCTCGGCTCCACATCGGCCACACGTATGTTACGCACTCTTATTTACTTAAACAGGAGGAGCGTCCATGGTGTTATGCCTGCGACGAGCAGTACTCTGTTCAACACTTTTTGTTGTCTTGTGCTGATCTAATCGACACAAGGTATAAACATTTCACGGCAGACTCCTTGAAGGTTTTGTTCCGGGATGTGCCCCCGGACAAGATCTTCAGTTTTCTGAGAGAGTGCCATATTTTTAATAAGATTTGAGCGTTTATAGATTATGATGTTTCTATTATTTTGACCTTTTTGAGAGTCTGTCCGACGTTTTCTTTAAAGACCTGTGCGACATTTTAGCCTGACATATTTTTAAGTTATATTTACATCATGTCTTAAGACCTTTCTTTTAGTCTGGCTGACCAGATTTTTACCCTTCCCGCCGTGAGATGGCCTTAGTTGCCTGCTCGGCGTTAAACCCAAATAATTAACTAACTCTCTCCTGCATGTTACAAACAGCCTTCTGTGTAATGCTGACAACAAGCTGGTTTCCATTCTTTGTCTCCTTGACCTCTCTCTCCTGTATGTTACAGCCTTCTGTGCAATGCTGACAACAAGCTGGTTTCCATTCTTTGTCTCCTTGACCTCTCTCTCCTGTATGTTACAGCCTTCTGTGCAATGCTGACAACTAGCTGGTTTCCATTCTTTGTCTCCTTGACCTCTCTCTCCTGTATGTTACAGCCTTCTGTGCAATGCTGACAACAAGCTGGTTTCCATTCTTTGCCTGCTTGACATCTCTCTCCTGCATGTTACAAACAGCCTTCTGTGCAATGCTGACAACAAGCTGGTTTCCATTCTTTGTCTGCTTGACCTCTCTCTCCTGTATGTTACAGCCTTCTGTGCAATGCTGACAACAAGCTGGTTTCCATTCTTTGTCTCCTTGACCTCTCTCTCCTGTATGTTACAGCCTTCTGTGCAATGCTGACAACAAGCTGGTTTCCATTCTTTGTCTGCTTTACCTCTCTCTCCTGCATGTTACAAACAGCCTTCTGTGCAATGCTGACAACAAGCTGGTTTCCATTCTTTGTCTGCTTGACCTCTCTCTCCTGCATGTTACAAACAGCCTTCTGTGCAATACTGACAACAAGCTGGTTTCCATTCTTTGTCTGCTTGACCTCTCTCTCCTGCATGTTACAAACAGCCTTCTGTGCAATGCTGACAACAAGCTGGTTTCCATTCTTTGTCTGCTTGACCTCTCTCTCCTTCATGTTACAAACAGCCTTCTGTGCAATGCTGACAAGCTGGTTTCCATTCTTTGTCTGCTTGACCTCTCTCTCCTGCGTGTTACAAACAGCCTTCTGTGCAATGCTGACAACAAGCTGGTTTCCATTCTTTGTCTGCTTGACCTCTCTCTCCTTCATGTTACAAACAGCCTTCTGTGCAATGCTGACAAGCTGGTTTCCATTCTTTGTCTGCTTGACCTCTCTCTCCTGCGTGTTACAAACAGCCTTCTGTGCAATGCTGACAACAAGCTGGTTTCCATTCTTTGTCTGCTTGACCTCTCTCTCCTTCATGTTACAAACAGCCTTCTGTGCAATGCTGACAGCAAGCTGGTTTACATTCTTTGCCTCCTTGACCTCTCGGCGGCATTTGATACGACTGACCATACTGTACTCCTAGAGAGACTTAGCACATCCTATGACATCTCTGGAAAAACACTTAGCTGGTTTTCCTCGTATCTGCGTGGGCGTACTCAGAAGGATGTTGTCAATCAATCAGAGTCGCAGCCCCACACGCTGTCCCCCAAGGATCTGTCCTTTGGCCCGTCCTTTTCAGCCTTTACACCCAATCCCTCTCTGACGTCATCACCCGACATGTTTGTGAATTTCACAAGTATGCCGATGACACCCAGCTCCACAAAGGTGCTTCTCCATCTAATTTTCCTGCTCTTGTGAAAGATATTGAACTTTGTATTTCCTCTGTGAAAACATGGATGCTGTGCAACAAACTGAAGCTGAACGACGGCAAGACTGAATCACTTTGCGCTGGTTCCGACCACTCCCTTAGTCAGGTCCCACCAGGGACCTCCCTCGTGGTTGGCGACAGTAAAATAACTTTTAGCCAGTCTGTACGTAATCTGGGAGTTCAGTTCGACTGCTGTATGTCCATGCACCATCACATCACTAATGTGTGCAGGACGGCGAACTTCCAGCTGCGAAGAATCAGCTCCATTAGACCATTCATCACCCGGTCCGCTACTGTTCAACTTATTTGCTCCCTTGTCCTTAGCCGCTTAGACTATTGTAACTCCCTCCTGGCAGGTGTCCTTCAGAAAGAACTCTCCCGCCTGCAGACAGTCCTCAACAACACTGCCAGACTTGCTTTTGGCAAATCTAAAATGGACCATGTAACCCCCCTACTTCAGAAATTGTACTGGCTACCCATTCAGTTTAGAGTCGAGTACAAGATTGTTGTCCTGGCTTTTCGCTGCTTTGTTATATATCAGCCCTCCCGTTTCCTTCGTTCCTGCTCTGAGAAGCGTTTCCGTGTCCCCAGCTTCTCCTCCAAGCGGTTTGGCTGCCGGACATTCCAGTATCAAGCCCCTGTTGTTTGGCCATGGCACTCCCTTCCCCAACACCTCCAAGCGGTTTGGCTGCCGGACATTGCAGTATCAAGCCCCTGTTGTCTGGCCATGGCACTCCCTTCCCCAACACCTCCAAGCGGTTTGGCTGCCGGACATTGCAGTATCAAGCCCCTGTTGTCTGGCCATGGCACTCCCTTCCCCAACACCTCCAAGCGGTTTGGCTGCCGGACATTGCAGTATCAAGCCCCTGTTGTCTGGCCATGGCACTCCCTTCCCCAACACCTCCAAGCGGTTTGGCTGCCGGACATTGCAGTATCAAGCCCCTGTTGTCTGGCCATGGCACTCCCTTCCCCAACACCTCCAAGCGGTTTGGCTGCCGGACATTGCAGTATCAAGCCCCTGTTGTCTGGCCATGGCACTCCCTTCCCCAACACCTCCAAGCGGTTTGGCTGCCGGACATTGCAGTATCAAGCCCCTGTTGTCTGGCCATGGCACTCCCTTCCCCAACACCTCCAAGCGGTTTGGCTGCCGGACATTGCAGTATCAAGCCCCTGTTGTCTGGCCATGGCACTCCCTTCCCCAACACCTCCAAGCGGTTTGGCTGCCGGACATTGCAGTATCAAGCCCCTGTTGTCTGGCCATGGCACTCCCTTCCCCAACACCTCCAAGCGGTTTGGCTGCCGGACATTGCAGTATCAAGCCCCTGTTGTCTGGCCATGGCACTCCCTTCCCCAACACCTCCGGAACGCTCAAAACATCGACGTCTTTAACTCTTTCGAGACGTGCCGCATCCGGATTCGCGGCTTTACGCCGCGAATCCTGATGCGGCACGTCTCGAAATAGTTAAGACCCAACTTATAACCTACTTCTTTCAGCTTGCGTACCATTAATCCACAGATTGTGTGTGCGTGTGTGATAATGGTATGCCGTTCTGCATTTGCATACATATTTATGTGGCTTATGATGCCTCACTTAGCACCATCATGGCGGCTCTGATTACCTTGGTCTTCCTTTTGTTGACCGTGTAGCGCCATCATGGTGGCTTTTATCTTTATATCCTTAGATTATTGACCATTTGGTGGCCTGGACGATCACAGGTCATCCATTTGTTGACCGTGTAGCGCCATCGCGGTGGTGCTGATCTTGGGTCTTCCTTCTGTTGACTTTGTAGCACCATCATGGTGGCTTTGATCTTAGGTCATCCTTTTGCTGACCGTTTAGCATCATCTTGGTGGCTTTGATCTTGGGTCCTCCTTTTGCTGACCGTTTAGCACCATCGTGGTGGCCGTGATCTTAGGTCTTCTCATTGTTGACCGTTTAGCACCATCGTGATGGCGCATCACCATCATCAAAATGCGTTTGACTTGTGATTGTGAATGGTTTTGTTATGTGTGTTTTAGTTGTATGTGTGTGCGTAGATTACATTTTTTTTAAAGTAGTGAGATTCTGCATATATACATGTTTTTTGTAACGCGCTTAGAGCCCACTGCTCCTGGGGATTCAGCGCGATATAAATGCTCTTTATTATTATTATTATTATTATTATTATTATTATTACAACGGTTAAGGCATTAACATCGTCATTGACACAGCCATTTTACAAACCTGCCGTTGCCGAACAACTACAAGACTATATACACATGCACATACATATAAGTAAATAATACTTGCAAACAATTCACAACACTGTTCACATAGGCAGACATATTCATAGACTCACAGACACCCCCTCCCCCCTCCACACACACACACACACACACACACACACACACACACACACACACACACACAAAGCTAAGTAGTTCAAATGATAAATGAAAAGGATAACAGGCTTAATTGGGAATAAATAAGACCCAGCATAGAAAGAAACATATAATACATGTAGTTAAGGCATCCCTAGGCCCTACGAGTGATCCACGAAATACTTGCAGAGACCCTTTTTAAAACAGGGTAGCGAGGAGGCGGATTTTACATGGTCGGGAAACGCATTCCAGGTGAGAAGGATAAGCTGATTTTGTATAGATCGATCCTTGGGTTTGGGACAATGAAAAGCTTTTTGATATTTCCAAGCTTGGACTCAGACCACTCGGAAGAAAGTGGAGATGTACACTCAGGTGTTTTTGCGTGTGTGTGTGTGTGTGTGTGTGTGTGTGTGTGTGTGTGTGTGTGTGCGTGCGTGCGTGCGTGCGTGTGTGTGTGTGTGTGTGTGTGTGTGTGTGTGTGTGTGTGTGTGTGTGTGTGTGTGTGTGAGTGAGTGAGTGTGTGAGTGTGTGAGTGTGTGTGTGTGTGTGTGAGAGAGAGAGAGAGAGAGAGAGAGAGAGAGAGAGAGAGAGAGAGAGAGAGAGAGAGAGAGAGAGAGAGAGAGAGAGAGAGAGAGAGAGAGAGAGAATCAATGAATCTTTATTTTACAACGGTAAAGATATTAACAATGCCAGAGGCAATGCCATTTTTCAACTCTGCCGTTGCTACATCTGCAGACAAACACAACAATTACATTACATTAATACATGTATATGACCAACGCCTACGGGTGTGTTGGGGGAGGGGGAGCTATGGTTACGAAGAGAGAGAGAGAGAATCAATGAATCGATGAATCTTTATTTTACAACGGTGAAGATATTAACACAGTCAGTGACTATATCATTTTTCGTACCTACCGTTGCTACAACTACGACTAAGTACAAAATATACATAAAACAGGGACATCAAAGCACAGTGCTACAAAATATACAGTCCACTAAATACAAACACACGCATGAACGCACACACGCGTGCGCGTGTGCACACACACACACACACATGCATACACACACACACATACATACACGCGCACATACACATGACAGTTAGAATATACACGTACATTCGTGTGTCTACGTTTAACTAGATATTATTATTTAAGTGATGTCAGGTATTTATAAAGACTTGCCTTGAAACGAGATAATGTCGGCGTGGCTTTAACGTCATGTGGGAGCGAGTTCCACAAATGACAAAGTTGATTTAAATAAATCTATTCGGGGTTTTGGAACAATATAAAGACCCCTCATATTCCCATAGCAGGAATCTGATTTTTTAAACAGATCTATTAAATATTCTGGAGCGATATGGTTCCACACTTTAAACATCAGTACCCTTTGTTAAATTTAAAGTGATTTTGAAGGGGTAGGAATCCATTTTTTTTAGTTTTTCCTCGGTTGTCAAGTGCGGGTCGGGAAGAATTAATTTTGCCATTCTCCTATGTAGAGAATTTAATCTTTTTAAGTGGACATCACTGCAACAATCCCACACCGTCGATGCGTAGTTTATATGTGACATGATGTGTGCATTACTGAACAATTTTCTGGTTTCACTATCTGTGACATACTTTAATTTCGATAACATAAAGACATTTCTAGAGACCGTTTTACATACATTGTCAATGTGCATCTGCCACCTGAGCTGATTATCAATTGTAACCCCCAATAGACGATGTTCGGCTACCTGTTCTATGATGTCGTCGCCGAGTGATAGATTAAGCTTTAATGGTTTCAACTGATGCTTTTGGCGTGTAGCAATAATCATAGATTATGTTTTAGTAGGATGCAGAATCATAGAGTTGACTTTACACCATGCTGCTATATCATCGAGACTTTGTTGAAGGCCGTTTTCAACTACAATTATGTCTTTGTTAGCTGTGTGGATTGAGGTATCATCGGCGAACATATCACACTGTGCTGTTTCGCAGGTTAGACTTAGAGGTAGGTCATTGATGTAAATACAAAATAAAAGAGGACCTAAGGTTGACCCTTGCGGAACTCCGAGTTTTACATCTTTAGTAGAAGAGTAGGCTCCATTTACAATTACTTTCTGCTTCCTGTTTTCGAGGTATGACGTAAACAACGAAACAGCCATGTCGTTTCGAAGATAATGCTTAAGTTTAGAAATCAATATTGTATGGTTCACTAAGTCGAAAGCCTTTCTAAAGTCAAGATAAATTACACCTGTCAGCTGCGAATTATTCATATTTGAAAGCCATGTGTCTGTTAGTCTGCTCAGAGCCGTTTGACATGAGTGGCGAGGGCGAAATCCTGACTGAGACGAGCAACTTTCGTGATTCTAAGTAGACAGACAGGTGTTTATGTATATGCCTTTCGAGGGGTTTAGATACTACTGACAGCAGAGAAGTGGGTCTATAGTTGTTAGGGTCAGTACGATCTTTTGATTTTGGCAGTGGAACGACTTTTGCGTTTAGGTTTTGCGGTCAGCATGAGGTATCTATCTGCATGAGCCAGAGCAGCTGCAGGGGCTCATGACGATATATGCCCTCTGCATTTAGATTTTGCGGTCAGCATGAGGTATCTATCTGCATGAGCCAGAGCAGCTACAGGGGCTCATGACGATATATGCCCTCTGCATTTAGAATTTGCGGTCAGCATGAGGTATCTATCTGCATGAGCCAGAGCAGCTACAGGGGCTCATGACGATATATGCCCTCTGCATTTAGAATTTGCGGTCAGCATGAGGTATCTATCTGCATGAGCCAGAGCAGCTGCAGGGGCTCATGACGATATATGCCCTCTGCATTTAGAATTTGCGGTCAGCATGAGGTATCTATCTGCATGAGCCAGAGCAGCTGCAGGGGCGCATGGGGATCCATGCCTCTTGCATTTGCATTTTGAGTCAGCAGACATCCTCATGGGCCCGTGCAGCTGCAGGGGCGCATGAGGAACTGAGCCTTTTGCATTCAGATTTTCAAGTTTCGTTCCGCAAAGGTCTCTGCGAAACGAAACTTGACGAGGTGAACAATTAAGCACATGCAGGTAGGTTTGGCATCAGCAGCTGTGCCATAAGCTGCATTGTCTGTAAGGGATTGGGAGGAGTTGGCTCTGTTAGCGGCGATTGTTCCCACCCTCTGGGCGGCGGTTTTGCTGTAACTGTGGCGGGCGCAGCGAAGGGTGACCGGCTGGTATGTAGGCACTAGCCACTGGCATGTTGGGGAATTCTCCCTGTGACGTCACCACTGGCCCGCCCTGACCTTGCTGAGGACGCGGGGTACAGGCGTGGCCGGGCTGGCGGGTGTTGTAGGCTTGAAGCTGGTCGCGCTGTGGTTGCTCGTAGTTCTGCAGAGTTTTACCACGTCTCAGGTCCTGCTGCTGGTGTCTGGCTCCGCTGAATGGCCTGTGGGACTCTTGCTTCTGGTTGTAGATGTGAAGAGGCTGGCTGCTGGCACCGCGGCTCTCCTCCATCCCGTGTTCGCTGTGGGGCTGGAGTGGAACACCCGCAAAGCGAATGTTCAGTGCCAGCTTCATGGCACCAGCAGGACTCGGGTGGGTGCCGTCCTGGTAGAGCTTCTTTCGGGGGGGCTCTGTTGGCCGTGAGGAAGATGGAGGTGTGGCCCGTGAACAGAATTCTCATCTGCTCACAGGTCTCCCTAAGGGCGTCATTGGAGATGGAGCCGGGGGAAAAGAGGGGGGTGGTTTTGACCTCTCGGGGGCATGATAGCAGAGGCCTGAATGCGGGCATTGGGGAAAACGGAGGTCAGAAGACGGAGGAGCTGTATCCACGCAGGCTTGGTGACAGGGCCCTGCTGCATGCAGCTGTTGATGCCGACGTGAAACACAACTCTGCGGATGTGTCGTGCCTGGCGCTGGTTGCGCAGCCATTCCGCCAGCTCGCTGACGCTAAGTCCCGACACGGACATGTTCTGCACTACAGCGCCGTCCACAGACATCCTCCGGGCATTGACCCTTTTCAGGACAGAGTCGCCGATGTTAACGTTGGGCCTGATAGTCTGGGCTCGCAGATTGTCCAGCGGGGTGATCGGTGATTCTGAGGTACTGGTCTCACGGGAGTCGGTGGCAGCGTTGAGTGCGGCACCATTATCAGTACCAACACAAGGTACCTGCTGCTTCCCCTCGCCATTTGACAGGGCAGCAAACATGTTTTCGACGATGACGTCAGGGTTGGGGGTGTACTGAACCGTACTATTACCAGAAGATTTGGGGGAAATGGGGGATGTCGAATTCAGGGAGGATGATTTGGTTGTGGTGATGGGAGAGGCGGAGAGAGCAGGCTTGGGCTTGTTTGACTCTGCTCCCTCACTCAGTGCCTTAAGCTGCCGCTCTATGTCGTGTAGCTTGCTGGCATGGCTGTCTTTGGCGGACGTCAGCTGGTTCAAGCGGTCGTTATGGGCTTGCTGTGTTTTTGTCACCGGCTCTAGCGATGAGTTGATAGCTTCAGTGACAAATCTGTCTGTCGCCCTGGAACAGTTTTTCAGTTTGACGCCACTGTCACGAGCGAGACTGTCGAGCTGTGCCTGACTGTCAGACAAAGAGGCACAGCGAGCCTTCACTGCTGACAGCTCTCTCCGCGTCAGATGTAGCTCTGCCTGTAGTGTGCGGATGGTGGTTTGCATCATGAGCATCCACTCCAGTACAGGCCCACGACACAGCGCAGAGAGCTCGATAGTTGGCGGGGTGATGAGATCAGCGTTGAGAGGACTGATGACATCAGGGCGCGGCGTGACCTGTTCAGGTTGCGCCAGCGTGTTGACCGGCGGGGGGTCATTAGGGCCGCTGGGGGAAGAGGTCCCGCTAGGTTGGGTAATGGGATTACCATCGCCCGCTGGACGGACGGTGAGGGTCGAATCGCAGGCCAGCGGGGATTTCTCCGCGGTTGGCTGGGCAGAGACATCTGGCGAGCTGGAGGGCGTTGCGGGCAGGTGTCCGGGGTTCGCTGCGGTGTCGGACACTTCATCGCTTGAGCTGCACCGAGCCTGAGGGGGCTGGGAGATTAGAGCGCTGGCCATCTTGGCAATGCTGTCCCTCAGTGCGCCGAACTCGTCCTCAACCCAAGTTTTGCAGCAGTTACCTTGGGCTAGGCCTGTCCCGGTAGTATAGAACAGTGTTACTGTAATTATAGTTTCCGGGTGCCATTTAACAGTTGAATGATAGTTTCATATAGTTCACTAGGGTAGGGCGGGCTGATTGGAACACTGGTTTTCAACGCCTCATGGTCTTTATCTCTGTCTCTCCATGAGAGGGTTACACCAGGCGGCATGGGCTCCTCGCCATAGAATTTGTGTAGGGCTCTCCTCCACAGGGATATCTTCCAGCCCTCAGTTTCGAAAGTCACTTGAGAATTGGATCGTTAGTCCGTATTATCTTTTCTAAAGACAGTCTTGAGCTGGCCGCAGTGGAGCGTGTGACTGGCATAGCGAAGTATGGTGGTGCCGCCATAATCAGCTTATACTCGGGGTGTTGACATGTTTGCTGATCAGCTTGCAGTTAGTCGCCGTTACACAGTACAGGTCACTTCAACATCTGGCCAGTCTTTCAAAACCATTCATGCGTGACGACTAGATGCGGTGACAAGGACCATTCTAGTTTTCTACCAGCGTGACACAACACAAGTTAAGCGCCTTACTAGCCGAGGCAAAGTCCGAGCCGCTTACACTTTACGCAACTCAGTAGCGCCACTGACGCCACAAAGACGAAGCACAAAATGGCTGGGCCATGTGAAGTCAACAGTAAAATATCATGAAAATTTTACAGATTAATAACTTACAAAATATGATGTCCACAGTCCTAAAAACTACACCATCGTGGAGAATTCACTGAGCACAAACACTCTGCCAAAGATCACAACAGAGAAATAACGTATGACTGCACAATATCCAATCGAGTGCGGAGACTCTAGAGCACGATGTGCACTCTCCGCCGACAGAGAGAGAGAGAGAGAGAGAGAGAGAGAGGTTAAATGACAACGAAAACTCGGTGATGACGTCAAAGATCACTACAGACAGAGACAATGTAAAATGACGTCATCAGCGGGTTTGCTTGCCGACAATAATGACGTCACTGACTGTCTGCCTCTCTATCCAGCGCTGTGATTCCCCTTGGTTTGAGTACTGACAATTCTGCCAGCGCTAGCCTCACCTATCTGGTTTGTGAGTACTCTCTATTCTCTGTAACAGTGACGATGACAACACTAGCGGCAGGTTCGCCGAGTTCTGCACTGACCTGGCTGACCGAGTCCCCGCACTACACCTGTGGGCCGCCGCAGTGGAGCGTGACGTCACACCTGCCTGTCTGTGTGAGGAGACAATGACCACACCCGTGAGGTGTCCGCCGGCCGTGGTGAGGGAGGTGGGGCACTCGGCGCGGATTAAGCATGGCGCTGTCCCCCACTACACCGGCCGCCCCACACCCGCGCCTACAGACGGCCCCGCGGTCAGGTGGATACGTCACTTGGGGGATCGTTCCTGGCGCACACTATCACCTGGTCACACACGGGGCCTGCCAGAGGACTGTAAACGCTGTGCTGACGACATCGCACACCTGATGGATCAACTCCGGGTGGGGCAGCCAGGTATGACGTCATCTCTTGTACTCTCTCATCAACCACCCCATCCCACCATCAACAACAACGACGACGACGACAACAACGGCAACCACCCCATCATTTTCTTCATCATCATCAGTATGGTTGTTGCTGTGACTGATGTTGCTGTCATTGATGTGGTTGTTTGTGTGTGACCAGGTCGTGACATGCAGTACCGTGACACCTTCATCCTGTGTAAGAACCCACGTGACGACCTGCCTGTGGTCACCCGTCTCCGTGCGCGTGGCCTGCCCGTGCAGGTGGTGACGTCAGGTGATGATGAAGCTGCCATTCGTGACGTGGCGCTGGCCGTGCGTGACACTGTGACCGTGACAGACTATAACGTGGTCCGCGGACTGGAGAGGCGGGTGGTGGTGGTGATGGGGTGGGGGGGTTATCGTGATGATTATAGAGACAGACTTGACGCCATGTCAAGAAGCACCTCCCTCCTGGTCTGGGCTGGTGGTCCTCTATCTAGTTTCTCCTCGTCTGGGTTGGCGAACCTCGAAGATGATTTTTATTTGCTGATGACTGACGATGATGATGATGGGGGGGTGGAGGAGGATGGGGTGCAGTAGGCGATGACAGTTCATTCATTCCATTCTTCCTTCCTTCCTTAGTTCATTGCTTCCTCCATTCATTGCTTGTTGTGAACACTGCTATTGTTGTACAGAACTGTTGTGATGATGGTGTACATGTTCCTTGCCTGTGTGCTGTACTTGTGGCCGTTTCATCATCATCATCATCAGTCCCTTGCCCGAACTGGGCGTTGGGGGGACTAAAAGGCAGCAGCAACAGACAGTGCTCTCCACTGAGTTCTATTTTGGGCGGTGGCAAGCAAGTCTGGCATCTCGAGTTCGGTCCATTCTTTTATGTTTGCGACCCAACTCTTTCTCTGACGACCTCGCCGACGACTTCCTTCGAGAGTGCCTTGGAGGATAGTCTTGGAAAAGGTGTTGTGTCGGGTCACGTGGCCAAACCAAGCAAGCTTGCGCCGTTTCACGGTTGCCAGAAGGGGTTCATGTGGGCCCACCAGGGAAGTGACGATGCTCCGTACATATTCGTTGGTCTTGTGCTCGCGGTACGAGATGCGGAGCAACTTCCTCAGGCACTTGTTCTCAAAGGCCTGGATTTTCTTTTCTGAGTCTGCAAGCAGTGTCCAAGTCTCACAGCCGTAGAGTAGAATAGACACTACGAGGGACTTGTAAAGCCTGTACTTGATGGTGAAGCTGATGGAGTTACTTCGCCATATCCTGTCCAGCCTGGCCATTGCGGATGTTGCTGTACCTATCCTGATACGGATCTCTGCTATGCAACTACCGTCTTTGGACAGGGTGGCTCCCAAGTACTTGAAGCTATTGACCTCTTCTAGCTTCTGGCCGTTCATGTGAATGTTGCTGCTGCTGTCGCTTGTGGTGTTGATCATCACTTTGCTTTTATCCGTACTGATCTCCATGCCATAAGACCCTGCGCTACTTGAAAGTTTGTCTGTCAGGTTTTGAAGCTCACTATTGCTGCCTGCCATGAGGTCAATGTCGTCTGCGAATCGAAGATTGCACAGGGATCTGCCACCAATAGAGATTGAAGTATGGTGGTCGTGGAGGGTTTCCTGCATGATCTTCTCCAGGAATATGTTGAAAAGGACAGGAGAGAGCAGGCATCCTTGACGGACACCGATCGTCGTCCTGAAGAACACGCCTGACTGATTGTTAAGTAGAACCGCGCTGCAGGCGTTCTTGTAAAGCGCTTCTATCATTTGGATCAGTCCCTCCTCTATGTTGAACGATCTCATGACTTGCCAGAGTCCGTCGTGCCAGACGCGATCAAATGCTTTCCTGAAATCAATGAAGTTGTGGTAGAGTTCGCGCTGATGCTGCAGATGTTTCTCAATCAGGACGCGGCAGTTGAAAATCTGCTCTACAGTGCTTCTTCCAACTCTGAAGCCAGCCTGTTCTTCTGCCAGCAGTTCCTCGGCGAAAGTTTTGAGGCGGTTGAGAATGATCCTAAGCATTACTTTGCTAGGGTGACTTATCAGACTGATAGTTCTGTAGTTCTGGCACTGTTTCAGGTTTCCTTTCTTGGGGAGCGGGATCACTAGAGACTGTGTCCATTCTACTGGCCATTTCTTTTGCTCCCAGATCTTTTGACAGAGTGTAGTGAGTACCTTCGTTGTTACTTCTCCTCCATGTTTCAACAGTTCAGCAGGTACGTTGTCTACACCTGGAGACTTTCCTCCCTTCAGGCCGCGTACGGCTGTTTCCACCTCTTCAGCTAACACTGGCAGGTCTTCGGCCTTCCTGGCCCCAGCCTGGTTGTTTTGGAGGATGCTGGTGTCTGGCTCAGGCTTGTAGTTATACAAGTCTCGGCAGTACTCAGTCCATCTGTTTAGTACAGCAGTGTTTTCCGTAAGGAGTTGGCCGCTGCTGTCTTCGATGACTGTGGCTGCTCGCTGTTGAGTCTTGGTGAGGGTCCTTAGCGTTTCATAAGCCTTCTTGCTGTTGCCGTTTGCCATGCCCTCTTCCACGCTACGACACTGGTCTTCAATCCAATCTTCTTTGGCTTCTTTCATCCTCTTCCTGATCTTCTTGTTGACAAGTCTGTACTTGTTTGCTGATGTGAGGTCTTGGCCTCTCTTTTTCTTCCAGGCTCTCCTCTCATCACAGAGATCAAGGATGTCATCGGTGACCCAGGGCTGTTTGCGCTTCCTCTGCTTCCCCAGCACTTCTTCTGCTGTAGAAAGTAACACCTCTTTTATATTTCCAGCAAGGGTGTCTACGTCCCAATCCAAAGTAGCCAAGGCTGCAAATCTGCCTCCCACCTGGGCTTGGAAGACCTCTTCTACTTCCGGGTCTTTTAGCTTCTCGAGGTCGAATCGGATGCGAGGGCTCTTGCTGTCTCGTTTCAATGCCAGCTTCAACTTGAGGCTAGTAAGGACGAGGTTGTGGCCGTTTACCGGTGGTCTAACGGTCCGTCTGGACACGGGCACTGTTGCTGATGTGAATAATGTTGACCCCAGTCTTCCTTACCATGTACTGCTGATCATTTTCTGTCGTGTTTGGGTTCGTCACCAACTTGTAGCACATTGTACTGTGTTGCCATGACGACAGACCATCATACGTCGCGAAGATGATGTCATTTTGCGGTTAAATAAAATAGAGTGGATTTGACGTCAGCAATGTGACCTGTTGATTTGCCCTTTCCCTGCCGAGAACAACTGGACACGATCCAACTGCAAGACACATAGATCCTCATCAGCCCCCGCAGTTGCGGGGGCTCATGAGGATCTATGCGTCTTGCTGAGACCACTTTGTATCCATGTTTCTGTAACGCACGCAGACTCGCCCCAGTCGAACGTACAGACTCTCGCACAATAGACGCATACGCCGCCACTGACTCAGACGGGCGCATTCACGCGGTAAAACTCAACACACTAGCTCTCTTTCTACTGTGAATCTTTATATAAATAAAACGACGAAAACACTGTCTGTCACAAAACAAACCGCTGACAAAACCTACCGTACTAAACCCTCTGTGTGAACCCTATGCGTGAGCATAGAGTTTCATCACAATTCCTCAGACCGCGGCGGGGGCTGTTTGGCGTTGACAGATGTCGGGAACACAATCTGCCACACTGACAGTGAAGGCTCCATGTACTTGCAGGTGTTGGGTTGGAGAAGTTGCTATAGTTGGTTTCCACACAAGGAACATTTTCACGCTATTTCGCCTTCTGGGAGGATCGGGAGGGGGTGTTTCGCTCCGCCCTACCCCACTAACACACGTATCACCCCATCCCGTCCCACCCCACCCCTCCACCCCCCACTCCACCACCACCCCCGGAAAGCAGGATCTCTTGTCTCGGCGCTTCATGTTTTGGGTAGAGTACCCGAGAAAAAGGCTGGCCCCTCACCCCGTGATATAACCGATCCGTTCCTAGTCTCATCCAGTCGTGTGCGGGTGTGCTGGCGGGTGTGTGTACTCAGTTCTCTGTGCCTTCCTTGTGTTAGAGTGGTTTGGCAAAAGTTCTGCACATTCGACTTAATTTGTAAAACATTAGCTAATGCTTACATTTCAGTGAAGCTTTGGTACATTGTCTCCTGCCCATTCTGCCACGCAATGTGACAACATCGTGAACATTCTCTAGTTACGTGGATTCACGGTGGCGCGAAACAGGCAAAGCGTCCAACATCTCTATTGCAGGCGCACCGTACACAGTCAGAGGAGATGAAATGTCATGGTCTGTTGTTGCAGTTCATGTTCTCCAAGCAATCCCATATTATTATACAACTTGGCACAAAGCTCGTCAAATGGTGCACCTCTGACCAAACAAATATCGTTACAGGAACACTGCAAGGTGGGAATTCATCTGTTCATGTGTTGGAGGTCTGCTTTCAGTCTATCCCAATGACGCCCAGAAAATGGAACAAATGTCCTCGCTCAGTGGCGATGTTTTCATGTCGGATTCATACAGGACATCCCGTCACTGACGCTGTGGAGTGATCCGGTATGATTTTGACGACAAAGAAGCAATTACTGTATTGTGAAGTAATGGCAGAAGATGTAAATGCCGAAATCTACAAACCCGGAAGTGTATCATTCAGTGTAACACGATTGTGTGACTTGCCAACACCATTTGAAGTGGAAAAATATTGTATCAAAACTTTTGTTAAAACTCATTCAAACCCAACACCGAAATCGCCAAATTTTGCCGCCGTTGTCTAACGACTGCATTGCAGTGCAGGAAACCTATCGACCATCAGTGATAGTTCAAGGGTGATGCCAGAATAGCTTGGCGCCCATAGGCGCCAAGCTATTATGTCATCACCCTTGAACTATCATGGTCGATCCTTATCTTGCTGTGGTGTGTCTGGGCTAGAATGAGTTAAAATAAAATGTCAAGCTGTTAGACAGTGATGCTGGAGGTGAGGAGGTGACGTTCAAACAGGCGGCCATTTGTATTCTTGTTGGTGAACCCAGTGGCCTTCCGGTTCATTAACCTTTTAAATGAATGTTTATTGGCTACCTGCCTGTTAATCGACGGTATATGATACAAACTGCTAATAGTCCTGAGTCACACGAAAGCATGTGCAGAACTTTTGCCTTTCAGTATACATGTATACACCCCGTTCAGACGGCAGTAGGTTAGTGGATGTACATGTATACACTTTCCTCAGGTGGCAGTAGGTTAGTGGGTGTACATGTATACACTTCCTTCAGACGGCAGTAGGTTAGTGGATGTACATGTATACACTTTCCTCAGACGGCAGTAAGTTAGTGGATGTACATGTATACACTTTCCTCATGTGGCAGTAGGTTAGTGGATGTACATGTATACACTTCCCTCGGGTGGCAGTAGATTAGTGGATGTACATGTATACACTTCCCTCAGATGGCAGTAGGTTAGTGGATGTACATGTATACACTTCCCTCAGATGGCAGTAGGTTAGTGGATGTACATGTATTTCCTCAGGTGGCAGTAGGTTAGTGGATGTACATGTATACACTTCCCTCGGGTGGCAGTAGGTTAGTGGATGTACATGTATACACTTCCCTCGGGTGGCAGTAGATTAGTGGATGTACATGTAAACACTTCCCTCAGATGGCAGTAGGTTAGTGGATGTACATGTATACACTTCCCTCGGGTGGCAGTAGGTTAGTGGATGTACATGTATACACTTCCCTCAGATGGCAGTAGGTTAGTGGATGTACATGTATACACTTCCCTCAGGTGGCAGTAGGTTAGTGGATGTACATGTATACACTTCCCTCAGGTGGCAGTAGGTTAGTGGATGTACATGTAAACACTTCCCTCAGATGGCAGTAGGTTAGTGGATGTACATATATACACTTTCCTCAGATGGCAGTAGGTTAGTGGATGTACATGTATACACTTCCCTCAGATGGCAGTAGGTTAGTGGATGTACATGTATACACTTCCCTCGGGTGGCAGTAGGTTAGTGGATGTACATGTATACACTTCCCTTGGGTGGCAGTAGGTTAGTGGATGTACATGTATACACTTCCCTCGGGTGGCAGTAGGTTAGTAGATGTACATGTATACACTTCCCTCGGGTGGCAGTAGGTTAGTGGATGTACATGTATACACTTTCCTCAGGTGGCAGTAGGTTAGTGGATGTACATGTATACACTTCCCTCGGATGGCAGTAGGTTAGTGGATGCACATGTATACACTTTCCTCAGGTGGCAGTAGGTTAGTGGATGTACATGTATACACTTCCCTTGGGTGGCAGTAGGTTAGTGGATGTACATGTATACACTTCCCTTGGGTGGCAGTAGGTTAGTGGATGTACATGTATACACTTCCCTCAGGTGGCAGTAGGTTTTCCTTTATTAAAGTCACCGTGTTTGTATGTCTGTCCCCTTCCTTTATTCAAATGACAGTGTGTTTGTATGTCTGCCCCCTTCCTTTATTCAAATGACAGTGTGTTTGTATGTTTGTCCCCTTCCTTTATTCAAATGACAGTGTGTTTGTATGTCTGTCCCCTTCCTTTATTCAAATGACAGTGTGTTTGTATGTTTGTCCCCTTCCTTTATTCAAATGACAGTGTGTTTGTATGTCTGTCCCCTTCCTTTATTCAAATGACAGTGTGTTTGTATGTCTGTCCCCTTCCTTTATTCAAATGACAGTGCATTTGTATGTCTGTCCCCTTCCTTTCCTGCTTATCCCGTGCGAATGTGTGTCTATCCGCTTAATTATCGTCAGTGTGTTTGTTTGCCTGTTCACTCTCTCCACCACTTTGTCAGTGTGCGTGTGAACGTTTCAGGGGCGGATCTGGGATGGAGTTCCAGGGGTCCCCCCACCCTCACCCCATCCCCACCCTCACCCCCACCCTATCCCCACCCTCACCCCCACCCCGTCCCGCCATCCCCCAACGGGAAGCAAATTTTGGGAGTCGCAAGGCCTTATGTCAGGTTGAGGGTCCCAAACAAAAAGTTGGATCCCCCCCCTAATCGAGGTAACTGATCCGCCTCTGCGTTTGTCCGGTATCTCCTTTACATTGTCAGTGTGTTTGTGTGTCTGTCCACTGTCTCCATAACTTTGTCACTACATCAGTGTGTTTGTATGTCTGTCTGCTCTCTCCACTACTTATCAGTGTTTTGGTATGTCTGTCTGCTCTCTCCTTTACTTTCTCAGTGTGTTTGTATGTCTGTCTGCTCTCTCCACTACTTTGTCAGTGTGTTTGTATGTCTGTCTGTTCTCTCAACTACTTTGTCAGTGAGTTTGTATGTCTGTCTACTCTCTTCACTACTGTCAGTGTGTTTTTATGTCTGTCCGTTCTCTCCACTACTTTGTCAGTGTGTTTTGTATGTCTGTCTGCTCTCTCCACTACTTTGTCAGTGTGTTTGTATGTCTGTTTGCTTTCTCCACTACCTATCAGTGTTTTGGTATGTCTATCTGCTCTCTCCTTTACTTTCTCAGTGTGTTTGTATGTCTGTCCGCTCTCTCCACTACTTTGTCAGTGTGTTTGTATGTCTGTATACTCTCTCTACTACTGTCAGTGTGTTTGTATGTCTGTCCGCTCTCTCCACTACTTTGTCAGTGTGTTTGTATGTCTGACTACTCTCTCCACTACTTTGTCAGTGTGTTTGTATATCTGTGCGCTCTCTCCACTACTTTGTCAGTGTCTACGCTCTCTGCTACTGTCAGTGTGTTTGTTTGTCTGTCTGCTCTCTCCACTACTTTGTCAGTGTGTTTGTATGTCTGTCTGCTCTCTCCACTACTTTGTCAGTGTGTTTGTATGTCTGTCTGCTCTCTCCACTACTCTGTCAGCGTGTTTTTATGTCTGTCCACTCTCTCCACTAATCTGTCAGTGTTTTTGTTTGTCTATCCGCTGTCTCCACTATCTGTTAGTGTGTGTGTGTGTTTGTCTGTCCGCTTTATTCACAACGTTTTCGGTGTTGCCATTCTGTTGTGTTCGAGTCCCTCTGTGTCCACTGTGGTAGTGTGCATGTCTGGCTGCCTGCTGCTTGACTGTTAAAACGTTCATTGTCAGTTGTCATGGCTGACCGGTTACATGCCTGTGAGACTGTCAAGAATGGGCTTTCTTTTGGGTCTGTGAGGCAGTGTGCACGTAAAACAGTCTTGTCTACAAAACCAGTCTCATCTGATGTGAATTTATTTGAACATGTTCGGGTTGGGTTGTAGTTGATGTTGTAGTTGATGTGGTTGTAGTTGACGTGCTTGGAGCTGATGTTGATGTGCTGGGATTTCACGGGGTTTGATTTGACCCCTTCACTGCCAGTGGCCACAGCTTGTGTTACGGAAATAGGTTCATTCAGCGCCAGAGATCCCAGCCGGCCTCGGAACACAGTGTAGAGTCAGCGAGAGACATAGATCCTCATGAGTCCCCGCCACTGCGACTACCACGTAACACCCAACAACTGCGGAGGCTCATGAGGATCTATGTGTCTTGCAGTGGGCTCTTGTTCACTTGTTCCCGGCAGTGAAGAGTTTAATAAGCTCCAGACCCAAAAGGTGACTGCCGTGTGCAGGTAAAACGCAAACAAATTCTAATAAAGAAACACGCTTTGAAAGGACAAGTACGAAACAGTTTATTAAATTGTTAGGTTGATACCTCTTGTCAAAAGACACAGAAATACAACGGACTAGTGCTTGTCGTCTGTCTTTTGAGTGACTACCTGTTTTGAGGGATTAACTGTTTTGAACGACCACCTGTTTGAGCGAACACCTGTTTGAGTGACCTCCTGTTTTGAGCGACCACCTGTTTTGAGTGAGCGACCACTTGTTTTGAGTGACCTGTTTTGAGCGACCATCTGTTTTGAGCGACCACCTGTTTTGAGTGACCACCTGTTTTGAGTGGCCTCCTGTTTTGAGTGACCTGTTTTGAGCGACCACCTGTTTTGAGTGATCACCTGTTTTGAGCGACCTCCTGTTTTGAGCGACCACCTGTTTTGAGTGATTAACTGTTTTGAGTGATTAACTGTTTTGAGCGACCACCTGTTTTGAGCGACCACCTCTTTTGAGTGACCACCTGTTTTGAGCGACCACCTGTTTCTAGTGACCACCTGTTTTGAGCGACCATCTGTTTTGAGCGACCACCTGTTTTGAGTGACCACCTGTTTTGGGTGGCCCCCTGTTTTGAGCGACCACCTGTTTTGAGTGACCTCCTGTTTGAGCGACCACCTGTTTTGAGTGATCACCTGTTTTGAGCGACCTCCTGTTTTGAGCGACCACCTGTTTTGAGTGATTAACTGTTTTGAGTGACCTGTTTTGAGCGACCACCTGTTTTGAGTGATTAACTGTTTTGAGCGACCACCTGTTTTGAGTGACCACCTGTTTTGAATGATCTCCTGTTTTGCGCGACCACTGACGTAGTGACAACGTTGTGGAGACAGCGGACAGACATACAAACATAGTCTACTCCAGCACTCTGATGAAAACACAATGTGCAATACTGTACAACACTACCATAGTCTGCTCCAGCACTCTGATGAAAACACAATGTGCAATACTGTATGTACAACACTACCACCACTTTGGAGCAACCAACTTTTAACAAGAAATAAGTCGTCATCAACCACACGTCCTCTCTCAAGACATGTCTTACAGGGACACGGTGTCACCTGTCATTAAAGACCACACTATTCAGTTCATTGCAGCCCTCTATATTATGGTCTTTAATGACAGGTGATTTCTCATCAGCGTGGTCGCTCGACACAGGCACGGCTGTATGTGTACCTGTAATTTCATAACTGCAAGAAAAAACAGTCCTTGAACTACACCAGCACAAAACTTTTGTCACAAATCACAGACAAATTGTTCCTCGGTTGAATACGAAATGGAACACCTGAAAGGGAACAAAAAATATACAGGAATCACTGTGACAAAAAATGCTGCTGACAGCCAACGGGTTAATTGTTATTTTAGAATTGTCTGCTGGTTTACAAGTGTGTGTGTGCGTGCATATGAGATTACATGTGGGCTGACAGAAGTTCTAGTGCCCTACTGTAGCCTGTTGATTTCCAGCTTTGTGTAATCTAAACTCAAAAGCGCACCACTCGTTCTGGCCTTGACATGACTTTATCAGCCAACACATAAATATATGAACTTGTATGGACACATATTTTCCACGACCCAAAAAGGTTTCTAACCCTTTGCGTGTGGGTAACGGTTTTAGTCGCGATGATTCCTGTAGGACGTCAGGATGTTGTTATTCCTGTAGGACGTCAGGATGTTGTTATTCCTGTAGGACGTCAGGATGTTATTCCTGTAGGACGTCACGATGTTGTTATTCCTGTAGGACGTCACGATGTTGTTATTCCTGCAGGATGTCGGGATGTTGTTATTCCTGTAGGACGTCAGGATGTTGTTATTCATGTAGGACGTCACGGTGTTGTTATTCCTGTAGGACGTCACGGTGTTGTTATTCCTGTAGGATGTCAGGATGTTGTTATTCCTGCAGGATGTCAGGATGTTGTTATTCTTGTAGGATGTCAGGATGTTGTTATTCCTGCAGGATGTCAGGATGTTGTTATTCCTGTAGGATGTCAGGGTGTTGTTATTCCTGTAGGAATCATTGCGACTAAAACCGTTACCCACACGCAAAAGGTCAGAACACATACAAGCATGTTAAAACACACCGGTATTAGCTTTAGTATAGGTACATGAATGTGGCACGGAACGCTCTCTTCACTATTTTGTTAGTGTGCGTGTTTGTTTGTCTGCTTTATTCACGTTTTCGGTGTTGCCATTCTGTTCTGTTCGAGTCCCTCTGTTTCCACTGTGGTAGTGTGCATGTTTGGCTGCCTACTGCCGCTTGACTGTTAAAACGTTGATTGTCAGTTCTTGGTCTATTTGCCTTCTGTCTTTGTTTTGGTGATTTCATGGGTTTTTTGTTTTTTGTTGTCGTTGTAAAGACAGACTTGAAAACAAGCAGAAAGCCATGTTTGTTTATGCCTTGCCATGCCATAGTTGTAGACATGCCGCTCAGCATAGTTACTTGCCGCTTAGCCATGGTTAATTTCCCTGTATTGTTTAGCTCCTTCTACCTCTGATTTCTTTTCTTTAATTCTCGACGCTTGTCACATAGAACATCCCCTGACTGCCAGATCTTATTGCAGAGAAGGAGCTAGCTCAGCTGGTGGAAAAGCTGGATAGCACAGCCATTGCATATGGGATGGAAATCAGTGCAGAGAAGACCAAACTGATGACCAATAACGCCAGTGGCATTGGCTCTGAAATCATGGTTGGAGGCCAAAAACTGGAAACAGTTAAGAAATTCAAATACTTAGGAGCCATTGTGACAGATGAGGGATCAAAACCAGAAATACTGTCCAGGATTGCGCAGACAACAACAGCACTGACAAGATTGAAGACCATATGGAAGGACAGAAACATCACACTCTGCTCCAAGATCAGACTGAGGCGCTCCTTAGTCATCTCAGTGTTCTTATATGCCTGCGAGTCATGGACCCTCACAGCAGACCTTGAAAGGAGGATACAAGCCACTGAAATGAGATGTTTTCGAAGGCTGCTTGGCATCTCATACAGAGATCACATCACAAACGAGGAAGTGGGAAACAGAATCAGGCAAGCCATCGGGCCCTATGAAGACTTATTAGCCATTGTGAGAAAACGCAAACTGAAGTGGTATGGGCATGTCACGCGTTCAGCAGGGCTTGCCAAATCAATCCTGCAATGCACTGTGCAAGGAGGACGAAGGAGAGGAAGACAGAGGAAAAGATGGGAGGACAATATCTCAGAGTGGACAGGACTGAAGCTGGGCGATACGCTGAGAATAGCAGACAACAGAGAGGAATGGAGGGAGCTGGTTGTTAAGTCATCAGTGGTGCCCCAACGGTCGGCAAGACTACGGGATATAGATAGATAGATAGATAGATAGATAGATAGATAGATAGATAGATAGATAGATAGATAGATAGATAGATAGATAGATAGATAGATAGATAGAAGATAAGATAAGATAAGATAAGATAAGATAAGATAAGATAAGATAGCTTAGCCAGGCGATTATTTAGTTACCGATTTATTTCATTCATTCATATTTTGGTGTTAGTTTACGCATCAGCTGTGTGACGTTACCAAAGATGCAGGTGCGCGGCCCTCAGTGATCCCCGATCACACGGGAACGCGTCTGCAATCCTGTCACATCGTCCTGAGCTGCAGACCCCTAGGATCCTCGATGATCCTACGTGAACGTGGCTGATGTCGTTATTTGATTATTAGTTATTACTTTTATTAACACACATTCTGCCCCTGGACCGAAATCCCCAAATTTTGAAATTGCTCTCTGAAGGACTGTATTGCCATTCTAGAGACAGATCAAGCATGATAGTTCAAGGGTGGTGCCAGAATAGCTTGGCGCCTATGGGCGGCAAGATATTCTGGCACCATCCTTGGACTATCACGCTCGATCCATGTCTTGCTGTGGTGTGTCGGGGCTGAAAGAGTTTTTTTAATTACTCGGACCGTGAGTGATTCATTTTCATCACACGCAGTGGCGTGCCCCTATGATTCTGAGTCCTACGGGAACGTGGCTGCTATGCTTGTTCAAACCGTTTGCATGCAGGTGCCCCACCGCCTCTAGGATCTCTGTGCCTATTGGAGTGCCGCGTCTGGAGTGCATCTGTCATGCTACCCCATAGCGTCGTTACTGTTATGTACTTGCTCAGTTATGGCCATGTCTACTGTGAGGGTGCCTCTGTGATTCCAAATGATAGTGGCTCGCTTCTGTAATGCTATATTGAGGCTATTGGCCTCCAGATGTGTGTATTTTTGTATTTGATTATGTAGTCTTTGATTATTTAGTTGCTTAACTGAGATTAGAGAGCTATCATTTTCTCATACACTTATGTCCCCGCCTTGATTAACACGACTTTGCCTACCGTTTCAGTTCTTCTCGTTTTACATGCACAGAGTGAAACTGAAAGCTAGACAAAGTGCCTGCCATCCCAGACCCCATTGTACCCCGAGGATGTATGAGACGTGTATTTTATGTGTAGTCATCATGCATGAGTGGGTAACTATGATTTGAGTGTTGTAACCCAAGTCTTAGTTTTATATTCTTTAACGCTTGGCTTATTTCCTTTTATGTAGTAAAACTGTTGCCACCGCTAGGGTTTCAAGTGTGGAAAAACGGAAGATAAGGTTAAAAACCCTTTAAATTAGATACAAGGAACGACGTTTCGGATCAAAGCTCCTTCTTCAGGTGACATGGAAAGCTTTTCTGTTCTAGTGTTTCCATGTCACCTGAAGAAGGAGCTTTTATCAGAAACGTCGTTCCTTGCATCAAATTTTAAGGTTTTTTAACCTCTATCTTCTGTTTTATTTTTCTTTTCTTTTCTTTTACTTTCCAGGTATTGCTTTTTGTTATGTGCAATAAATAAACCGGGACCATGAACCACTGAGGCCCTTGTTAAAAGAACACCCACCACATGTACACTATCACCTTCCCTCGGCTCCGCAACATAAACAGAAATAACTTGGAATATGCCAACGTTAAAGTTAAAACACGGACGACGGACACTGAAGTCTTTGTGGTGATTATAGATTGTCAAGATAGACGAGCAGAAATATAACTTGACCGTCTTTGTGGTGATTAGATGTTATAGACCGTCTTTGTGGTGATTAGATGTTATTGTCCAGATAGACAAGTGTGGTAAAAATGCCTTGTACACGTTTTTTCATCGTATTATTTTTCGTCTCTCTTTGTGTAGTCAATGTGCTCACGGCTGAGGCTTACATAGTTCAGCTATTTTTGTCTCCTGCAAGCCTGGCCGGAACTTAGTGTACATTTACCGTCGCCAGTAGTAAGAGGCGAGGCTGTGTAACACGGAAGAACGTTTAGACAAAGGCCAGATGTTGTAGGGCCTACTCAATGACCGCACCTCGCCTAGTGTCGTGTTCTCCCTTCTATCCAGAGCTCTGCTACGGTGCCAGACAGCTGATCACTGCGGAGTATTTTCCCTTGACAGGAGATTTGATTTGGGTTGTTAATTACGTAGTCTTGTAAAAGTACGATTTTTCATCTGCAAGAGGTTTTTGCAACAATATAGTGTTTGAAGTGCTCTAAGTGTTGGTAATAGTTTCAGAATTTACAAAAGCGTATTCAGCTAGGAAAGTAATGTTCTATCCCATGGAAAAGTGCTTCACCATTTTGTAACACGTAATGATTTTGGTCGGGCGAGCCGTTTCTCGCTGCCCGTAAGGTTTTCTCCCGCTGTGGTCGGCATCTTTGGCTTAGATCGCGGTGTGGTACCTGGTCGGCGGAGATAGGTGGATTTGAGCGGTTGTTATGAGTTCTAAAAACAAAGGACGTTTTAGACTCTGCCATTTTTTTGGAGTTTTCTAGATAGTTAGTTTTCCTTTACAAGGGGCGCGTCGGACTTAGCCATTTTTTGGGAGTCTTCGGACTCTGTCATTTTCTTGTAGTTTTCCTTTATAACGGGAACCTCGGACTCTGTCGTTTTTCTGAGGCTTCCCTTTACAAAGGGCGTTTTGGACTCTGTTATTTTTTTTAGCTCTTCTTTTGTAACGGGCGCCTTGGACTCTGTCGTTTTCCAAGGCTTCCCTTTTACAAAGGGCATTTTTGACATAGTCATTTTTGTACAGGTCTTCTTTTACCAAAGCCGGGCCTCTCTGACAGTTACTTTTATAGACTTTCTTTTATAAAGGGCACTTTAGACTTTGTTATTTTTGCCGAGGTTTCCTTTTATCCAGTAATGGCCTCTCCGACTTAGTTATTTTATTAGATTCTCCTTTGTTTGGACTTTGTCATTCTTTTTAGAGACACGACTTAGATATTAGTACTTTGCTGCGCTACTGTAGTAACGTCTGATGACATTGTGACCAGCAGAGAATATATTTTTCTCAAACGGCCTCATGCCGGGGCATTTGTTGTCGCTTTATCACTATTAGCCTGTACTGCAATATAGTCTATACGAAATGCGATCTTCGTTTCACATGTTTTATTGTAGTTAGTATCGAGTGCGAGTGACTGTGCTTGTGTGTGTGAACTTGGCATCCTGACACGAGCAAACATTTACATACACATTCACCGGTCACACAAACATTGCACACGGTCAGCGACGCTACAGAATTTTGGTGTCGAAGGCTGGGGTGAGGCGACACTACACACTGAAGCAGCTGTAATGGACTACTTGTCTTCTGTTTGTTTGTGGTGATTTGATGTTATTTGTCAAGATAAGATATACACACAGAAATATAATATCATACTTGTCTTCTGTCGTTGTTTGTGTTGATTTGATGTTATTTGTGCTGGCTTGGTTTGATTTGACTTGAACCAGGATTTGTATCTACATTTAAGGATTTTGGCTCATGTGCAACAGTCATCCGTCCGTCCGTCGTCCGTTTTTTAACTTTAACGTTGGCATATTCTTGCAGATTATTCCAGAAAGGCAGTTCTCAGATTTGGCCCAAGGATACTTTGTGGCAAAACCTTTCTAAATACACCACTTTCAGTGACCTCTCTCAAAGGCCAAGTGACTCTGGTTCAGGAAATAGTTTAAAAAATAGCCAATATTTGACAATTGTTTTTTTCCCCTCAAAACACATCACAACATCTAAACCAAACTTGGCACAAAGTCTCCTATTGGTAAGACCTTCCTATGCACTCACTTGATGACCTCACCAAAAGGTCAAAGGTCACAAAAGATCAGTAAATAGGTTTTTCCAAAAAATAATTTGGGGGCCATTTGTTTCTCCACTAAGAAAGCCCGACTGGCAAGACGAGTAATGGTGTTACTTTGTCCTCGTACTATCATCATCACGGAGTGCCCACACTATGCCACACAAGCTGCTGGTTTTGACAAGAGATGGTTGGAGGGTATTCCTTGATGGGTATATGACAACTGGTTCCATAACCCTATAGCCCCAACCCACTGCAGTAGCAGATGGATTGACAATGACAATTCAAGGGTAGTGCCAGATTAGTGTGGCGCCTGACAGCATCTGGCACTACCCTTGAATTAGCATGGTAGATCCATCTCCTGCAACAGCAGACGGTAGGTGATGCTTCCAAAAAGTAAGAATGCACAAATGTACAGACAACAGGTACAGACTGGGTGTAGAGATGTACAGACAACACGTACAGGTACAGACTGGGTGTAGAGATGTACACACAACACGTACAGGTACTGACTGGGTGTAGAGACGTACACACAACACGTACACATACTGACTGGGTGTAGAGATGTACACACAACACGTACAGGTACAGACTGGGTGTAGAGATGTACACACAACACGTACAGGTACTGACTGGGTGTAGAGATGTACACACAACACGTACAGGTACTGACTGGGTGTAGGGAGTCCGTGTAGTTTCTGGACACAAATGGGTTGCAACATTTTGCTGCAAGCTCAATAGTTAGTTCAAGTTTTTATGTTTGTTAATAGCACACCAATGACACATAGGTAAATAGCGCACCAATGACACATAGGTAAATATTGCAGAGTAAATATGGGGATAACAAATGATAATTGAAACTGTGTTGTCTGATCTGCCCGAGTCTGACAGTATATTTATGAATGTTATTTAGATCACCGATCATTAAAAAAA
>BTPG01000004.1:226046665-226299575 GCA_036245525.1 Semisulcospira habei | reverse complement strand
GAAAAAAAAAAAAAAGTAAGTTGACTTTTTGCGTGAAATGTGTAGTCTATAATTATAGACAGTCACATAAGCAATAGAAAGTACGTCGACACAAGACAAAAGTGCGCTGCATGTAGTAAGGAGTTGGCGTCACACGTCTCACACGTACGCTCCTATGACGGTATTTGGCCAAACATGCAGATATGACATGATTAGTATCAGCTGTTTAAGTCACGAGCACATCAACTTAATATCTGCAGTACGAGTACACTCAGTTTAAACCCCTTACAAGTAAGAACATCACAGAAACAAGTTTATTGCTATGCTGTAAACATGTCTCTTCTCGTGTGTAGGTGAGTGTAGAGTTAGCTGGGTACGCGGCCACTCTTGTCTCTTCTCGTGTGTCAAGGTGAGTGTAGAGTTAGCTGGGTACGCGGCCACTCTTGTCTCTTGTCGTGTGTAGGTGAGTGTAGAGTTAGCTGGGTACGCGGCCACTCTTGTCTCTTGTCGTGTGTAGGTGAGTGTAGATTTAGCTGGGTACGCGGCCACTCTTGTCTCTTCTCGTGTGTAGGTGAGTGTAGAGTTAGGGGCGGCCACTCTTGTCTCTTGTCGTGTGTAGGTGAGTGTAGAGTTAGCTGGGTACGCGGCCACTCTTGTCTCTTCTCGTGTGTAGGTGAGTGTAAAGTTAGCTGGGTACGCGGCCACTCTTGTCTCTTCTCGTGTGTAGGTGAGTGTAGAGTTAGCTGGGTAGGGGCGGCCACTCTTGTCTCTTCTCGTGTGTAGGTGAGTGTAGAGTTAGCTGGGTACGCGGCCACTCTTGTCTCTTCTCGTGTGTAGGTGAGTGTAGAGTTAGCTGGGTACGCGGCCACTCTTGTCTCTTCTCGTGTGTCAAGGTGAGTGTAGAGTTAGCTGGGTACGCGGCCTCTCTTGTCTCTTCTCGTGTGTAGGTGAGTGTAGAGTTAGCTGGGTACGCGGCCACTCTTGTCTCTTCTTGTGTGTAGGTGAGTGTAGTGAGTTAGCTGGGTAGGGGCGGCCACTCTTGTCTCTTCTCGTGTGTCAAGGTGAGTGTAGAGTTAGCTGGGTACGCGGCCTCTCTTGTCTCTTCTCGTGTGTAGGTGAGTGTAGAGTTAGCTGGGTACGCGGCCACTCTTGTCTCTTGTCGTGTGTAGGTGAGTGTAGAGTTAGCTGGGTACGCGGCCTCTCTTGTCTCTTCTCGTGTGTAGGTGAGTGTAACGTTAGCTGGGCCGGTACGCGGCCACTCTTGTCTCTTCTCGTGTGTCAAGGTGAGTGTAGATTTAGCTGGGTACGCGGCCACTCTTGTCTCTTCTCGTGTGTAGGTGAGTGTAGAGTTAGCTGGGTACGCGGCCACTCTTGTCTCTTCTCGTGTGTAGGTGTGTAAAGTTAGCTGGGTACGCGGCCTCTCTTGTCTCTTCTCGTGTGTAGGTGAGTGTAGAGTTAGCTGGGTACGCGGCCTCTCTTGTCTCTTCTCGTGTGTAGGTGAGTGTAGAGTTAGCTGGGTACGCGGCCACTCTTGTCTCTTCTCGTGTGTAGGCGAGTGTAGAGTTAGCTGGGTACGCGGCCTCTCTTGTCTCTTCTCGTGTGTAGGTGAGTGTAGAGTTAGCTGGGTAGGGGCGGCCACTCTTGTCTCTTCTCGTGTGTAGGTGTGTGTAGAGTTAGCTGGGTACGCGGCCACTCTTGTCTCTTCTCGTGTGTAGGTGAGTGTAGAGTTAGCTGGGTACGCGGCCTCTCTTGTCTCTTGTCGTGTGTAGGTGAGTGTAGAGTTAGCTGGGTACGCGGCCACACTTGTCTCTTCTCGTGTGTAGGTGTGTGTAGAGTTAGCTGGGTACGCGGCCACTCTTGTCTCTTCTCGTGTGTAGGTGAGTGTAGAGTTAGCTGGGTAGGGGCGGCCACTCTTGTCTCTTCTCGTGTGTAGGTGAGTGTAGAGTTAGCTGGGTACGCGGCCACTCTTGTCTCTCATCTTGTGTGTAGGTGAGTGTAGAGTTAGCTGGGTAGGGGCGGCCACTCTTGTCTCTTCTCGTGTGTAGGTGAGTGTAGAGTTAGCTGGGTACGCGGCCACTCTTGTCACTTCTCGTGTGTAGGTGAGTGTAGAGTTAGCTGGGTACGCGGCCACTCTTGTCTCTTCTCGTGTGTAGGTGAGTGTAGAGTTAGCTGGGTACGCGGCCTCTCTCGTCTCTTCTCGTGTGTCAAGGTGAGTGTAGAGTTAGCTGGGTACGCTGCCACTCTTATCTCTTCTCGTGTGTAGGTGAGTGTAGAGTTAGCTGGGTACGCGGCCTCTCTTGTCTCTTCTCGTGTGTAGGTGAGTGTAGAGTTAGCTGGGTACGCGGCCACTCTTGTCTCTTCTCGTGTGTAGGTGAGTGTAGAGTTAGCTGGGTATGCGGCCACTCTTGTCTCTTCTCGTGTGTAGGTGAGTGTAGAGTTAGCTGGGTAGGGGCGGCCACTCTTGTCTCTTCTCGTGTGTAGGTGAGTGTAGAGTTAGCTGGGTACGCGGCCACTCTTGTTTCTTCTCGTGTGTAGGTGAGTGTAGAGTTAGCTGGGTACGCGGCCTCTCTTGTCTCTTCTCGTGTGTAGGCGAGTGTAGAGTTAGCTGGGTACGCGGCCACTCTTGTCTCTTCTCGTGTGTAGGTGAGTGTAGAGTTAGCTGGGTACGCGGCCACTCTTGTCTCTTCTCGTGTGTCAAGGTGAGTGTAGAGTTAGCTGGGTACGCGGCCACTCTTGTCTCTTCTCGTGTGTAGGCGAGTGTAGAGTTAGCTGGGTACGCGGCCACTCTTGTCTCTTCTCGTGTGTCAAGGTGAGTGTAGAGTTAGCTGGGTACGCGGCCACTCTTGTCTCTTCTCGTGTGTCAAGGTGAGTGTAAAGTTAGCTGGGTACGCTGCCACTCTCGTCTCTTCTCGTGTGTCAAGGTGAGTGTAGAGTTAGCTGGGTACGCGGCCACTCTTGTCTCTTCTCGTGTGTAGGTGAGTGTAAAAGCTGGGTACGCGGCCACTACACACCTACACACGACAAGAGACAGAAGTGGCCGCGTACCCAGCTAACTTTACACACCTACACACGACAAGAGACAGAAAAGTTAGCTGGGTACGCGGCCACTCTTGTCTCTTCTCGTGTGTAGGTGAGTGTAAAGTTAGCTGGGTACGCTGCCACTCTTCTCTCTTCTCGTGTGTATTGATTGTACATTGCTTAACGTCCCGACAGCAACAAGGCTTTCTCAGGACGTGCCTGCACTGCTTGTGAAAAAAATAAACTAAACAGAACATTGAATGTATGTCGCCAGCCGGTCAAACACATTAAATAAACCTAACACATGGGGCCTAAATAAAGCCAAGACCATTTAGCAACACACATCCAATATCAAGAGCTACAGGCAGTGCAGACAGTAGGGAGAGTTTTAAAAAGGCAAATACAGGTGAATGGACAAAGGGTAGACAGAAACACATGCCCCAGAATAGAGAAAAACCCACCCTGTGGGGCTGACCAGGGTGACCCTGGGAACTAAAAAATACCTAACCCCACCCAAGTCCCCCAGGGCAGACCCGGGTGGGGGATTCTCGTGTGTAGGTGAGTGTAGAGTTAACTGGGTACGCGGCCACTCTTCAGTGTCTCTTCTCGTGTGTCAAGGTGAGTGTAGAGTTAGCTGCGTACGCGGCCACTCTTGTCTCTTCTCGTGTGTAGGTGAGTGTAGAGTTAGCTGGGTACGCGGCCACTCTTGTCTCTTCTCGTGTGTAGGTGTGTAAAGTTAGCTGGGTACGCGGCCTCTCTTGTCTCTTCTCGTGTGTAGGTGAGTGTAGAGTTAGCTGGGTACGCGGCCTCTCTTGTCTCTTCTCGTGTGTAGGTGAGTGTAGAGTTAGCTGGGTACGCGGCCACTCTTGTCTCTTCTCGTGTGTAGGTGAGTGTAGAGTTAGCTGGGTACGCGGCCTCTCTTGTCTCTTCTCGTGTGTAGGTGAGTGTAGAGTTAGCTGGGTAGGGGCGGCCACTCTTGTCTCTTCTCGTGTGTAGGTGTGTGTAGAGTTAGCTGGGTACGCGGCCACTCTTGTCTCTTCTCGTGTGTAGGCGAGTGTAGAGTTAGCTGGGTACGCGGCCTCTCTTGTCTCTTGTCGTGTGTAGGTGAGTGTAGAGTTAGCTGGGTACGCGGCCACTCTTGCCTCTTCTCGTGTGTAGGTGTGTGTAGAGTTAGCTGGGTACGCGGCCACTCTTGTCTCTACTCGTGTGTAGGTGAGTGTAGAGTTAGCTGGGTAGGGGCGGCCACTCTTGTCTCTTCTCGTGTGTAGGTGAGTGTAGAGTTAGCTGGGTACGCGGCCACTCTTGTCACTTCTCGTGTGTAGGTGAGTGTAGAGTTAGCTGGGTACGCGGCCACTCTTGTCTCTTCTCGTGTGTAGGTGAGTGTAGAGTTAGCTGGGTACGCGGCCTCTCTCGTCTCTTCTCGTGTGTCAAGGTGAGTGTAGAGTTAGCTGGGTACGCTGCCACTCTTGTCTCTTCTCGTGTGTAGGTGAGTGTAGAGTTAGCTGGGTACGCGGCCTCTCTTGTCTCTTCTCGTGTGTAGGTGAGTGTAGAGTTAGCTGGGTACGCGGCCACTCTTGTCTCTTCTCGTGTGTAGGTGAGTGTAGAGTTAGCTGGGTATGCGGCCACTCTTGTCTCTTCTCGTGTGTAGGTGAGTGTAGAGTTAGCTGGATAGGGGCGGCCACTCTTGTCTCTTCTCGTGTGTAGGTGAGTGTAGAGTTAGCTGGGTACGCGGCCACTCTTGTTTCTTCTCGTGTGTAGGTGAGTGTAGAGTTAGCTGGGTACGCGGCCTCTCTTGTCTCTTCTCGTGTGTAGGTGAGTGTAGAGTTAGCTGGGTACGCGGCCACTCTTGTCTCTTCTCGTGTGTAGGTGAGTGTAGAGTTAGCTGGGTACGCGGCCACTCGGCTTGTCTCTTCTCGTGTGTCAAGGTGAGTGTAGAGTTAGCTGGGTACGCGGCCACTCTTGTCTCTTCTCGTGTGTAGGTGAGTGTAGAGTTAGCTGGGTACGCGGCCACTCTTGTCTCTTCTCGTGTGTCAAGGTGAGTGTAGAGTTAGCTGGGTACGCGGCCACTCTTGTCTCTTCTCGTGTGTCAAGGTGAGTGTAAAGTTAGCTGGGTACGCTGCCACTCTCGTCTCTTCTCGTGTGTCAAGGTGAGTGTAGAGTTAGCTGGGTACGCGGCCACTCTTGTCTCTTCTCGTGTGTAGTTGAGTGTAAAGTTAGCTGGGTACGCGGCCACTACACACCTACACACGACAAGAGACAGAAGTGGCCGCGTACCCAGCTAACTTTACACACCTACACACGACAAGAGACAGAAAAGTTAGCTGGGTACGCGGCCACTCTTGTCTCTTCTCGTGTGTAGGTGAGTGTAAAGTTAGCTGGGTACGCTGCCACTCTTCTCTCTTCTCGTGTGTAGGTGAGTGTAGAGTTAGCTGGGTACGCGGCCACTCTGGTCTCTTCTCGTGTGTCAAGGTGAGTGTAGAGTTAGCTGGGTACGCGGCCACTCTGGTCTCTTCTCGTGTGTCAAGGTGAGTGTAGAGTTAGCTGGGTACGCGGCCACTCTTGTGGGTTAACGTCAGATCAGTAAAGAGGACAAACTAAAAAAGTCAGTGTTTCAAGACGAGTCTGATTGATGACTACAGACACACACACACACGCACGACCCCTGTCATCTTCAGTTCCATGTGCGGACGGATGAATGACCAAGCCGACAAAGGTGCCGCACCTGGCGAGCCGGCCCATGCAAAGGTTAGTTAGTTAGTTATTTGGGTTTAACGCCGAGCAGGCGACTAAGGCCATCTCACGGCGGGATGGGTAAAAATCTGGTCAGCCAGACTAAAAGCAAGGTCTTAAGACAAGATGTAAATATAGATTAAAAATCTCAGGCTAAAATGTCGCACATGTCTTTAAAAGAAACGTCTACAGACTCTCAAAAAGGGCAAATAAAAAATTCACATAGTCAATGAATGCTCAGATCTTGTTAAAAATATTGCATTCTCTCAAAAAATTGAAGATTTTGTCCGGAGGAACATCCCGGAACAAAACCTTCAAGGAGTCAGCTGTGAAGTGTTTATATCTGGTGTCAATGAGGTCAGCACAATACAGCAAAAAGTGTCGAACAGAAAACTGCTCATCACAGGCAAAAACACCATGGACGCTCATCCTGTTTAAGTAAGTAAGAGTGCGTAACATACGTGTGCCCGATGTGAAGCCGAGCAAGGACAGTCTCCTCACGGCGGCTGCCGCAGCGGAAAGGTAGACTGTCAGACAACTTAGGAAGAGCTTCATGAAGCTTGTTCCCTTCCTCTTTGTCCCACTCGGACTGCCACTCGCGGGCTATGTACGCACTAATACCAGGTTTAAAATCACTATAGACAGTCTGTGTGTTAGGGACAGGGTCACTGCGGGCACCGTTGGCAGCAGAATCTGCGATTCTGTTGCCTTCGATGCCCACATGGCCTGGGACCCAAATAAAAATGATGTCATAATATTCCTTCATCAAGTCCGCGTAGAGCTCTCTAATCTGCACCAGCAGTGGATGGTCTGTTCCCGCGCCCTGAAGGGCCTGCAGGGCAGAAAGAGAGTCAGACAGAATCAGGAAGTTCCTTTCCCGAGACTGATAGGCATGCTTGAGTGCCAGCAGAATGGCCTGCAGTTCTGCACTAAATACAGAGGAATGGTCAGGGAGACGGAGCTTAAATGGGCGTCTAGGATGGCGAGAGGACACTGCAGCCGCAGCCACTCTTCCATCCTCAGACTTGGACCCATCCGTATAAAGACGACAATAGCCAGGAAAAATTGAAAGGAGTTCATTGAGGCTCTGTTGGTATATGGCTGGTGGAGTACAATCCTTCTTGTGGGCAGTCAAGTCCAGCAAGATGTCAGGAACTGGTAGTAGCCAGGGTGGAGTGACGTGTTGCAGAGATTCCGAAACTTTGTCCAGGTCCACTCCGGCCGCCTGCAGATGAGGTCGGACACGGAAGGAAAGTGGACGGACAGCTCCCGGATGGGCATCGTAAATCTCTGCAAACGACGGGTTAAAAACACAATCATAGGCAGGATTTTCTGGATGGGCCTTCAGCTTCAGAACGTAGCTGAGCATGAGGCGGATGCGGCGGAGCCTGAGAGAAGGCTCCCCTGCCTCTGCATACAGACTAGGAACTGGAGATGTCCTGAAGGCTCCCAGACATATGCGCAGACCTTGATGGTGAATTGTGTTCAGACGCTGCAGAACAGACTTGGAAGCCGAGCCATATACCACAGAGCCGTAATCCAGTTTGGACCGAACCAGGGCCCGGTACAGTCGAAGTAAGACGATGCGGTCTGCACCCCAGTCAGTACGACCAACGACACGAAGAATGTCGAGGGCCTTCCGACAAGAGGTTCTAAGGTAGTTAACATGGTTGCAGAAGGTCAATCTTTTGTCAAAGATGACCCCCAAAAACTTAGCCTCTTCAGCCACCTTAATTGGCACTCCAGCAATGCTCAGGCTAGGTTCTGGAAAAAATTTCGTCTGGTTAGTAAAATGCACACAGACTGTCTTGGAGGGCGAGAATCTGAATCCATTGAGAGACACCCACCCCTGGATGCGATCAACGCACAGCTGCAAGCGCCTCTCAAGGGACGCAAGTCCTCGACCTCGTGCACACAAAGCAAAGTCGTCCACAAACAAAGAGCATTCAGAATCATCCTTGACGGCCTTTACAATGTTATTTATTTTAATGCTAAATAAAACAGGAGATAGAATACTGCCCTGCGGGACACCCATCTCCTGTTCAAAGGAGTCGGAGAGGGTGGAGCCCACACGGACATGGAACGACCTGTTGGACAAAAAATTGTGAATAAAAACGGGCAGATGCCCTTTAAAACCCATGTCCGACAAATCAGACATTATACCATGCTTCCAGGTAGTGTCATATGCCTTTTCAAGATCAAAGAAAATTGCATAGACATGCTGCTTGTTGACAAAAGCATCTCGGATAAAAGACTCAAAGCGGACTAGATGGTCAGTTGTACTACGGAAGCGCCGGAAACCGCACTGGAGGTCTGTGATGAGACCCTGTGACTCAAGATGCCACACCAGTCGGGTGTTGACCAAGCGTTCCATAGTTTTACATAAACATGATGTCAAAGCTATTGGCCGGTAGTTGCCCGGGTCGGAAGGATCCTTACCCGGCTTGGGAATTGGCACAACCACAGCCTGGCGCCAAGATGGCGGAAAATGACCGGTTATCCAGATATGGTTAAAGGCCTTGAGAAGTACAAGGAGTGAATCCTCAGGCAGATGTGTTATGAGCTGATAATGGATGGTATCTAATCCAGCAGCAGAGTCAGTACATTTCTGCATGGCTTGCTGCAATTCTGAAAACGTAAAAGGGGCATTATAGTCTTCCAAGTTATCCGATATAAAATCACAAGCACAAGATTCTCGCTTCTCCTTCTCTCTCTGGAAGAAAGGTGAATAATGCTCTGTTGAAGAATTATGGGCAATGGTGGAGGCAAGCAAATTGGCCACAGCCTTTTTATCTGTGACCAAACTGGCACCATCTCTAAGATGGCCGACAGAAGCCGAGCCACCCCTGCCCCTAATTCTTCGAACAGCCTTCCAGACTTTTTGGGACGGAGTCCTAGAAGATAAAGATGAGACGAAGTGTCTCCAGGAAGCACGGCGTTCACGTTTAAAAATATAACGGGCTTTCGCCCGCTGTCTTTTAAAGGTTAAAATATTTGCTTGCGACGGATTACGAAAAGCACGTCGCTGAGCAGATTTGCGCATTGTTTGGGCCTTGCGGCACTCTTCATTGAACCATGGTACTCTCGGCTTCCGAGGGAGTGATGTGGAAGTTCTAGGGATGGTTTCACCTGCAACCTCCAACAAAATAGAAGTAAAACAAGAAACAGGTTCTTCAGCTGACATGACCACCTCCTCTGTAAGACGAGACTGACAGAGAGAGGCAAACAGAGACCAGTTAGCTTTCTTGAGATTCCAGCGCCCCACCGGCGAATCCTCCTCACAGCTGACCGATGACAGGACTACTGGGAAGTGGTCACTACCACACAGGTCGTCGTGAACCTTCCAGTCAAAGTCCAGCATGAGAGAAGGATCACACACAGTGAGGTCTAGAACAGAACTAGATCCGGAACCTGAGTTAGAGTATGTAGGTGAGCCATCGTTAAAGACACATAGGTTAAGTTGAGAAAAAACATCTTCTAACATCTGACCTCTGCCATCATAGTGGTCACTACCCCAAAGGTGAGCATGACCGTTAAAATCCCCCATGAGAATAAAGGGAGGGGGCAGTTGATCTACTAAGTGAAAAATATCATTGCTACAGACCCGCAGTGATGGTGGCAGGTAAATACTGCATATAGTTATGGTCTTTTTTAAGGTAACCCGAGCAGCGACAGCCTGAAGACAGGTGTCGATGCTAACGGGGCTACATAAAATTTGGCTACTAATGAGAAGAGCCGCTCCACCCGAGCGCCTCTCCGAATCAGAGCCTTTATGTATAACATTAAAACCATTAAAAGACACAGGGTCAGAAGTCTGCAGGTAAGTCTCCTGAAGAGATATGACTGAGGGGTTATAGAACTTGACTAAAAGACGTAATTCCTCAAAGTTAGCTCGAAAACCACGACAATTCCACTGAAGCAAAGAGTCCATGATTAAGTCTTATCTGGGGGTAAGGAGTTTTTCCCCCCTTTTTCCTTTACCTTGGAAGGAGTTGAAGAAACAGAGGGGGGCCGGCTCCCGGGCCTCCTCTGGTTCTTCGGAGAGGAAGGGGGTGGAGCTGCCGCAGCATCAGCAACAACAACTTCCCACTCCCTCCATCCGCTCCTCCAGTGCAGCATATTTGTTTTGAAGGGGCACATCTGTGTTCCCCTTCTGGGCCCGTGCGCACAGCGGTCCCATAGATTTCTTAGACTTCTGGTCCTGGGCAGCGTTCCTGCCGCTAGAGTTAGCGGCCTTAGAAGGCTGACCAGAGCCAGAAGCCTTTGGAGTTGACTGACTAACAGGTTTGGGTGGGGGCTGAGGCTTAGGGGCAACAGAAGGCGGCACAACCGGACCGGCAGTGTCCGCCTTCTGCGTTCCCTGGCTCCTTGTCACCACCGGAGGAGGGTTACTCTCCAGGGGCGAGAGGAGCCGAGGCTCCGCCCCCAACCAAGAAGTTGGGGTCTGACATGAAAAGTCTTTGGTGGGGCGCTTGCCTGCCACCGCTGCACTAAAAGTATACACTGAGGTGTTAGAGGTTGGGGCAGCCGCAGCTGCACCAGGGCCTTCAACCAGTTTTTTGGCATCCAGAAAGGACAGCCCCTTCTCCACACGCACCTGCTGAATCTTGCACTCGGATATCCAACGAGGGCATTTCTTATCCGAAGCCATATGCGCCCCCTGGCAATTCACACACAGGGGGGTGGCTGTGCAGGACTCAGCAGAGTGTCCGGGCCTAGTGCAACGGGCGCATGAAGCCTCTGCCTGACGGCATGTCTTCTGCCCATGGCCATACTTTTGGCACTTAAAGCACCGGAGGGGAAGAGGGACGTACTTTTTCACTCTCAGGGAGTAGTAACCTCCCCAGATGGTAGTAGGAGGGGTGGGGGTGCCAAACGTCAGGATGATGGTAGGGAGACGGATCTCCCCACCACCTCGCTTGGAAGCGAAGCGCCTGACGCAAGTCACCCCCTGAGACTTGAGGTTCCTTACAAGTTCATCTTCTGACAGTTCTGCCAAAGCTTGATCTTTGATTACGCCTCTTGACGAATTCATAGTTTTGTGGGGTGTGACTTCCACAGGAGTGTCTCCGATGGAAGAGAGCCCCAGTAGCCCGCTGGAGTGTGCCCGAGTACGGCACTCCACCAGCAAGTCACCAGACCTGAGGCGCTGGGCGTCAGGCCTGCCAACACGGCTCCTGAGGGTCTCCCCCACCAGAAAAGGATGCAGCTTGGTAACTGGTTTCTCCTTCACCTTGCTATGGACAATGAGGAAGCGAGGCCATACGGCCGACGCCTGAGGCGTCGCTTCCTCACAGTCTGAATCACTGTCATGTGCAATGTCGGTGTCTATGCGCCGTTTCTGTGCTAGTTTTGGTTTTTTGGTTGTATCCATATTATAGTAGTAGAGATATTCATCCCCCGGGGGTCCCCGCCCGCCACCGAGCCCAACAAGGGAAAGTGCAACTGTCGGCGGGTCTCCAGCCGACGCACAATGGAGACTGCCCGAAAGATATACTCAAGGGGGTAAGCCCGATTGAACCGTTTGAGCCACCGCCTTCTATCACACCGTTGAATGCAGGGGAATACTGGCGTAAAGCACCTAATCAGCAGCAGAAGCTATAGCATGGTGCTCCGTATAGCAACCCGCATGTCAACAGTGGGATAGGGCTCAACGTGACAAGAGCCGATTGACTAGGCCGGTACGACTAGCCTCCCGTTTAGGTAGAAGTCAAGGCCAAAGTGGAGTGTTGGCACCAGTGAGCCGCAGCCCAAAGGGAACCTCAGCCACCAGGATCCTCTTCTCCCCCGACACGGGTCTCCAAGCACGGCAAACACTTGGGATCCAAAGGACCAAAAAGTCACGAGTATTTTTAAGGACCAATCCAACATGGTACGACCTAGGTTAGCACAGCTCCTTAAAAACCGGACCAGTGAAAAGGCTGAACAACATATCTGCTGACATCAAGTCCTAATCCTGGACAAAGATGGCACCCGTCTGCTAGCCCACTCAGTCAGGGACTGAGCGGACTACCCACCTACGCCACGTGGAGGCCGGTGCCGGGTAGGCCCATGCAAAGGTGCATAGCTGAAAAGGCGCAACACCCACGCTGGCATGGATCACCCTTCAGTCGTCCGCCATTTGTATGTAGTTCACAACTTACAAGAACTGCAGAAGATTCGTTCAGTGGGAACTGAATGTGACAGGGATTGTGGGACGCCGATTACGACAGTGATTGTAAAAACTGCGCGAGCAGCTTTATTTAGTGCTTGCATTTGTGGTTGGTCCAAAAACATGGCTCCAGGGTTTCGTCGGCGATTCCGCCAGTGGTTGGACTATGGGGCCTGTCCCTGACGGCAGGAGCGGCGGGAAGTCGGCGGTGGTCTGGAACCGGGGAGTCGCGTAGATACGGCCCTGCTGTACGCCGCCGGGCTGTGAACCTGACACGCTCTCGGGTGGTGGTTGGTTGGGCTGATTGGTGGGCGTGTGGCGAGTGGCGGGCGGCCGCTGCTGGCTTAAGGCGGCAGACATCAAAGACGGGTTGCTGAGCCGTCTGCTATCGCCACGTGACCCGTTTCGGCTGATTAGCCCCGTCCCCTTGGCCGGGCCCCCCGGCGTTTCTCAGCCGCTGGTGGTAGGGGGTGTGGGGAGGGTCGCCGTAACGGATCCTAAGGGCAATCAGCTTAGTGCCCTCGTCACTCAGGTGGGTCATGGTGTTGTCGCGTCTATACATGACCTTTTTGGTCTGGATTGTTTATACATGATCTGCTTGGGGGCGCCGTTCTTGGTCAGGAAGCTGGAAGTGTGGTCAACAAACTGTACACGCGTTTGTTGACAGGCCTGTTTCATGTTGGCGTTTGACATGCGCGCAGGTCGTGATGACTGCTGAAGGGAGGGACGATGGAAGAGGCCTGTAATGTAGCACGCGGAAAAGAGCGGATCCGTCTCTTCCCACTGGTCAAGAAGTTCGCGCAAAAGCTAAACAGTCAACGACGAACCGCCAGCCCAACAACAGGCCGGCACGCGCGTAGCGCGCTGTGCGGGACCACGTGACCGGACCGCACCGCCACCAACATCATTTGATGCGGCAGAGGGGCCTAGAAAAGGTGGCCTAACCAAAGCTCGTCTCCTCGCAACCCCAGTTGGCTAGCCGCGGTCAACGGGCATCTTCTCCTGCGGTCAAAAAACAAGAAAGAATAACGGATCCACTCTCATGACGACCACGACCGGACTCAACGTAGCATGCTGGAACGTCCGAACCATGCTCGACAAAGCAGACAGCGGACGCCCTGAACGTCGCTCCGCCCTCATTGCCCATGAATTGCGGAGGTTAAACATCGACATCGCCGCGCTCAGTGAAGTACGCCTTCCGGACGAAGGCAACCTCCAAGAACTTGGCGCTGGGTACACCCTCTACTGGTCAGGCAGGCCTGAATCAGAAAGACGGCTCTCAGGCGTGGGTTTCATGGTCAAGACCTCCATTACGACTAAGCTGGAAAACCTACCAACGGGTCACTCAGACCGCATCATGTCCATGCGCCTCCCACTGAGACACCAGCAACACGTCACCCTTCTCAGTGTGTACTCCCCAACCCTCCTGGCAGAGCCTGCTGAAAAGGACAATTTTTACACTGACCTGCGCAGCCTCATACAGAGCACCCCTGCTGACGACAAAGTCATCATCCTTGGCGACTTCAACGCCAGAGTGGGCCAGGACTCTGAAGCCTGGAAAGGAGTCCTCGGCAAGCATGGCGTCGGGAACTGCAATGACAATGGCCGCCTACTGTTGGAGTTCTGTGCAGAGCAGTAACTGGTCATCACCAACACTACTTTTCAGCAAAAGGACAGTCGAAAGACCACCTGGATGCATCCTCGCTCCAAACACTGGCACCTTATCGACTATGTCCTAGTGCGTCAGAGGGACCGCAGTGATGTCCTCCTCACCAGAGCGATGCCCAGCGCAGAGTGCCACACTGACCACCGCCTTGTCCGCTGCAAACTCAGGCTCCACGTCAAGCCAAAACCCAAGAAATGCCCCCCCCCCCCCCCCCCCAAGAAAAAGCTTGATGTTGCCAGCCTTCAGCGTGATGACGTGAAAGCTGCCTTTCAGACAGATTTACAGCGCAGGCTCAAAGACACAGCGGACCCAGCAGACTCCTCCCCTGAAACACTCTGTTAACAACTGAAAACCGCTATTGCAAAATCCTCTGCAGAAGTCTTGTGTTTCGCTAGAAAGAAGAACAAAGGCTGGTTTGACGAAAACGATGTTGAGATCCAGGAACACCTAGCAAAAAAAAGAGCCGCCCATCAGGCCCACCTAGCCCAGCCTTCCTGCCCTGTGAAGAAGTCTGCCTTCCGCCTCGTCTGCAGCAGTCTCCAGCGCAAGCTCAGAGATCTCCAGAATGAGTGGTGGACCAGACTTGCACAGAGGACCCAGCTTTGCGCTGACAATGGTGACTACAGGGGCTTCTACGAAGCACTGAAAGCAGGCACCTGGTACAAAGTCCCCTGCGAAGCGCGAATGGCCAGGCACTCCTCACAGATAATACCTCCATCTTAAACCGCTGGTCGGAGTACTTTCAGAGCCTCTTCAGCGCTGAGCGCACTGTTCAAGAAGCAGTCGTCCTACAAATCCCACAACTCCCAGTAAAGGTTGAATTGGACGAACCGCCCACCGCTGAAGAGACCCTCACAGCCATCCACCAGCTCAAGAGTGGCAAAGCAGCAGGCATTGATGGAATACCGCCAGAGATCTGGAAACTTGGAGGCACAGCACTGCACAACAAGCTCCATGACCTCTTTCTCTGCTGCTGGGAGGAAGGAACACTACCAAAGGATCTCCGTGATGCGGTCGTTATCACCCTGGCCAAGAACAAAGGCGAGAAGTCTGACTGTTCCAACTATCGGGGAATTACCCTGCTGTCCATTGCTGGGAAAATTCTTGCAAGGCTGCTCCTGAATCGGCTGGTACCTGCCATCGCTGAAGACCACCTCCCAGAGGGCCAGTGTGGCTTCAGAGCAAACAGGAGCACCACCGATATGGTCTTTGTGCTGAGACAGCTTCAGGAGAAGTGCCGCGAGCAGAACAAAGGGCTGTACGTAACGTTTGTCGACCTAACAAAAGCGTTCGACACTGTGAGCAGGCAAGGCATGTGGCAGATCCTGGAGCGACTTGGCTGTCCCCCAAAGTTCCTCAGCATGATTGTCCAGCTACACGAGGACCAGCAAGGCCAGGTCAGACTCAACAATGACCTCCCAGAACCATTCCCTATTCTCAACGGCGTAAAGCAGGGCTGCGTGCTGGCACTGACCCTCTTCACCATTTTTTTTTAGCATGATGTTGAAGCAGGCCACAGTGGACCTCGATGATGACGATGCAGTGTACATCAGGTATCGTCTCGATGGCAGCCTGTTCCAACCTCAGACGACTGCAGGCCCACACGAAAACCCTAGACCAACTGATTCGTGAGCTGCTTTTTGCTGATGACGCTGCCCTCGTTGCACACACAGAGAGAGCCCTGCAGCGCATCACGTCCTGCTTCGCAGACGCTGCCCAGCTCTTTGGACTCGAGGTCAGTCTGAAAAAGACAGAGGTCCTCCATCAGCCGGCACCCAAGACAGTGTATCGCCCTCCTCACATCACCATTGGCGAGTCTGAACTAAAGTCAGTGCACCAGTTTACTTACCTTGGCTGCATTATCACGTCGGACGCCAAGCTGGACAAGGAGCTTGACAGCAGGCTGGCAAAAGCGAACAGCGCTTTCGGGCGACTTTTCAAGCGGGTGTGGCACAATCAACAGCTGAAAACAGGCACCAAGATCAGCGTGTACAGAGCTGTGGTCCTCACCACCCTGCTGTATGGTTCCGAGTCCTGGGCCCTCTACCGCAGCCAACTACGACTCCTCGAACGCTTCCACCAGCGCTGCCTGCGCACCATCCTGGGCATTCACTGGAGTGACTATGTCACCAACGTCGAGGTCCTTGAGCAGGCTGAAACTGTGATCATCGAGGCTTTGCTGCTGCGGACACAGCTCCGCTGGGCTGGGCATGTCTCCAGGATGGAGGATCATCGCCTACCAAAGATCACCCTGTTCGGCGAGCTTGCTACTGGACACCGTGACAGAGGGGCACCAAAGAAGAGATACAAAGACTGTCTCAAGAAGTCACTTAGTGCCTGCCAAATCGACCACCACCAGTGGTCTTCGCTTGCTGTGGACCGTGACACCTGGCGCTCCACCATTTACAAGGCAGCTGTCTCCTTTAACCTTTTGCCACCGTAGTCTGCCAACTTGATTTTTCCCTGCTACCGTAGTAATTTTGACAAATTTCATTGGCCTTGTCTGTTGTAAAAATCTTATCATACCCCAACATATTTGGTATCAGTGGAAAAAGCAATTCAAGGTGAACTCGTAGACACTATGCTGAAGAAAATATTTTGTAATGTTAAGATTTTTACAGGTGTATAAAGAAGATGGGGTAAGAAGCCAAAAATCAAAAACAGTTTCACACTGGGTTCCACTGAAACTGAACATGCTGTTAGTGTATTAGTTAGCCAGAGTGTGAAAATTACACTCACCTAGCATTCCAGAGACATATTCTAGTGTGTCACCAGTAAATAATCCAGAAAGAAAGGCACAACAGAAAAGTTTCTTCACACATAAAAGTTTTTACACCAAAATCCGCCATTTTTTTTTTGCACATGGGGACGTTTTGTATTAGAGCTTCTAATTCGTTGGTTTCAGCCCATACAAACAAGAAAAGTCACTCTACAAGTAAAGAAATGAGTGCTTGACATATTATAGTAGATTGCTTCCCTTAGACCATACTGCCGGTATTGGCAATAGGGAAACTAGGCCAGCGCACATATGTGTGCGTCCCGTCGGCAACGGAGCTTTGCTTGGGGCACACATATGTGTGTTCCGTCGTCAAAAGGTTAAGGACTCTCGCAGAGCTAGCCTTAAGGACAAGCGGCTCAGGAAAAAAAACAGAGATGCCGCAACTCAGAACCCTGGCCATACCTCCCCCCTGCAGCCACTGCGGTCGAACCTGCCTGTCCCGGATTGGCCTCCGCAGCCACGAACAAGCCTGCAGACGTCGTGGGCAACTCCTATAAAATCTTCGTTCGCGAAGTCAAGCCAAGAAGCCATACACGCCACTTGAACTGCAGACGAGAAGGTCGTAGTAAGAGCTACAGCCTCGCCACAAACTGTGCACTGGCATAAACCAGAACGCCGTGGTTAGAGAAATCCAAGAACCAACTGACTGAAATCGCACCAAACATATTGGTGACGTACAACAGCCTGGCGCTAAACAATCCAAAATGCCTCTATGAAAACACTGCTGCAAAAAACGCAATGAAGGTAACATAGACGGCGAGGTAATCGCACCAAAATTGGTGAAGCAAAATAACCTCCCACAGTGCTTTGAATTACTCCACGGGGAAACGCAATGAACCCGACCAACTCACAATGAACGGACAACAAATACCGTCAAACAACAAATCCACAGATATTCCTTTGAACAGAAGGACGGCTGTGATAACTAAATCACACCTCTGTGGTCAGGTTTGGTCCGCTGACGAGAGCAGTACCTGGCTTTTTAAAGTGAAACATGTTCGAAATACACAAAGGATAAGTGACTACAACAAAATTGAGACCTGTGTCACAAAACTCTGTGTATACGGCCAAGCCATAATCAGATTGATTGATTGATTGTACATTGCTTAACGTCCCGACAGCAACAAGGCTTACTCAGGACGTGCCTGCACTGCTTGTGAAAAAAAAAACAAAAAAAAAAACAGAACATTGAATGTATGTCGCCAGCCGGTCAAATACGTTAAATAAACCTACAACATGGGGCTGAAATAAAGCTAAGACCATTTAGCAACACACATCCAATATCAAGAGCTACAGGCAGTGCAGACAGTAGGGAGAGTTTTAAAAAGGCAAATACAGGTGAATGGATTGATTGATTGATTGTACATTGCTTAACGTCCCGACAGCAACAAGGCTTTCTCAGGATGTGCCTGCACTGCTTGTGAAAAAATAAAAAATAAACAGAATATTGAATGTATGTCGCCAGCCGGTCAAATACGTTAAATAAACCTAACACATGGGGCCTAAATAAAGCTAAGACCATTTAGCAACACACATCCAATATCAAGAGCTACAGGCAGTGCAGACAGTAGGGAGAGTTTTAAAAAGGCAAATACATGTGAATGGACAAAGGGTAGACAGAAACACATGCCTCAGAATAGAGAGAAAAACCCACCCTGTGGGGCTGACCAGGGTGACCCTGGGAACTAAAAAATACCTAACCCCACCCAAGTCCCCCAGGGCAGACCCGAGTGGGGGGCCATAATCAGGCTGAAACATCCATGTGTGCGATGTGAGCACCGTTTTTTCCAACACGGCCATTACAGTTTAGGGTAGTGCCAGATTAACATGAGCTCAAACCACCCTTCAACTATCATCAACTCCTGTTGTACATCGCCACACGTTTCTAAAGTCACCATGAGATGTGAAAGTGTTTCTACTGAGCCATGCTGGTCCACACGTTTCTAAAGTCACCATAAGATGTGAAAGTGTTTCACTGAGCCATGCTGGTCCACACGTTTCTAAAGTCACCATAAGATGTGAAAGTGTTTCTACTGAGCCATGCTGGTCCACACGTTTCTAAAGTCACCATAAGATGTGAAAGTGTTTCTACTGAGCCATGCTGGTCTACACGTTTCTAAAGTCACCATAAGATATGAAAGTGTTTCTACTGAGCCATGCTGGTCCACACGTTTCTAAAGTCACCATAAGATGTGAAAGTGTTTCACTGAGCCATGCTGGTCCGCACGTTTCTAAAGTCACCATAAGATGTGAAAGTGTTTCACTGAGCCATGCTGGTCCACACGTTTCTAAAGTCACCATGAGATGTGAAAGTGTTTCTACTGAGCCATGCTGGTCCGCACGTTTCTAAAGTCACCATAAGATGTGAAAGTGTTTCACTGAGCCATGCTGGTCCGCACGTTTCTAAAGTCACCATAAGATGTGAAAGTGTTTCACTGAGCCATGCTGGTCCACACGTTTCTAAAGTCACCATAAGATGTGAAAGTGTTTCACTGAGCCATGCTGGTCCGCACGTTTCTAAAGTCACCATAAGATGTGAAAGTGTTTCTACTGAGCCATGCTGGTCCACACGTTTCTAAAGTCACCATAAGATGTTAAAGTGTTTACACTGAGCCATGCTGGTCCGCAGTTAAGTACACCAATGAGCTTTGTTGGTTGTTAATAATTAACTCGTTGTGCCCGAGGCATGAAATACACACATTTTTTATTTATCCTCTGAGGACTGCAATCATGATAGTTATAATAGAATACAATAATACTTTATTAATCCCTCATGGGGAAATTCACATTTTTTTTGCCACCGCAGGTGCTGCTTACATTCATTCACTCACTCACTCATTTCACGAATTACAATAACAGAGCTACAAAATGGACAATGACTCGGGATGGGTGAAGCTCTTCGCCAAGGCATCTAATGGCCAGCGCCAGTGGCCTCATCCCGACCCGAACCTCCCTGACAAAAACAAAACAAAAAAATAAGACAGCCCTATGTCTACTGAACACACTATTATAAGTTCTTTATTAAGTTCCTACTTGGCTAAAACTAGTACATTAAACAAGTTAACAACAGAAAACAAAATACCCGCCTCTAGGCAACATAAACTGAACTGAACAACGGTCAAACAGCACCTAGGGGGGCCCGTCGCCGCCATAGTACAGCGCCGGTGTTTAGACAGTCGCTCCGGCATAAACAGTCACCACCTTAATTATACTGAACTTAACTAGTATATAACTTCGTATTCATTTTAAAAGCAAAAGTAGTAGAACTACATCATTAACGTGAAAGCAGTCCAAAATTAATGGTTTCTAAAGAGTACACATGCAGCTGTTCAGTAAGAAACACAGTCACTGCGTCTGGGAGGTGTCTGTCATTACATCATTCGGCTGGAATGCGGGGCCTGAAGCTTGCTGGTACTCGCTTCGTTGAGTGCACTAGGCTAGCGCAGTCAGTGATGTTGAGCGTGGCGTGCCGGAAGAGCCACTCCTGAGATGAAATGATAAAAGGGAAGGAAAGCTCGTTGGTTGTATTGCCACAGCATAGCGCGCGCTGTTCTTCTGATATCCGCTTGGTACAACAAGAATCAGCGTGTATCAACTCCCAGCATAGCGGCACAGCGGAGAAAAAAAAAAAAAAAAATCCAATTAACAGTCACAGCACATCAACTTACCAAAGTCCTCAAAAAGAAATACCGGTCGTGATGCAGCATTGCAGGGCCTGACATCGTATATCAAACGAAGGTACAATGTCTGCTAGAATACTGCCGGTGGCGACCATTTCTGCCGGAGCGGGCGGCCAGGAGGTGTTGCATGGCCGCCATCTTGTCTACATGACAATTCAAGGGTGGTGGCAGAACAGCTTGGCGGCGCCAAGCTATTCTGCCACCATCCTTGAACTAACTTGGTGGAGCCATATCTTGCTGTAGTGTGTCGTGGGCAGAATGAATTAAGAGTGCACTGCGGAACTAGTTTGGCACAAGTTTCAGAAAACTATTCACAATACAAAATGTAAAAACAAAGTCCACGCTCCCATTTGTCACAACACAAACGAAGTTGAGATGCTGCATACATTGAAGAAACACATTTATCACAACTTATAACTGGCAAAATGTCATGAACTGTACAAGTAAGTACTGACAACGTACTAAATATCCCTTTACAGAATGTTTAGAATATAAACAAGACGGAATGATCCATCACCCATAAAGTCCCTCAGTTCTAGATGCGAGAGCTGTCTTCGCTGTCAAGGGTCTCTACCTTTTGTTTTTGACTTAATTCTGATGTTGAAATATCTCTTTTTGAAAAAGCCTCGCAGATGTGCCAATGCGTCATAGTGAAGTCTATAAGGGGCGCACGCAGTGCATACGCGTCATTGGTTTGTCAGACGTCATTTGTCATGACGTATTTTTGTTCTACTTAATTTTATATTTAACGTGTTATGAAGTTCGGTTTCGCTTCAAGACTTGCGAAAATGGTGACAAAATTAGAATTTCACGGTATAATTTCAGTCTTGCTATAATTTGTTTGATTGATTGATTGTACATTGCTTAACGTCCCGACAGCAACAAGGCTTTCTCAGGACGTGCCTGCACTGCTTGTGAAAAAAAACAAAACAGAATATTGAATGTATGTCGCCAGCCGGTCCACTACGTTAAATAAACCTACAACATGGGGCCTAAATAAAGCCAAAACCATTTGGCAACACACATCCAACATCAAGAGCTACAGGCAGTGCAGACAGTAGGAAGAGTTTTAAAAAGGCAAATACAGATGAATGGACCTCGGGTAGACAGAAACACATGCCCCAGAATAGAAAGGAAAACCCACCCTGTGGGGCTGACCAGGGTGACCCTGGGAACTAAAAGGTACCTAACCCCACCCAAGTCCCCCAGGGCAGACCCGGGTGGGGGCTATAATTTGTGTGAAATCAGGTTGACTTTATCTAACTACATGATATACTAAGTACACCTGCATGCTCTTCTGAAAGCACGTCGATGTGTGTGTACGCGCGTGATATGGTTAAAGGCCTTGAGAAGTAAAACTAGAATCCTCAGGCAGATGTGTTAGGAGCTGATAGTGGATGGTATCTAGTCCAGCAGCAGAGTCATTACATTTCTGCATGGCTTGCTGCAATTCTGAAAATGTAAAAGGGGCATTATAGTCTTCCGAGTTGTCCGATATAAAATCACAAGTACACGACTCTCGCTTCTCCTTCTCTCTCTGGAAGAAAGGTGAATAATGCTCTGTTGAAGAATTTGGGCAATGGTGGAGGCAAGCAAATTGGCCACAGCCTTTTTATCCGTGACCAAACTGGCACCATCTCTAAGATGGCCACCCCTGCCCTTAATTCTTCGAACAGCCTTCCAGACTTTTGGGGACAGAGTCCTAGAAGATAAAGAGGAGACGAAGCGTCTCCAGGAAGCACGGCGTTCACGTTTTAAAATGTAACGGGATTTCGCCCGCTGTCTTTTAAAGGTTAAAATATTCGCTTGCCACGGATCACGAAAAGCACTTCGCTGAGCAGATTTGCGAATTTTTGGGGCCTTACGGCACTCTTCATTGAACCACGGTACTCTCGGCTTCCGAGGGACTGATGTGGACGTTTTAGGGATGGTTTCACCCGCCACGTCCAACAAAATAGACGTAAAACAAGAAACAGGTTCTTCAGCTGACATGACCACCTCCTCCGTAAGACGAGACTGACAGAGGGAGGCGAACAGGGGCCAGTTAGCTTTCTTGAAATTCCAGCAGTGGATTACACCAAACCGGTCAGTTTACCACTCTGCTCACCCTAGTAAGGGAGGGAACTAGAAAAGGTGTTCCAAACATTGCCTGCCCTACAGGTCACATTACATAGTCAAATTTGGCCAGTTCAGGCAGTACAAGGACCGGTGTTTTTAAAAATAATTTTTGCCTTCTTTGAAAATTTGTAGTAGGGCTGAATGTTAGAATTTGCTGGAAATTTCTGGTTGGATGAGAGGAGACAAGTTTGGTGCTTTGATTCATACCATCCTGAGCTTATGTTGAGTTGCCGTTGACGTAGTGATTTGAGGGGCACGCTGATTTCAGCTGTGCTTGGGTGTGGGGTTGGTAAGAAATCGGGTTCATAGCCAAGAAATGAGACGGTCAATGTGCTGTTTTTATTGTTATTTTGTGCATGGCAAATGTGCAGCTGGTGGGCAGTAGTGTTTTTTAGGGGATTGAAATATTAGGGGATGCCTGGGACTGACTAATTTTGAAAATCCACTGGCCAGAGAATGATTGATTGATTGTACATTGCTTAACGTCCCGACAGCAACAAGGCTTTCTCAGGACGTGCCTGCACTGCTTGTGAAAAAAAAACAACCAACTAAACAGAACATTGAATGTATGTCGCCAGCCGGTCAAACACATTAAATAAACCTAACACATGGGGCCTAAATAAAGCTAAGACCATTTAGCAACACACATCCAATATCAAGAGCTACAGGCAGTGCAGACAGTAGGGAGAGTTTAAAAAAGGCAAATACAGGTGAATGGACCTCGGGTAGACAGAAACACATGCCCCAGAATAGAGAGAAAACCCCACCCTGTGGGGCTGACCAGGGTGACCCTGGGAACTAAAAAATACCTAACCCCACCCAAGTCCCCCAGGGCAGACCCGGGTGGGGTACTGGCCAGAGAAGATCAGCAACGTCAGACTCTGGGAGAGAACAGAGCAGATAACAGCAGAGAATGAAATTGGGCGAAGAAGATGGGGATGGATCGGTCACAGCCTGAGAAAGCCAGCTTCCAGTATCACTAGGCAGGCATTGTCATGGAACCCCCAGGGAAAGAGGAAAAGAGGTAGGCCGAGAAACTCCTGGCGTCGAGACCTCCAAGCAGACATCAAGAGACTGGGAACCACCTGGAGTAGAATCGAAGGAGAAGCACAGGACAGGAGTTGCTGGAGGTCTCTCGTCGACGGCCTATACCCGGGTAGGGGTGACAGGCGTAAGTAAGTAAGCAAGTGGGACTGACTATGGCTAAGAGACTGGACCGTACGGAAACGGCACTGTGTACCGTGGCCTGTCAGGGCACCACATGCCATATATGACATAGATCAGAAACTGGTTTAATGTAACCATATCATTGAGTTTGTGTAATGTGTTGAGTTTCATATTCATGAATACATGTACAACTTCAAGGGAACTAACTCCTCACTAATCGCGGCACTTAGGCGATGCTAGAGATATCGCTAAGGGCTGGCTACCAAAACATGGCGATCATCAACCGATATTTCTGTACGAATACAAAGTCAGTCTGAACACATCAATCAGTGTTGTTTACTCCTTGTATGCTTGACGTCCACGATTCACGCACCACCAACAGTACTCCAAACATTACATTGGCGACGAGGATTGCAGTAAGTCCAAGTTATCACTGACTTTTCTGTTCGACCACGTGCTCGAAAAAAAAAAAAACGTTACTGTGCTAGAAGATGGCCGCTCTACCAGCCTACCAGTCGTTCGACTGCGCCCCAGAGGGAAGAGCTGTGCGCTGGAGGAAGTGGGTTCAACGACTCAAAACATTCTTCACAGCCTACGAAATAAACGATGTTGATCGACAAAAAGCTCTTCTTCTTACATTCGGCGGCGATGAACTGAATGACATTGTTGACACTTTCCCCGACGAAGCACTTCGTCCCGGTGCTAACGACACCGTTTTCTCGAAGCTGGTAGACACTATCACCGCTCATTTCAACCCGCAAACTAACGTGGAATACCAACGGTACGTCTTCGGCAAAACAGAACAAAAAACACACAACATTGACGAGTACTACTCTGAGCTTAAACAGCTTGCTGAAACCTGTGGATTTGCCGATGCATTGTCTGAAATCAAATCGCAGCTGATTGCTGGATGCAAGTCGTCGAAAGTCCGAGAAAAGGGTCCATCAACCCCAGCTATGACCTTAGCTGATCTAATCACGAGTTTGCACGTACCCTGCAACTGACCACCCAGCACTCACGAGCCATGCATACTGAGATCAATAAACTTGATGCTCATCATCACCATGCCAGTGGCAGTCGTCTTCGCCATCAACAACCACGACAACTATCTCAGCAACCATCCAAGTGCAGAAACTGTGGTGGTGATTGGCCGCACAAAGGTGGACAGAAATCTTGCCCCGCCTTCAACAAACGGTGCAATTCCTGCACTAAACTACACCATTTTGCTTCAGTTTGTCGTTCACAGCCTGTGAAACAAACACAGGGACCGTTGAATGCATTGAAACACCAACCTGGTGGCTACCGTCATCGCAACAAGCCCAGATCTAATGTTCACCATCTTGACAACCCAGATGATGAAGCCAACGTTATCAAGACTGAATCTGACAGCTCCAGCGAGACTGAATATATCTTCATGACCTCTAACATCAGCAGTCGACTTCCTCACTTCGTAGTGACAGTGCAAGGACATGAGTTTGAGTTTCTAGCAGACTCCGGTGCTACTATTGACATTCTATCAAAAGATGACTATGATCTGATCACACCCAAGCCTTCGCTACATCCATCGAACAAGAAGATTTATGCGTATGGGAGCAAACATGCCATTCCTGTCATTGGTGCCTTCAATACTGTCGTCCAACACAAGGGAAACACAACAAAGACGACAATCCATGTCGTCCAACAGAAAAAAAAAAAGCTATCCTTGTCTGGAAGACATGTCAAGAACTAGGCCTACTCGCTACCGTGCATCACATCAAGCCTGAACACGAAAAGCTGCAAGACGAATTTTCCGATCTCTTTGGTGGTGTAGGCAAACTGAATGACCAGAAAATCCAACTACATGTCGACAAGACTGTCCAACCTGTAGCACAACAATACCGACGTGTTCCATTTCATGTGCGAAAAGACATTGAAGAGCAACTGCGGAAAGACGAAGAACTTGGCATCATTGAAAAAGCCACTGGACCAACATCATGGGTGTCTCCAGTTGTCGTCGTGCCCAAACCCAAACAGCCAGGAAAGGTGCGTGTCTGCGTCGACATGCGTGCGGCAAACAAGGCAATTCGTCGCGAACGTCATGCCACACCAACTCTCGACGAACTAAAGACCATGTTTGCTGGGGCCACCGTCTTTAGCAAACTTGATTTAACGCAAGGGTATAATCAACTAGAGTTAGACCCTTCTTCGCGATACATCACTACCTTTGCCACGCACATGGGGTACCGTCGTCTGTTCTTTGGCATAAACTCTGCAAGTGAGATATTTCAAGAAACTGTCCGTCAATGCCTAGCAGGACTCGATGGTGTTGTAAACATCAGTGACGATATCATGTGCTTTGGAACAAATCAAGCGTACCATGACCGCAACCTTCGTGCACTATTCGAACGTCTTCGCCAGAAAGGACTCACACTGAACAGTGAAAAGTGTGTGTACAACAAGGAATCCCTTGAATTTCTTGCTCACATCTTCGGAAAGGATGGCATCAAACCAAGCCAGGTCAAGCTTGACACAATCCTCCATCTACCTACGCCAAGCAGCGCTTCCGAAGTCCGCAGCCTACTTGGGATGATGAACTTTTGTGATGCTCACCACATCCCCAACTACGCAACGCTGACGCATGAGCTACGCATCCTCACCAAGAAAACTACGCCATGGTCTTGGACACAAGCACATGGTGCAGCGCTCGCGAAACTGAAAGCAGCCCTCAGTCAAGCTACCACGCTCGCATACTTCAACCCGCGTAAAGCCAGTGAAATCTACAGATGACAGCCCTGTGGGTATTTCAGCTGTCCTCACGCAAGATGACCGTGTGATCCAGTTTGCAAGTCGACCCCTCACCCCAACAGAGCAACGATACTCTCAAACAGAACGAGAAGCTCTCGCAGTGACTTGGGCGTGTGAGTATTTCCACATTTACATCTACGGCACACCATTTACCGTCCACACTGATCACAGACCCCTTGTCTCGATCTTCAACAACCCCCGCTCAAGGTTGTCAACGCGCATCGAACGATGGGCGATGAGACTTCAGCCATATCAGATCACTGTCAAGTACCGACCAGGCGCAGACAACCCTGCAGACTATCTCAGCCGTCACCCAGTTCCACAAGCCTCAAGTGACCGTGAAGAGAAAATTGCAGAAGAATACGTCAACTACGTCACCGAGAACTGCATCCCCAAAGCGATGACTGTTGATGACGTTGCTGCTGAAACCGCGTCTGACCCTACCCTCACCGCAGTAATCCATGGGCTTCTCACCAACCAGTGGCACAAGCATAAACAAAACATCGACATATCGACATTTAACACACTTCATCAGTGTCGCTCTGAGCTATCCCTAGCCTCAGGTGACCGAGTGATCTTGAAAGGCAACCAGGTCGTTCTCCCTACATCCCTCCAGGATCGAGCTGTGAAACTCGCCCACTCCGGTCATCAAGGCATAGTCAAAACAGTCGCCCTGCTACGCGAAAAAGTCTGGTTTAAAAACTTGCAACACCACGTTGAAGTGACTGTGAAAAACTGCATGAAATGCCAGATTTCAACTTCCACCCCTGCGCGTGAACCCTTGAAGATGTCACCCCTCCCTAGTGCACCATGGACCGAAATCTCTGCAGACTTTGGACATCTTCCCAACGGCAAGTACATCTTGGTCGTCATGGACGAATACTCCCGCTTCCCGGTCGTCGATATTATCGACTCGACGTCAGCTCGAAGCGTCATTCCCAAATTCGACAAGATCTTTGCAGAATTCGGCATTCCTGAGTCTCTTAAAACAGACAATGGTCCCCCTTTCAATAGCGCTGATTTTGCCATGTACTGTGCTCACATGGGTATCAAACACAGAAAAATCACCCCCTTATGGCCCCGTGCAAATGCAGAAACTGAACGTTTCATGCGTTCCATCAAGAAGACCTCAAAAGTGCGACAACCCCCAACCTCAAGCAGGAAATGTATAGATTTCTCCTCGACTACCGCACTACCCCACACTCCACAACCGGTGTTCCCCCCGCTTCCCTGCTCTTTGGCAGAAACCTCAGGTCTCGACTCCCTCAAACCCGAGATGATCATGCTGTCAGACAGCGTGATGCTGCTCAGAAAGCCCTCATGAAGGAATTTGCTGACAACAAGGCCTATGTCAAACCATCTCGCCTCCAGATTGGTGATCCTGTTCTCCTTAAGACTCATGACCCCACCAAGGCTGACACTCCATGCCAACCGACTCCGCTGGTCGTCACCAACAAGAAAGGGTCCATGATCACGGCTCAGCGAGGTCAACAAAAGATCACCCGAAACAGCAGCTTCTTCAAGAAGGCTCCTAGACCCCCTTCCGCTGCTGAACAGGAACCCGACAACGCCAAGTGGTCTTGACTGCGCACCCCAGCCTCCAACCCCTGCAGCTTCACCCAGTCCCTACCATGCCAGAAGGTCTGCGCGTCAAGTTCACATGCCAAAACGATTCGATGATTATATTTTGAACAAACCCTAAAAGACTGGTGAAAGACCCAGTGAGGCGCGACCAGCCTGCACCAATATATATATATATTTTTTTCCCCTTATTTTCACAAAGACTCTGGTGAAAGACCCAGTAGGGCGCTTACCCGCACCGTTGTGTTAGTTTTGTCTTCGAGACTGTTATGTTCATTTCATTTAATAGTTTTAAGTGCTAGTCAGATAAGTGGAATCTAGTCACATTGTGTTCATGATATCATTATGCTCCACCTCTTGTATTAGCCTCATTTATTTATGTTTGAGTTAACAACCTACTAATGCAAGAATTCTTTCAACAAAGGGAAGGAAAGGAAAAGGAGAAAAGATTGTAATTGTGATCACATGCATTTTTTTTCATCCAAGGAAGGAGGTGATGTAATGTGTTGAGTTTCATATTCATGAATACATGTACAACTTCAAGGGAACTAACTCCTCACTAATCGCGGCACTTAGGCGATGCTAGAGTTATCGCTAGTGGCTGGCTACCAAAACATGGCGATCATCACCAACCGATATTTCTGTACGAATACAAAGTCAGTCTGAACACATCAATCAGTGTTGTTTACTCCTTGTATGCTTGACGTCCACGATTCACGCACCACCAACAGTACTCCAAACATTACAGTTTGGACTTTTGCAGTTGGAAAATTGAGAAAATCATGAAAAATTTCAAATTTTACCCCAAAATTGCTGCGATTGCAGTTTTATAGGCGTTTTTGCATGTTTTGCGTTGCAACACCCTGTTAACCTGCACTGTGAGCTATGGTTAGTGTGTTTGTTCATTTTTTTTTCCTTACAAGTAGTCATGAGTCTGACCTTCGACCTTGAGCTGTGACCTTGACCTTGAAAGGGGTGGGGTTTAGGGCGTTTAGTTTGATAAATGCGTAAAAAAAGAGGCACTTTTCAGTTATTGAAGTTGTGGGGTGAGGTGAGGTGGGGTGGGGTTGGGGTGGGGGGGGGGGTGGAGGTGGGGGAGTTAAGGTCAAAGGTTAATATCAAAACTACAATGAAACAGTGTCAACATGTTTATTTCATCAGACAGCTGACCTCAGAGCGAAATCAGCTGCCAAAATAGTGTGACATGCAGAAGTGTTATTTTGCATGATCCAGCTACACTGGCTGTGTCTGAGGTGTCATTCTGCTGTAATTGTCATTAAGGATGTCTCTGGTGTCTATTTTGAGCCAAACACAAGCACTTTTACTCTGCGTAAAGCTCATTTGAGTGCATTATGGGACCAGCAGCTGCGGCCACCAGTACAGGCTTTTACAGGAGTGTTCACAGGTTTGGCACACACATGCCTGCTGCATTTGCAACATGAGTTTAGGTCTTTTGAGACTCTGACAGGTGTGTTTTATATAAAAATGAACTGTACATAACCATTTTTCCCTGCTATCTCCTAAATAAGCACTCCAGACACTTGTTTGGGTATGCGGAGTGTCCCGCGTAGCATAGTTTTGGCTGTTTTGTGTAGTCTTGTCTGTGGGTTAGTTCAGTAGACTTAATGTTTAAATTGCACAGGTGTTTCATGACCCCTTTTGCCTGTGGAAAAGATTGCCAGCAGCATATAGGGCATGGCAGCTGGTTACAGGTCTCTTCCTGCTTGTTGGCACCAGACAACAGGTCAATGAGGATGCCTGGGCATTGTCTTTTTGGCTGCCCTGAGATACACAAGGAAATGGCCTTGGGTCTGAAAGCTCATTTTTCATCAATGTCAGTGTCATGGTAAGCTGTTTTAGTTGTCCAGCCCACCAGAAGTCAGTTTGACTGTATTGCATGTGTGTGTAAACATGGAAAAACAGAAAAAGTAGGGGGGTGGGTAGTGGAAAAATATGAAGAAAAAACAACAACTTTCAAGTGCCTGTGTCTCAAATGCAACATTTCTGAAGATCAGATATATTACTTGATGTACATACCAATTTTGGAAGCATTCTGACCGTATCTAGTCTGTTTTTCATGGCATCAGATATGCATGATCCAAAACATCAACAGCATATTGAACAACCACAACAATGCGCTTCACATAATGGGCCATAACTTAAAGATGCAGCAACATTCAATGGTGTCACTTTGGGTTTGACTTAGCTAGTGTCTAAGGGTTGCACTGATGGCAGATTGAATGGTGTTCAGGTGGGACAGTTCCTCTTTCAGGTCACATTACATAGTCAAATTTGGCCAGTTCAGGCAGTAAGAGGACCGGTGTTTTTAAAAATAATTTTTGCCTTGTTTGAAATGTTGTAGTAGGGCTGAATGTTAGAATTTGCTGGAAATTTCTGGTTACATGAGAGGAGACATGTTTGGTGCTTTGATTCATACCATCCTGAGCTTATCCAGTGGACAATTGTGGGCCTATGTTGAGTTGCCGTAGTGATTTGAGGGGCACGCTGATTTCAGCTGTCCTTGGGTGTGGGGTTGGTAAGGAATCGGGTTCATAGCCAAGAAATGAGACTGTCAATGTGCTGTTTTTATTGTTATTTTGATTTTGTGCATGGCAAATGTGCAGCTGGTGGGCAGAAGTGTTTTTTAGGGGATTGAAATATTAGGGGATGCCTGGGACCGACTATGGCTAAGAGACTGGACAGTACGGAAACGGCACTGTGTTCCGTGGCCTACACCAAACCGGTCAGCTTACCGCTCTGCTCACCCTAGTAAGGGAGGGAACTAGAAAAGGTGTTCCAAACATTGCCTGCCCTACACCAAACCGGTCAGTTTACTGCTCTGCTCACCCTAGTAAGGGAGGGAACTAGAAAAGGTGTTCCAAACATTGCCTGCCCTACACCAAACCGGTCAGCTTACCGCTCCGCTCACCCTAGTAAAAGAGGAAACTAGATTGATTGATTGTACATTGCTTAACGTCCCGACAGCAACAAGACTTTCTCAGGACGTGCCTGCACTGCTTGTGAAAAAATAAACTAAACAGAATATTGAATGTATGTCACCAGCCGGTCTAATATGTTAAATAAACCTAAGACCATTTAGCAACCCACATCCAATATCAAGAGCTACAGGCAGCGCAGACAGTGGGGAGAGTTTAACAAAGAAAAATACAGGTGAATGGATCAAGGGTAGACAGAAACACATGCCCCAGAATAGAGGGGAAAACCCACACTGTGGGGCTGACCAGGGTGACCCTGGGAACGAAACAGTAGTTAACCCCACCCATGTCCCCCAGGGCAGACCCGGGTGGGGGGAGTGGACTAGAAAAGGTGTTCCAAACATTGCCTACCCTACACCAAACCGGTCAGCTTACCGCTCTGCTCACCCTAGTAAGAGAGGGAACTAGAAAAGGTGTTCCAAACATTGCCTGCCCTACACCAAACCGGTCAGCTTACCACCTCTACTCACCTTAGTAAGGTTAGTTAGTTACTGGGGTTTAACGCCGAGCAGGCGACAAAGGCCATCTCACGGCAGGATGGGTAAAAATCCGGTCAGCCAGACTAAAAGAAAGGTTTTAAAACAGGATGTAAATATACCTTAAAAAATATGTCAGGCTAAAATGTCGCACAGGTCTTTAAAGAAAACGTCGACAGACTCTCAAAAAGGACAAAATAGTGAAATTCACATAGTCTATGAATGCTCAGGTCTTGTTAAAAAATATTGCATTCTCTCAAGTAATTGAAGATTTTGTCCGGGGGAACATCCCGAAACAAAACCTTCAAGGAGTCTGCTGTGAAGTGTTTATATCTGGTGTCAATTAGATCAGCACAAGACAGCAAAAAGTGTCGAACAGAAAACTGCTCATCACAGGCAAAACACCATGGACGCTCATCCTGTTTTAGTAAGTAAGAGTGCGTAACATACGTGTGCCCGATGTGGAGCCGAGTAAGGACAGTCTCCTCACGGCGGCTGCCGCAGCAGAAAGGTAGACTGTCGGACACCGTAGGAAGAGCTTCATACAGCTTGTTCCCTTCCTCTTTGTCCCACTCGGACTGCCACTCGCGGGCTATGTACGCACTAATCACAGGTTTGAAATCACTATGAACAGTCTGTGTGTCAGGGACAGGGTCATTGCGGGCATCATTGGTAGCAGAATCTGCAATTCTGTTGCCTTCGATGACCACATGCCCTGGGACCCAAATAAAAATGATGTCATAATATTCCTTCATCAAGTCTGCGTAAAGCTCTCGAATCTGCACCAGCAGGGGGTGGTCTGTTCCCGTGCCCTGAAGGGCCTGCAGGGCAAAAAGAGAGTCGGACAGAAGCAGAAGTTCCTTTCCCTAGACTGATAGGCATGCTTGAGTGCCAGCAGAATTGCCTGCAGTTCTGCACTAAATACAGAGGAATGGTCAGGTAGGCGGAGCTTAAATGGGCGTCTAGGATGGCGAGAAGACACTGCAGCCGCACCCACTCTCCCATCCTCAGACTTGGACCCATCCGTATAAATACGACAATAGCCAGGAAAACTTGAAAGGAGTTCATTGAGGCTCTGTTGGTATATGGCTGGTGGAGTACAGTCCTCCTTGTGGGCGGTCAAGTCCAGCAAGATTTCAGGAACTGGTAGTAGCCAGGGTGGAGTAATGTGTTGCAGAGTTTCCAAAACTTTGTCCAAATCCACTCCGGCTGCCTGCAGATGAGGTCGGACACGGAAGGAAAGTGGACGGACAGCTCCCGGATGGGCATCGTAAATCTCTGCAAACGACGGGTTAAAAACACAATCATAGGCAGGATTGTCTGGATGGACCTTCAGCTTCAGAACGTAGCTGAGCATGAGGCGGATGCGGCGAAGCCCGAGAGAAGGCTCCCCTGCCTCAGCATACAGACTAGGAACTGGAAATGTCCTGAAGTCTCCCAGACATATTCACAGACCGTGATGGTGAATTGTGTTCAGATGCTGTAGAACAGACTTGGAAGCGAAGTCATATATGAGCCGTGATCCAGTTTGGTGCAAAAAAAAGGGCCCGGTACAGTCGAAGTAAGACAATGTGGTCTGCACCCCAGTCAGTACGATTTATTGATTGTACATTGCTTAACGGCCCGACAGCAACAAGACTTTCTCAGGACGTGCCTGCACTGCTTGTGAAAAAAAAAACCAAAACAAACTAAACAGAACATTCAGTTGCCACATTCCTTCTGCATCTGAAGATAAGTAGCGGCTAATGTCTCTGTTTGTTTGTCTATTTTGACAAAGGGTATTTACCCGAAATATTAATAAATTGTGTTGTACCGTTTTTTCTAAGCGTGTTTCTTTCTCCGTTGGGTACTTCTAAACAGAACATTGAATGTATGTCGCCAACCGGTCCAATACGTTAAATAAACCTAACACTAAGCTAAGACCATTTAGCAACACACATCCAATGTCAAGAGCTACAGGCAGCGCAGACAGTAGGGAGAGTTTAAAAAAGGCAAATACAGGTGAACGGACAAAGGGTAGACAGAAACACATGCCCCAGAATAGAGAGGGAAACTCACCCTGTGGGGCTGACCAGGGTGACCCTGGGAACTAAAAAGTAGTTAACCCCACCCAAGTCCCCCAGGGCAGACCAGGGTGGGGGCCCAGTCAGTATGTCCAATGACACGAAGAACGTCGAATGCCTTCTGACAAGAGGTTCTAAGGTAATTAATATGGTTGCGGAAGGTAAGTCTTTTGTCAAAGATGACCCCCAGAAACTTTGCCTCCTCGGCCACCTTAATTGGCACTCCAGCAATGCTCAGGCTAGGTTCTTGAAAAAAATTTGTCTGATTAGTAAAATGCACACAGACTGTATTGGAGGGCGAGAACTTGAATCCGTTGAGAGACACCCACCCCTGGATGCGATCAACGCACAGCTGCAAGCGCCGCTCAAGGGACGCAAACCCTCAACCTCATGCACACAAAGCAAAGTCGTCCACAAACAAAGAGCATTCAGAATCATCCTTGACGGCCTTAACAATGTTATTAATTTTAATGCTAAATAAAACAGGAGATAAAATGCTGCCTTGCGGGACACCCATTTCCTGTTCAAAGGAGTCGGAGAGGGTGCCGTGGAGCCCACACGGACTTAGAACGACCGGTTAGACAAAAATTGTGAATAAATATGGGCAGGTGCCCTTTAAAACCCACGTCAGACAAATCAGACATTATACCATACTTCCAGGTAGTGTCATATGCCTTCTCAAGATCGAAGAAAATTGCATACACATGCTGCTTGTTGACAAAAGCATCTCAGATAAACGACTCAAAGTGGACAAGATGGTCAGTTGTACTACGGAAGCGCCGGAAACCGCACTGGAGGTCTGTGATGAGACCACATGACTCAAGATGCCACACCAGGCGGGCGTTGATCAAGCGTTCCATTGTTTTACTTAACCCATATCCATCGGTATACGCCCGCGTGCGTACACACCCATTTCCATCGGAATACTCCGCCGCGCGTAGGCCCCCCTTTCCGACGGTATACTCGCCGACGCGTAGTTTAGGTGGTTCCCCTGTGTCCCTCTGTGTACACGTAAACCCCTACTTCCCATGACATCACAGGTTAGTGCTCTAAACGTCATCGAAATATGTGCACTTTTCCCAGTTCCGACCGAGAATTTGCCGTAAGTTGTAAGCCTTTTTTACGCTAATTTTCACCGCGTGTTAGAGTGAATACATCGAGCATGATTGCCGAGCCAGGTGAGAGAGAGGATGTGAGCGATACAAGCGGCGATTTTGAATTAGATTCTGACGACAACATATTAGGGGAAGATGAAGAGTTGGTGGAGATTCGAGATGTACAAGTTTACGATGAGTTGAGTGATTTAGTTCGTCAAATTTTCGGCGATAGTGAGGAAGACAACGATGATTTTCCTGGGTTTCAAGATGGTTGGCAACGTGACAAATTTATTCCTTGCGTCAATAGAAAATGTGTAGTTTTCAAACCACTTGATGGATTTCATTCATTCTTTTTTTATTAGGCAGAAAATAGAAGTGTGTATATTTTACAGGCATATATGCTGCAGTGATTTTGGATCCTTCTATTGAAATAATGTATTTGAACACAAGGTATGTGAACATTTTTGCAATAAACTCACTTTTACACTAAAATATTTTTTTTCTGTTTTTTTTTTTCTCAGTTTATTTTTACATGGATAGCTAGTATATTCAATGCTGAATCTGCTGATATGCAACACGTAATGTTTTAGGGTGGGGTTGAGACTGTTTTAAGCCTTTTATACAACTACCACTCGTGCACTAAAATTTCCTAAAAAACGGTCAGCTCTGAGCAGGCACTCTCTGTAAGGCCTCTTAGCTCACAGAGTGCCTGACTGGAAGTGTCTTCCAGATGGATATGGGATAAACATGATGTCAAAGCGATTGGCTGATAGTTGCCTGGGTTGGAAGGATCCTTACCCGGCTTGGGGATTGGCACAACCACAGCCTGACGCCAAAATGGCGGAAAATGACCGGTTATCCAGATATGGTTAAAGGCCTTGCGAAGTATAAGGAGTGAATCCTCAGGCAGATGTGTTAGGAGCTGATAGTGGATGGTATCTAATCCAGCAGCAGAGTCAGTACATGTGTGCATGGCTTGCTGCAATTTTTTTTTAATGTAAAAGGGGCATTATAGTCTTCCGAGTTATCCGATATAAAATCACAAGTACAAGACTCTTACTTGTCTTTCTCTCTCTGGAAGAAAGATGAATAATGCTCTGCTGAAGAATTATGGGCAATGGTGGAGGTAAGCACATTGGCCACAGCCTTTTTATCCGTGACCAAACTGGCACCATCTCTAAGATGGCCAACAGAAGCCGAGCCACCCCAGCCCCTAATTCTTCGAACAGCCTTCCAGACTTTTTGGGATGGAGTCCTAGAAGATAAAGAAGAGACGAAGTGTCTCCAGGATGCACGGTTCATGTTTAAAAATGTAATGGGCTTTCGCCCTCTGTCTTTTAAAGGTTAAAATATTCGCTTACGACGGATTACAAAAAGCACATCGCTGAGCAGATTTGCGCGTCTTTTGGGCCTTGCAGCACTCTTCATTGAACCATGGTACTCTCGGCTTCCAAGGAACTGATGTGGAAGTTCTAGGGATGGTTTCACCTGCTACGTCCAACAGAATAGAAGTAAAACAAGAAACAGATCGATTGATTGTACATTGGTTAAAATCCCAACAGCAACAAGACTTTATTTGGACCTGCCTGCACTGCTTGTGAAAAAAAAGAACTAAACAGAAAACTGAATGTATGTCGCCAGCCGGTCAAATACGATAAATAAACCTACAACATAGGGCCTAAATAAAGCTAAGACCATTTAGCAACACACATCCAACATCAAGAGCTACAGGCAGCGCAGACAGCAGGGAGAGTTTAAAAAAGGAAAATACAGGTGAATGGGCCAAGGGTAGACAGAAACACATGCCCCAGAATAGATTGATTGATTGATTGTACATTGCTTAACGTCCCGACAGCAACAAGGCTTTCTCAGGACGTGCCTGCACTGCTTGTGAAAAAAAAACTAAACAGAACATTGAATGTATGTCGCCAGCCGGTCAAATACATTAAATAAACCTAACACATGGGGCCTAAATAAAGCTAAGACCATTTAGCAACACACATCCAATATCAAGAGCTACAGGCAGTGCAGACAGTAGGGAGAGTTTTAAAAAGGCAAATACAGGTGAATGGACAAAGGGTAGACAGAAACACATGCCCCAGAATAGAGAAAAACCCACCCTGTGGGGCTGACCAGGGTGACCCTGGGAACTAAAAAATACCTAACCCCACCCAAGTCCCCCAGGGCAGACCCGGGTGTGCCCCAGAATAGAGGAGAAAACCCACCCTGTGGGGCTGACCAGGGTGACCCTGGGAACTAAAAAGTAGTTGATACCACCCAAGTCCCCTAGGGCAGACCCGGGTGGGGAAAAACAAAAAACAGGTTCTTCAGCTGACATGACCAACTTCTCTCTAAGACGAGACTGACAGAGGGAGGCGAACGGAGGGCAGTTAGCTTTCTTGAGATTCCAACACCCCACTGGCGAATCCTCCTCATAGATGACCGATGACAGGACTACTGGGAAGTGGTCACTACCACACAGGTCGTCGTGAACCTTCCAGTCAAAGTCCAGCATGAGAGAAGGATCACACACAGTGAGGCCTAGAACAGAACAAGATCGTGAACCTGGGTTAGATTGATTGATTGTACATTGCTTAACGTCCTGACAACAACAACTCTTTCTCAGGACGTGCCTGCACTGTTTGTGGAAAAAAAAACTAAACAGAACATTGAATGTATGTCGCCGTCCGGTCCAATACGTTAAATAAACCTATGACATGTGGCCTAAATAAAGCTAAGACCATTTAGCAACACAGATCCAATATCAAGAGCTACAGGCAGCGCAGACAGTAGGGAGAGTTTTAAAAAAGCAAGTACAGGTGAATGGACCAAGGGTAGACAGAAACACATGCCCCAGAATAGAAGGGAAACCCACCCTGTGGGGCTGACCAGGATGACCCTGGGAACTAAAAAGTAGTTAACACCACCCAAGTCCCCCAGGGCAGACCCGGGTGGGGGTTGAACCTGGGTTAGAGTACGTAAGTGAGCCATCATTAAAGACACATAGGTTAAGGTGAGAAAAAACATCTTCTAACATCTGATCTCTGCCATCATAATGGTCACTACCCCAAAAGTGAGTGTAACCGTTAAAATCCCCCATGAGAATAAAGGGAGGGGGCAGCTGATCTACTAAGTTAAAAATATCATTACTACAGACCCGCAGGGATGGTGGCAGGTAAATACTGCATATGGTTATGGTCTTCATCAAGGTAACCCGAGCTGCGACAGCCTGAAGACAGGTGTCGATGCTAACGGGGCTACATAAAATTTGGCTACTAATGAGAAGAGACACTCCACCCGAGCGCCTCTCTGAATCAGAGCCTTTATGTATAACGTTAAAACCATTAAAGGACACAGGGTCAGAAGTCTTCAGGTAAGTCTTCTGAAGAGATAGTATTGAGGGGTTATAGAATTTGGCTAAAAGACTTAATTCCTCAAAGTTAGCTTGAAAACCACGACAATTCCACTGAAGCAGAGAGTACATGATTATGTCTTATCTGGGGGTGAAGAGTCCCCCCCCCCCACCCCCCCCCCCCACCCCGTTTTTCTTTGCGTTGGAAGGAGTTGAAAAAACAGAGGGGGGCCGGCTCCCGGGCCTCCTTTGGTTCTTCGGAGATGAAGGGAGTGGAGCTGCCACAGCACCAGCAACAACTTCCACTCTCTCCATCCGCTCCTCCAATGCAGCATATTTGTTTTGAAGGGGGATATCAGTGTTCCCCTTCTGGGCCCGTGCGCACAGCAGTCCCATAGCTTTTTTAGACTTTTGGTCCTGGGCAGCGGTAATGCCGCTAGAGTTAGCGGCCTTAGAAGGCTGACCAGAGCCAGAAGCCTTTGGAGTTGACAGATGTTGAGATGTTTGGGTGGGGGCTGAGGCTTAGAGGCAACAGAAGGTGGTACTACTTGACCAGCAGTGTCTGCCTTCTGCGGTCCCTGGCTCCTCATCACCACCGGAGGAGGGTTACTCTCCAGGGGTGAGAGGCTCCGAGGCTCCACCCCCAACCAAGAAGATGGGGTTTGACAAGAGAAATCTTTGGTGGGGCGCCTGCCTGCCACCGCAGCACTGAATGTATACACAGAGGTGTTACTAGAAGTTGGGGCAGCCGCAGCTGCACCAGGGCCGTCAACCAGTTTTTCTTGCGTCCGCAAAGGACAGCCCCTTCTCCACGCCCACCTGCTGAATCTTGCACTTGGATATCCAACGAGGGCATTTCTTATCCGAAGCCATATGCGCCCCTGGCAATTCACACACAGGGGGGTGGCTGTGCAGGACTCAGCAGAGTGTCCGGGCTTTTTTGCAATGGGCACATGAAGCCTCTGCCTGGTGGCATGTCTTCTGACCTTGGCCATACTTTTGGCACTTAAAGCACCGGAGGGGAAGAGGGACGTACTTTTTCACTTTCAAGGAGTGATAACCTCCCCAGATGGTAGTAGGAGGGGTGGGGGTGCCAAACGTCAGGATGATGGTAGGGAGACGTATCTCCCCACCACCTCACTTGGAAGCGAAGCGCCTGACGTAAGTCACCCCCTGCGACTTAAGGTTCCGTACAAGTTTATCTTCTGACAGTTCTGCCAATGCTTGATCTTTTATCATGCCTCTTGATGAATTCATAGTTTCGTCGGGTGTGACTTCCGATGGAAGAGAGCCTCAGTAGCCTGCTGGAGTGTGCCCGGGTATGGCACTCCACCAGCAAATAAAAAAACCTGAGGCGCTGGGCATCAGGCCTGCCAACAAGGCTCATGAGGGTCTCTCCCACCAGAAAAGGATGCAGCTTGGAAACAGGTTTGTCTTTGACCTTGCTATGGACAATGAGGAAGCGAGGACATACGGCTGACGCCTGAGGCGTCACTTCACTACAATCCAAGTCTCTGTCATGTTCAATGTCGGTGGCAATGTGCCGCTTCTGCGCCACTTTTTTTTCCCTCCATATTATAATAGTAGAGATATTCATCCCCCGGGGGTCCCCGCTCGCCACCGAGCCCAACAAGGTAAAGTGCAACTGTCAGTGGGTCTGCAACTGATGCACAATGGAGACTGCCCGAAAGATAAACTCAAGGGGGTAAGCCCGATTGAACCGCTTGAGCCACCGCCTTCTATCACACTGTTGAATGCAGGGGAATACTGGCGTAAGCACCTAATCAGCAGCAGAGGCTATAGCATGGTGCTCCATATATCAACCCGCATGTCAACAGTGGGATAGGGCTCAACGTGACAAGAGCCGACTAGCCTCCCATTTAGGTAGAAGTCAAGGCCAAAGTGGAGTGTTGGCACCAGTGAGCCGCAACCCAAAGGGAACCTCAGCCACCAGGATCCTCTTTTCCCCCGACACGGGTCTCCAAGCACGGCAAACACTTGGGATCCAAAGGACCAAAAGCTCACGAGTATTTTTAAGGACCAATCCAACATGGTACGACATGGGTAAGCAAAGCTCCTTAAAAACCGGACCAGTGAAAAAGACTGAATAACATATCTGCTGACATCAAGTCCTAATCCTGGACAAAGATGGCACCCCTCTGCTAGCCCACTCAGTCAGTGACTGAGCAGACTACCCACCCACGCACCAACCCGGTCAGCTTACCGCTCTGCTCACCCTAGTAAGGGAGGGAACTAGGAAAGATTGATTGTAGTTAGTTATAGAGGTTTAATGCCGAGCAGGCAACTAAAGCCATCTCAAGGCAGATTGATTGATTGTACATTATAGAGGTTTAATGCCGAGCAGGCAACTAAAGCCATCTCAAGGCGGGTTGATTGATTGTACATTATAGAGGTTTAATGCCGAGCAGGCAACTAAAGCCATCTCAAGGCGGGTTGATTGATTGTACATTATAGAGGTTTAATGCCGAGCAGGCAACTAAAGCCATCTCAAGGCGGGTTGATTGATTGTACATTGCTAAATGTCCCGACAGCAACACGACTTTCTCAGGACGTATCTGCACTGCTTGTGGGAAAAAAAAAAACCCCAAAACCAAAACAGAACATTGAATGTATGTCGCCAGCCGGTCTAATACGCTAAATAAAGCTAAGACCATTTAGCAACCCACATCCAATATCAAGAGCTACAGACAGCGCAGACAGTAGGGAGAGTTTAAAAAAGGAAAATACAGGTGAATGGACCAAGGGTAAACAGAAACACATGCCCCAGAATAGAGGGAAAAACCCATTCTGAGGGGCTGACCAGGGTGACCCTAGGAACTAAAAAGTAGTTAACTCCACCCAAGTCCCCCAGGACAGACCCGAGTGGGGTGAACTAGAAAAGGTGTTCCAAACATTGCCTACTCTAAACCAAACCGGTCAGCTTACCTTTTCATGCAGTTGAAAAGAAAAACAAAGAAAGAAACATATTCTCGGTACGTGGAACATACGAACCCTGTTGGACAGAGATCAGATGCAGAGACTGCACAGAAGAACAGCCCTCATAGCCAGGGAGCTGGCAAGATATTGGATCGACATTGTGGCTCTTAGTGAAACCAGATTTGCCGATGAAGGATCGATCTGTCAAAACTGAGGGTGGGTACACCTTTTTCTGGAAGGGCAAAGCAAACGAGGACAGGATACACGGAGTTGGCTTCGCCATCCGCACCATGCTCCTCCGACAGCTGCCTTCTCTTCCCACTGGCATCAGCGAATGAGTGATGAAGCTCCGTTTCCCCATCTCCCACACCCGACATGCCACTTTCATCAGCGCCTATGTTCTGACACTCACCGGCGCCGATGACAACAAGGAGGCGTTCTATGAGAGCCTCGACTGCCTCTTAAAGTACACTCATGTAAGTGACAAGCTCATCGTGCTTGGTGACTTCAATGCTTGAGTTGGGCGTGAATGTGACTGCTGAGAAGGAGTGATGGGCCCACACGGGCTGGGCAAGATGAACAGCAATGGCCTGCTGCTGCTGACTTTGTGCGCTAAGAATGGACTCGCCATCACCAACACCCTCTTCTGGCTGGACCCCCCACCCGGGTCTGCCCTGGGGGACTTGGGTGGGGTTAACTACTTTTTAGTTCCCAGGGTCACCCTGGTCAGCCCCACAGGGTGGGGTTTCCTTTCTATTCTGAGGCATGTGTTTCTGTCTACCCTTGGTCCATTCACCTGTATTTTCCTTTTTTAAACTCTCCCTACTGTCAGCGCTGCCTGTAGCTCTTGATATTGGATGTGTGTTGCTAAATGGTCTTAGCTTTATTTAGGCCCCATGTCGTAGGTTTATTTAACGTATTGGACCGGCTGGCGACATACATTCAATATTCTGTTTAGGTTTTTTTTTCACAAGCAGTGCAGGCACATCCTGAGAAAGTCTTGTTGCTGTCGGGACGTTAAGCAATGTACAATCAATCAATCAATCAATCTTCCAGCTGGCTAGTAAGTACAAGACAACATGGATGCACGCCAGGTCCAAGCAGTGGCATCTCATAGACTATGTCATTGTCCGCCAGCGGGATACTCGTGATGTCAGAATCACCAGTGCCATGAGAGGAGCCGAGTGCTGGATCCACCATCGGCTGGTGCGGTCTGTCCTCAACCTGCACATTGCACCAGCACACAGGAAGAGGCCGAAGCTCACCCGACCTTCATTCAACCTGGCCAAGCTGAAGCGCCTGGACGTCAAGGAAAACTTCCAGTCCCACCTTGATGACCTGCTAACTGCCCATGGACCGTTGACTGGCAACCCAACTGAAATGTCTGCCAAAGATGTGCTTGGACCCAAGCAGAGGGTACACCAGGATTGGTTTGATGAGAACAATGAAGAGATCAACAAGCTACTGGAGCAGAAGCACAGTGCCTTCATCAAGTGGCAGAACGACATCAACTCCTTGTCCAAGACAGACCACTTCAAACACCTCCAGAAAAAAAGCCCAGAGAGAGCTCCGCAACATGCAGGACACCTGGTGGGACAGCAAGGCAAAAGAACTTGAACACCCTGCTGAATCCAACAACTCCAAGGATTTTTTCAGCGCTATGAAAGTTGTCTACGGCCCTGCCAGACCCAGCACAGCCCCTCTTTTCTTCTGACGGCTTTGCCTTGCTGAAGGACAAAGTCAGCATAACTGAGCGCTTGAGAGAACACTTCTCAAATCTGCTGAACTGCCTTCCAATGTCAATCCCGCTGCCCTGGACATGATTCCCCAGAAGCCTTCACTGGATGACCTTGACCTTCCGCCCACCCTGGATGAGGTCAAGAAAGCGATCAACCAGACTAGCTCTGGCAAGGCTGCAGGCATGGACAGCATCCCCGCAGAGCTCTTAAAGCAGCTGGACCTGAGACCCTTGATGTCTTACTCAACATTGTGACATGCATCTGGGCAGAGGAGAACATGCCATATGAATTCAGAGATAAGAACAAGGGCAGCAAAGCAGACTGTGCCAATTACTGAGGAATCTCACTCTTGTCCATCACTGGCGAGAGTCATCCTCAACCGCCCGATCAGCTCTGTATCTGAGGAAGCACTTCCAGAGGCTCAGTGTCTTCAGACCCGGCCGCAGCACAGTCGACATGGTCTTCTCTGTGAGACAGCTCCAGGAGAAATGCATTCTTCATAGACCTGACCAAAGCATTCGACACCATGAACAGAGAAGCGCTTTGGGTCATCCTCGCAAAGCTCGGCTGCCCCAGGAAGTTCACCAACATCATCCGCCTCTTCCATGATCGAATGGTAGGAGTTGTCCAATTAAACGGCGACACATCCGCACCCTTCAACATTTCCAACGGTGTGAAACAAGGTTGTGTTCTTGCCCCCCTGTTCAACCTGTTCTTCACGTGTGTCCTGACCCATGCAGTATGCGACCTTGAGAAGGCAGTGTGTACCTGAAGTATAGACTAGATGGCTCTCTCTTCGACCTCCGTCGACTGAATGCCAGGACTAAGAACATCGAGAGACTGATCCTTGAGGCGCTGTTTGCTGATGCCTGGCGCACATGGACTCTGACCTCCAGACCATCGTCAACAGGTTCTCGGAAGCCTCTCGACTGTTTGGCCTCACCATCAGTCTCAACAAGACCAAGGTCCTGCACCAACCAGCAGCAGGCACAAGAGCCCCCCCCCCCCCCCCCCCCCCCCACAGTGTATATTGAAGGCACCGAGCTGAAGACTGTCGACCAGTTCAGGTACCTGCAGAGCATCATCTCTTCTGATGGCACTATTGACAAGGAAATCACTGCACGCATCAGCAAAGCCCTGGGTCGTCTGCGCACTTGTGTGTTCAATAACAACAAGGTCAAGCTCTCCACCAAGATCAAAGTCTACAAGGCAGTAGTCCTCCCCAGCTTCCTCTACGACTGAGTCATGGATTCAACACTATGCCCTTGGTTAGGAGGGTCAGTCACGCGTCCACGTTTAGGGGGTATATCCTCCATAGATTTTCCAGTCATGGGCTTCTTTCTACGTGGTTGAAACCAGTACATTTTGCTGCTGCCGAGCAGAGTTAAAAAACTGTAGTCTTTATCGTCCGCAGCCGGCAGTAGCTGCACCTTGATAAACACCGGTGGCACGTGTTCCGCCGCCATAACGCCGTACTGCTGCTGCCGGCGTTGATCTTTTACGTCTGATTAAACGATGGCACTGGTAGATGGTGTCATGACGGATGTTACACAAAGCCCCAAACACAACACTTGCACCAAACACACTATTTTATATAGCCGATGTCACACATTAGATGGTGATTTTTAGCGATTTTTTTCTTTAGGAAAGGGGGGGGGGGGGGGAGATGACGAGAGTGTAGCGTCTATCCGACATCAGATAGCAACCGGAAGTCCAGCATGTGTGTTTTAAAAAATAACTAGATACAGCAAAGCTAGCACTACATCAAGTACAGGCTTTACAAGTCCCTCGTAGTGTCTATTCTGCTCTATGGCTGTGAGACTTGGACACTGCTTGCAGACTCAGAAAAGAAAATCCAGGCCTTTGAGAACAAGTGCCTGAGGAAGTTGCTCCGCATCTCGTACCGCGAGCACAAGACCAACGAATATGTACGGAGCATCGTCACTTCCCTGGTGGGCCCACATGAACCCCTTCTGGCAACCGTGAAACGGCGCAAGCTTGCTTGGTTTGGCCACGTGACCCGACACAACACCTTGTCCAAGACTATCCTCCAAGGCACTCTCGAAGGAAGTCGTCGGCGAGGTCGTCAGAGAAAGAGTTGGGTCGCAAACATAAAAGAATGGACCGAACTCGAGATGCCAGACTTGCTTGCCACCGCCCAAAATAGAACTCAGTGGAGAGCACTGTCTGTTGCTGCTGCCTTTCAGTCCCCCCAACGCCCAGTTCGGGCAAGGGACTGATGATGATGATGATGATGATGAGCACTACATACTTATATGGCTTCTGACGTGTGTGTCAGCACGCTTTTTTCAAAGTATCCTATCTTGTAAAACTAGCAATTCATTCTGTAAACTTGTGTGGCTCCTGGCCTGTGTGTCAGCATGTGTCTATTCAAGGTACCAGTCAGCAAAGCTAGCACTAGATTCTGCACACCTATGTGGCTTCTGGCCTGTGTTGTGTCCGCATGTGTTTTTGCAAGTTACCAAATAAAGCAAAGCTACCATTACATTCTGCACACCTATGTGGCCTCTGGCCTGTGTGTATCAGCATGTGTGTTTTTAAGTTACCAGATAAAGCAAAGCTAGCACTACACTCTGTACACCTATGTGGCCTCTGGCCTGTGTGTGTCAGCATGTGTTTTTTCAAGGCACCAGAACGAGTGAAACTAGCACTACATTTTGTACACTTATGTGGCTTTTGGCCCGTGTGTGTCAGCATGTGTGTTTCCAAGGCATCAGAATGAGCGAAACTAGCACGACATTCTGTACACCTATGTGGCCTCTGGCCTGTGTGTATCCGTATGTGTCTTTTCAAGTTACCAGATAAAGCAAAGCTAGCACTACATTCTGCACACTTATGTGGCCTCTGACCTGTGTGTGTCAGCATGTGCGTTTTCAAGTAGTTAGATACTGCAAAGCTAGCACTACATTCTGCACACCTATGTGGCTTCTGGCCTCTGTGTGTCAGCATGTGTGTTTTCAAGGCACCAGAATGAGTGAAACTAGCACTACATTTTGTACACTTGTGTGGCTTCTGGCCCGTGTGTATCAGCATGTGTGTTTTCAAGGCACCAGAACGAGTGAAACTAGCACTACATTTAGTACACTTATGTAGCTTCTGGCCCGTGTGTGTCAGCATGTGTCTTTCCAAGGCATCAGAACGAGTGAATCTAGCCCTACATTTAGTACACTTATGTGGCTTCTGGACCGTGTGTGTCAGCATGTGTTTTTTCAAGCCATCTGTACGATTGAAACTAGCACTACATTCTGTACACTTGTGTGGCTTCTGGTTTGTGTGTATCAGCATGTGTGATTTCAAAGTACCAGATAAAGCAAAGCTAGCACTACACTCTGTACACTTATGTGGCTTCTGGCCTGTGTGTTTTAGCATGTGTGTTTTTAAAAGATTAGATCTTGTAAAACTAGCGCTACATACTGAACACCTATGTGGCTTCTGGCCTGTGTGTGTCAGCATGTGTACTTTCAAGTTACCAGATAAAGCAAAGCTAGCACTACATTCTGTACACTTGTGTGGCTTCTGGCCTGTGTGTCTCACCATGTGTGTTTTTAAGATACCAGATCGAGTGAAACTAGCACTACACTCTGTACACCTATGTGGCTTCTGGCCTGTGTGTTTCATCATGTGCGTTTTCAAGGCACCAGAATGAGTGAAACTAGCATTACATTTTGTACACTTATGTGGCTTCTGGCCCGTGTGTGTCAGCATGTGTGTTTTCAAGGCACCAGAACGAGTGAAACTAGCAGTACATTCTGTACACTTATGTGGCTTCTGGACTGTGTGTGTCAGCATGTGCGTTTCTAAGGCATCAGAATGAGTGAATTTAGCCCTACATTTAGTACACTTATGTGGCTTCTGGACCGTGTGTGTCAGCATGTGTGTTTTCAAGCTACCTGTACGATTAAAACTAGCACTACATTCTGTACACTTGTGTGGCTTCTGGTTTGTGTGTATCAGCATGTGTGATTTCAAAGTACCAGATGAAGCAAAGCTAGCACTACACTCTGTACACTTATGTGGCTTCTGACCTGTGTGTCTCACCATGTGTATTTTCAAGGTACCAGATAGAGTGAAACTAGCACTACATTCTGTACACCTATGTGGCTTCTGGCCTGTGTGCGTCAGCATGTGTTTTTTCAAGTAACTAGAACTAGTGTAACTAGCAGTACACTCTGTACACCTATGTGGCTTCTGGCCTGTGTGAGCGCTACTTAAACCATCTTCTGTACATGTATGTGGCTTCTGGAAAGTTGCCTTACAGTGCCTACAAAACCATGTTCTACCACTTGGTGTTTCTGCTGATGTCTGTACATCAATACATGCACTGTCAGCTGTAGTTGTCTTCTGCTCTGTGGTCACAGTGTGAGGCTTCTGCCCTGTGTGAGTAGACATGTGTTGCATCAACTGACTGGACAACTGGAAACATGCATCACAAAACACACATACAAATGGCATCCAACTCTCTTCAGCACAGGGACTTTCGGTGGTCAAGGGATTTCGTTCTGATGACAAAGTTCTACCGTCAAGATCCACAGATACCACCAAGTCACAGTCCATGTCACTGATAACACCAGACACAGAGTTAGACTCTAGCTTGATGTCATGTTTAGTGTCACAGTCCATGTCACCGATAACAACAGACACAGAGTTAAACTCCAGCTTGATGTCATGTTTAGTGTCACAGTCCATGTCACTGATAACACCAGACACAGAGTTAGACTCCAGCTTGATGTCATGTTTAGTGTCACAGTTCATGTCACTGATAACACCAGACACAGAGTTAGACTCTAGCTTGATGTCATGTTTACTGTCACAGTTCGCGTCACTGTAAACACCAGACACAGAGTTAGATTGTATCTTGATGTCATGTTTAGTGTCACAGTCCATGTCACTGAGAGCACCCAACACATAGTTAGACTGTAGCTTGATGTCATGTTTAGTATCACAGTTCGTGTCACTGTAAACACCTGACACAGAGTTAGACTCTAGCTTGATGTCATGCTTGGAGTCACAGTTCATGTCACTGCAAACACTGGGCACAGAGATTGACGCTAGCTTGATGTCATGTTTAGTGTCACAGTCCATGTCACTGTAAACACTGGGCACAGAAATTGACTCTAGCTTGATGTCATGTTTAGTGTCACAGTCCATGTCACTGAGAGCACCCAACACATAGTTAGACTGTAGCTTGATTTCATGTTTAGTATCACAGTTCGTGTCACTGTAAACACCTGACACAGAGTTAGACTCTAGCTTGATGTCATGCTTGGAGTCACAGTTCATGTCACTGCAAACACTGGGCACAGAGATTGAAACTAGCTTGATGTCATGTTCAGTGTCACAGTCCATGTCACTGTAAACACTGGGCACAGAGATTGGCGCTAGCTTGATGTCATGTTTAGTGTCACAATCCATGTTACTGTAAACACTGGGCACAGAGATTGACGCTAGCTTGATGTCATGTTTAGTGTCATAGTCCATGTTACTGTAAACACTGGACACAGAGATTGACGCTAGCTTGATGTCAGGTTCCAGATTAACCCCAGACTCTTTACTGGTCCCAAGTTCTAGCTGGACACCAGGTTCGACCTTGATAGCTGGCTCCAGTTTGACTTGTGGGTGTAGGACAGGACCATCTCTCTCCACACCAGCAGTGTTGTCTGTGTCTTTACCAGTAATGTTGTCTGTGTCTTTACCAGTAGCATTGTCTGTGTCTTTACCAGTAGTGTTGTCTGTGTCTTTACCAGTAGTGTTGACTGTGTCTCCACCAGTAGTGTTGTCTGTGTCTTTACCAGTAGTGTTGACTGTGTCTCCACCAGCTGAGGTGACTGTATCTTCACCAGCCGTGTTGACTGTGTCTTCACCAACCGTGTTGACCATGTCTTCACCAGTAGTTGGAAAGTCCCTGTGGTGTCCATCTGTCTCAGTGTAAGCCAATGGTGTTTCTGCTTCTTCCACTTCTGGGGAAATAAATAGGACCATGGGTGTGAATATCTATGTGCAGACAATCGGATCAACTGACATGAGAACTTAACACAGAAAGAAGAAACTTCTCTAGACAGCACACATTCCTGTTTGTTCATAAAACATGCTTGTACTGGTGAGTGATAAAAAAAATCTAGCACACAAAACGTTTCAGTTAACCGCATGCCAATGTGTGTTCCCCTCTCTCTCTCTCTTTCACACACACTTTGATGCTGACAAACTCACAAAACATAATGTGACCACCAGAGTTAGTTGACCATTACAGTGTCTGTATTTGTACTGTACCAGTAGTGGGAGTTAGTTGATCATTACAGTGTCTGTATTTGTGCTGTACCAGTAGTGGGAGTTAGTTGATCATTACAGTGTCTGTGCTGTACCAGTAGTGGGAGTTAGTTGATCATTACAGTGTCTGTATTTGTGCTGTACCAGTAGTGGGAGTTAGTTGATCATTACAGTGTCTGTATTTGTGCTGTACCAGTAGTGGGAGTTAGTTGATCATTACAGTGTATTTGTGCTGTACCAGTAGTGGGAGTTAGTTGATCATTACAGTGTCTGTATTTGTGCTGTACCAGTAGTGGGCGTCATCAGGGAATGTGACTGCAGATGGAAAGTGACATGATTTGCACAACAAACTCATTAACCATTACATTCTTTATGAAAAAGCTAGCGCCGTCATACTGATTTTACAATCATTTAATGAAACGGCAAAGCAAATTAACACTAAATTATAGGCAAATAAATCATCCCAGTACAGTTTCACGTTACACATACATGTAGTCAATATTGTCAGCCTGCCCCAGTACAGTTTCACGTTACATATTCATGTAGTCAATATTGTCAGCCTGCCCATATACATGTAGTCAATATTGTCAGCTTGCCCCAGTACAGTTTCACGTTACACATACATGTAGTCAATATTGTCAGCTTGCCCCAGTACAGTTTCACGTTACATATACATGTAGTCAATATTGTCAGCCTGCCCATATACATGTAGTCAATATTGTCAGCCTGCCCCAGTACAGTTTCACATTACATATACATGTAGTCAATATTGTCAGCCTGCCCCAGTACAGTTTCACGTTACACATACATATAGTCAATATTGTCAGCCTGCCCCAGTACAGTTTCACGTTACATATACATGTAGTCAATATTGTCAGCCTGCCCATATACATGTAGTCAATATTGTCAGCCTGCCCCAGTACAGTTTCACATTACATATACATGTAGTCAATATTGTCAGCCTGCCCCAGTACAGTTTCACGTTACACATACATATAGTCAATATTGTCAGCCTGCCCCAGTACAGTTTCAAGTTACACATACAAGTAGTCAATATTGTCAGCCTGCCCCAGTGCAGTTTCAAGTTACATATACATGTAGTCAATATTGTCAGCCTGGCCATCAAACTAGAAATGTCTACTACAGTCATTGAGAACAGGACAGCTGAAAACGCAGAGCTTGGCTGTTCAATTATGGATGCAGAAAGCACTACCAGACCCATGTCAATACTAACAAAAATACCATTTGGGCGCCTGAATGTTTGTTTTTTGTTAAAAATCTCAGTGTTAATGACTAAAAAAGAATTTGAAGAACAAATGTATGGCATGAGGCTGCAATTAGTGTGATGTTGTACAATCAAAACCCATGGGCACACATCAGCCACAGTTTGACTGGTGCCAAAACTGGCTTGTCTTTCCAAATCCGTGGCATGTTTGTAACCCTTCACACATGCACTGGCTTTAAGAATGCTCGTCGAAACAAAAAGTCGGGGCAGCTTTCTATTTACCTGCATGCATGCATGTGCGTATGCATGTCTGGAGGTACATGTCCCGGGTAGTTAGTTATTTGGGTTTAACGCCGAGCAGGCGACTAAGACCATCTCATGGCGCGATCAGTAAAAGTCTGACTACCAGACTAAAAAAAAGGTCTTAAGACAAGAAGTAAATATAGTTTAAAAATATTTCATGCTAAAATGTCGCACAGGTCTTGAAAGGAAACGTCTACAGACCCTCAGAAAGGTCAGAATAATAGAATTGTCCAGTCCAATAATGCTCAAATCGTATTACAAATATTGCACTATCTCAGAAAACTGAAGATTTTGTCTGGGGGTACATCCTGGAACAAAACCTTCAAGGAGTCTGCTGTGAAGTGTTTATATCTTGTGCCAATTAGATCAGCACAACACAGCAAAATGTGTTTAACAGAATACTGCTCGTCGCAGGCATAACACCATTAACGCTCCTCCTGTTCTAGTAAATAAGCGTGTGTAACATATGTGTGCCTGATGTGGAGCCGAGCAAGGACAGTCTCCTCACGGCGGCTGCCGCAGCGGTAAAGTAGACTGTCGGACACCTTTGGAAGAGCTTCATGCAGCTTGTTTGCTTCCTCTACGTCACGCTCAGGCTGCCACTCACGGCCTATGTACGCACTAAGGTTTAAAATCACTATGAACAGTCTGTGTGTCAGGGACAAGGTTGTTGCAGGCATCATTGGCAACAGAATCTGCGATCCTGTTGCCTTCAATGCCCACATGCCCTGGGACCCAAATAAAAATGATGTCATAACATTTATTCATCAAGTCTGTGTAGAGCTCTCTGATCTGCACCATCAGTGGGTGGTCATTTCCTGTGCCCTGAAGGGCCTGCAGGGCAGAAAGAGTCAGACAAAATCAGGAAATTCCTTTCTCTAGATCGATAAGCATGCTTGAGTGCCAGCAGAATTGCCTGCAGTTCTGCACTAAATACGGAGGAATTGTCAGGGAGGCGGAGCTTAAATAGGCGTCTAGGATGGCGAGAGGACACTGCAGCCGCAGCCACTCTCCCATCTTCAGACTTTGACCCATCCGTATAAATATGACAATAGTCAGGAAAACTTGAAAGGAGTTCATTGAGGCTCTGTTGGTATATGGTCAAGAGTACGACTAGGCGTCGAGTGCCGGTATCGCTACCTGACTGACAAAACAAAGCCTTCAAACTCAAAATCGGGCACGCATCTCACACAACCATATCTCAACTCGTTAGAAATTGAACATATTTTCTAATCTAATTGTGTGTCATTTTTGCATATGTATGACTGACAAAACGAAGCCTTCAAACTCAAAATCGGGCACGCATCTCACACAACCATATCTCAACTCGTTAGAAATTGAACATATTTTCTAATGTAATTGTGTGTCATTTTTGCATATGTATGAAGGGATAAAAGAGTTTTTCGTTGTTTTTTGCGATCGAGCGGTGCAAGGCAGAATTTCAAAACGTGACATCACTCACATGTGTTCACTTTCAAATAAAAAATTCTGGGGAATGAAAAAGAATTTCGAAGCAAGTTTAGGCCTATAGAAAGCCAATGCAAGTTACTGTTTTGTTACCATATCGTCGAGTTTTACATGTGTCTAAGTTTAAAGTAGTTTGAGGGCAAGTAAAGGCTAGCATGAACGTAACATGCATCATAAATTTCACACATGCAAATTTCGCTGTGAACTGGAACACAAAAAACTTACTTAGAAGGCACCTAATTAACATGTCCTAGATAACATTCTTCATAATTTCGATCATCATAAATAAATTTGAAATCCGTTCGAGAATTGAAAGAAACAACCCAAAAGTTGTAAATTTTGTGTTACGTTCAAACACGGGAAAAAAAATCTCGCAATCATCAACGCACATGATTTTCTGGAATCGGTGGCCATTTTGAGATTTGCATTTGGTCAGTCTACGCACCTCATACCTACAGGTGACATTAACGGAGCAGGGAAGTGACACAGTCGAAGGTAAGTTTTGGTTGTAAATGGTTACGTTCATGCAAAATTGATGACTGAGCACCATAAATGTTTTTTTTAAAAAAGCAATGTAAGTGTACTGCTTTTCTAATTACTTCAAATGAATGTTGACGCAAACAAATGTAAAATCAATCAGCTCAATGACCGCGTGTTTTGAACAAAGGAAGAAAACATTACTTGATGGAATTTGCCTCCATCCGACGATGACAGTTTAGTGTTAGTTGTAACAGTTACGTTCAAGTTTCTAAATGCGATATTTAATATTTTAAAGGATAAAACAGAACAAGTAATGTATGTTCAGATCAGTTTTGCAGCGCAGCAACACTTTGAAACAATAATTATTAACCATTACCGTCACTTTGCCGTTGTCCACTTGTACATAACTTTACACACGGTTGAAGGTTGTCAGCGTTATGTTCAGGCAATTACAGCTTTATGTTCAAAGATTAAAAAGAACACTACAAATCACACATTTTCGTTGATTCAGTATTTTTTTCTTTAACTTTAATGTTCCTGATATAAAAAATATAGTAAATATCTTTCACTCCTGCTGTTTGTTCATAACTTTACACAGTTTGGCCAGATAAATCTTTATGTAAAGTGTTCAAACCATGAGTTTTGCATTTTGGGGGAAGGACAAGTCATACATTTATTTAACCAATTTTTGTTGGTAGGAAGAGATTTTGTGCTAATTTGATTTATACTTCGGGTCATAGATTATGAGTTGCTGAATTATAGCGTTTGTACATAACATGACGCAGTGCAAAAGGGAACAGACATAGCACCTTCAATCAAAAAATGGTCGTTTTTCTTATCTTAAGCTGTGATAATGTACCCATTGTCTTTATTGTTTCTTTATTATTGTTACGTGGTTGAATCGTGGTCGTAGAAATGATAACTACACCAAGCGCACACACGTAGAGTTCTTTTAAATAAACCTCATTCAGCTGCAATCCGTCAACCGTGGCTTAAGGATGTAGACAATACTGGAGTAACAGTTCCAACAATATTTTATTACAGCGATGCGATCTCCACGAAATGCGTTCACAAATGCACCAACAATAGTACAAAGTCTTCTCAGCTTTGACACAATGCGTCTCTCATACTATGTACATCACCATTCACTGCATAACTCTGTTACTGACAATGAAGCACGATATCTTGCGTAGCGATCTCTCGCAATGTCAATACACTGCAATTATACAACTGAACAATGTACCGACGCTGTTACATCACAATTTTACAACTGAACGATGTACCCAGGTGCTTCCTAGCACGACTCTTTTATAGTGGTATGTTTTCTAGAAAAATCAAGCAAAATCGTACAACACAACCAATCAAAACACAGTATGTATCTAAAACTCAAAGGTACATTCACACTGGAATATTCTGTAAATATCTGGCTACGATCTTCAGCCTCTATGTTAGGAAAATCCGCGGCGCGCCATGACGTCACACAAAAGTAGGCCAGACAGGCCACGACCTTGCCCGCTCTAAAGTGGTAAACACGCGATCAGTGCATTGGTACTAAAAGCCAAACGACACGTGCGCGGCAAACAAATGAACATCCGAGCTGATTCTAGACTCTTCGTGACTCAACTCCGTGCGGCAACAGATAATGAACACCGCACTATTCGTAAACGAAAGTGAAATTCCCTGAAAAGGTACGTGATTAGAAATCGTGATAGCTCAAATAAAACGTCGGATCGTTACCTACGATTTATAATAATAATAAATAATGAATGGTTCTTGTATAGCGCAAACTCTTTTTGTGGCAAAAACTCATTGCGCTAACACACGCAGTCAAACATGACATAGATGATATGAAACATTACAAATAAATACAACAGGACCACGGATCTACGACAGAGGAAAAGCAAGCTGGAAGAAGTGAGTTTTCAACTGAGCCTTAAACTGAGGGAGAGTAGAGAGATTTCGCACGCTCTCACAAAACAACACAACCACAATCGTAACATTACCCCCCCCCCCCCCCCCCTCCCCTTTTAGAACAAAATTTTACAAAATTTCTTCTCAAACCTCAAAAATACGGTTGTGGTTGTGTAAACCTACACAAAACCATAAATATCACAAATTTCACATCAAAATTAAAATCAAATCAACTACACAAAAATAATTAACTCACAGTTCTTCCGCCGTGGGCATAGGCTCTGGATCAAAAACTGTTATTTTATTGAGTTTACGATAGTCCACACACACTCGGTTGGAAACATCTGGCTTCTTCACGATAACAACTGGGGACGCATATGGTGACTTGGACTCCCTGATGACTCCCAGGTTCAGCATTTCTTTGATGTCCTTTTTCAGTTCTTCCCTTGTGTTATAAGGAAGACGATAAGGTTTGCTGCAAACTGGCTCATTTGATGTCAGATTAACCTCATGCTGGACCGTGTTTGTTGTCCCCGGGTCAGGTGTAAACCGATGCTTGAACTCTTCAGTCAGGACTCGTAATTCTTCTCGTTGTGTCTGGGTTAGATTCTGACCGAACTGGATGTCTTTGACATCCTCCTTGTGGTGGAGTTCGTTAAGGTCAAACAGGTTCTCGTCGTCTAGTCTTTCGTCATCAGCAAGACGCACCGATGCTGCAAGTTGGGTTTTGTCTTGACGACCTCTCTCAATATACTTCTTCAGCAGATTAGCATGGTAAATCTTCACCTTGTTGTTGATCTTGACTCTGTAGTCGTTGATGCCAACCACCGAATCGACAACGTAGGGTCCCTTCCACTGCATCAGGAGTTTGTTATTGTCGGTAGGAAGAAGAACCAATACTCGGTCACCTGGCTGGAATCGTCGAGGTTTCGCCTTACGATCATAGTAATGCTTCCCCTTGTTCTGTGCCTTCCCCAGTTCTTCTCGAGCCATCCTGAGGGTCTCTTCCAGCTTTTCTCTCAGGTCGAAAACGTACTGGTAGCTGATCTTCACTTCAGGCGCGTTGATATCCTTGGTCCACAGCTCCTTCAGGATGTGCATGGGTCCCCTTACAGTCCTGCCGTACAGTAATTCAAAAGGGGAAAACCCTGTTGAATCCTGAGGAACTTCACGGTATGCGAAGAGCAAGGCATTGATATACCTATGCCACAATCTTGGCTGCTCAGCACACAGTTTCCTCAGCATAGCCTTCAATGTTCCATTAAACTTTTCAACCAGCCCATTACACATGGGGTGATAAGGGGTGGTAGTAAGGTGTCGGATACTCAATAGCCGGTTGACTTCCTCCATGCAGTCGGAGACGAACTGAGTTCCCAGGTCACTCAGGATCTCTTCAGGAATCCCCAAACGGCTGAACATGTCGACGAGCGCCTCTGCCACAGTTGGAGTGTCGATCTTCTTCAATGGTATGGCCTCAGGATAACGTGTAGCATAGTCCACCAGGGTCAAAATGTATCGATGACCATCTTCACTCGGAGGAGATATTGGCCCCACAAGGTCTACAGCTACCCACTTGAAAGGCATATCGATCAATGGCATTTTCTCCAGCGGAACCTTGGGCACCTTTCCCTTGGAGATTGTTTTCTGGCATATGTCGCATGACCTGCAGAATCGGGTGACGTCGCCTCCCATATCAGGCCAGTAGAAAACGGCTCTGATTCTGTTGAGGGTCTTGCTGATTCCCAGGTGTCCTCCCAATATGGAATCATGGGCCAATTTCATCACCTGCATCTTCAGAGGTTCAGGAACTACTACTTGACGCACAGGTTTGTCTCCATTGTTGTTGAATATCCGATACATGATATTTTTCCTGGTCTCGAAGGTTATCTCCTTTCCCCTTCGCATTATGGGCTCGACCTGACGTCGGAACTTGTCAAGCGTGGAATCAGCCCTTTGTAGCTCCACCAGCCTGTCCCTATTCACCACGGCCGCTTCCGTGCTGTCGGCCACTTTTAAAGGGATGGTTTGATAACTCTTCTTTGCCTGACCTCTTGTAGTGACAGCACAGGTTTTAGGTCTCTGATCTGGATCCACTGGATTTCTGGCACCGTTAACATTTCCGATGATGAGGTCGTAGGCTAGGGTCTTCACGCACAACGCTTTTACCTCTCCTATCAGGTACGGGGTGTTGACACTGACCTTTGCAAGGGGGATAATTCTTACAGTTCCATCAGCCAAAATGAGGGTCGTCCACTCCTGTAGCTTCTGGTCTTCAGCTACTAGGTTCTCTCTCACGATGACACAGTTACAACCAGTGTCTCTCAGCACTCTCACTGGTGTGTCGCGGACAAATCCTGACACCACCGGCATTTTCGGCACTTCATTCTCAGGCAGCGCGATGTTTGAGACTGGTAAGAATGTAGTCCCATCGCCGACTGGGATGCGTCCATTCTTTCGGAAAGATTCAATCGGCTCCAGTGTCACCTTTCTGTTTCTAGCTTCACAGTCACTGGATGACGTCACATCATTGGCTAGTACAGCGGCGGCTCTGTGTTGAGACGTAGTACTACTTCTGCCTGCAATCCCGCGATCTTGGTTGGATCTTCTGATGTTGTGAGCGTCAAGGTATCTCTGAGCGAAGTCTGCCAGGGCCTTCAGGGACTGGTTCTTTTTCTCCCTGATGTGGGCGGCCAGGTCCTTAGAACATGCGTTGAAAACTTGTTCTTTAATGATGAGGTCACACATACAAAAGGGAGCAATCTCCTATCTCAACTCAACTCAATATCCTATCTCAACTGGATTTTCCCAAGTTAAAAATAGCACCTGACACAAGTCGCGGACTAACTACATCTAGTCCCGGACTTGATAGTAACTCGATTCTCAACTCATGCATCAGAAATGTATGCCTGAGCTAGTCCCTACGTAACAAGTCTCAGACTAGGGCTAAGTCTGGGACTTGTCTAGTGTCTGTCCATACATTAAACCCCAGGCAAAATAAAATGAATCATACTAAAAAGGCACCCTATTCTTATCCCAAATAACTCCAATGAATAGCGGATCTTTCAAATGATCAACACACACATGCTCTCAACAGAATACCACAACCACAAATGTAACAAATGTGTCAAACTTAACAAAATAATAAACATTAACAATCTCGCATCCAAACTCAAATCAAATAAACTGCTCTGGAATAATTGTCTCACAGTTTCTTTAACTGTCCTGAACAAAGAAATGTTCCTTTAAACTGCTCTGCTCAGGTAATCCGCTCCAAAGTTCTATGAACCCTTGATAGACTGTAACTTAATGTCCAAGTTCTGCAAGAACATCACAAAATCATGAGATGGGCAGTGCACCAATGCCGCTCGTTGTGGTTTGTCCTGACAACCTCTCTTGATGTACTTCTTCAGCAGATTCACGTGGTAAGTCTTCATCTTGTTGTTGATCTTGACTCCGTAGTCCTTGATGTCAACCACTGTGTCAACCACGTACGGTCCTTTCCCCTGCATCAGGAGTTTGTTGTTGTTTGTGGGGAGAAGAACCAACACCTGGTCCCCTGGCTGGAGCCGTTGAGGTTTGGCTTTACGGTCATAATAATGCTTTCCCTTCTTCTGCGCCTTCGCCAATTCTTCTTGAGCCATCCTGAGGGTATCCTCCAGCTACTCTCTCAGGTCGAAGACATACTGGTACCTATTTCCAGAGCTCTTGTGATCCTTGACCTTTCCGAGGGATCAACCAAATTAATGTGTGTATAAAGGTCTTGCCATCAGGTATCTTTGTGCCAACTTGAAGTTGTGAATAGTATTTGAGAAAAAAATAAATGATGTCCAAAAATATTTCCTGACCCTGTGACCTTGACCTTTGTGAGAGGTCAATGAAATTGATATGGTTAGAAAGGTCTTGCCACAAAGTATCCTTGAGCCAAGTTTGAAGACTGTAGCTTGAATAGTCTCCAAGAAAATGCCAACATTAAAGTTTACCAGTGAGGACGGACGAAGGCGGACGGATGACAGACGACCACTGGCCCAGAAAATACTCACTTTTGCTTGGCACATGAGCCAAAAACCATGCATATGGAAAAACTAAAATAACGTATAGGCTGTAAGGTTACAAAGTAAAGTAGGCAATAGCACTGTCAGGGGAGAGAAGTGTGCATGATCGACCAGTGATCATAGGTCTACTGTGACCAAAGCACAGCTAAAAAATAAAAAGAGATACTGGCAGTCTCCCCTTTTCATTTATTACTACGATATCGACTGCAACCCCTTCCCCCTTTTGGTAGGTTCCCTTTTAGGGTGCATGGAAATTTAACTGTAGGTGGTGGCATGGAATGTATGCCCCTGCAGTAAAATGTGGCTGTCATTGCAGGTAGGCAGAAATTCCTGCCTCCTCCAGTATTGCCGATGGTGAGCTGAAGAAGTCGCCAAGACCGAAACAGCTGTCCACACCGGCTAAATATCTGGAGCCCCCTTGGGGGACCTATTTTGGGGGCTTCCACATGCATTGCTTCCAGTCACTTTCTTAGCGCCCCCTCTCTTTCCTATCTCTTTTTTTTTTTTAGTTGTACTTTGGCCACAGTAGATCTATGATCATTGGACGATCATGCACACTTCTCTCTCCTGATAGTACTATTACCTACTTTAACCTTCCTAAAATATTAGCACTGGCAGACTCCCCTTTCCTTTCATATAGGCTGTAAGTAAGTAAAAGTAAGTGTTTGTATAAAGAGATTTGCTGTATACATAAGTGTGTACATACCATTACCATATTCATGGATGGGACAGATAAAAAGTTGAATCCTAAAGCCAGATCTTGTGGCCATCTTTGTGAAAAAAAAAGGCAATTTTTTAAAATCTGGAATTCCAGCTGTAGCCGAAAAAGTCCCATCCATGCACATTCTTGCTTTATGCAAGTCTCACCTTCCTCTGCCACATCAATCTCTATCTTCACGTCTGCTGTCACCAGCAGGTCACCTGACTCCATTTTGTCTCCACAGTGGTGCCCAGAAGCCCTCAGTTCAGCTCAAATCAAGGTGCCTGGTCAACACAAAACACAACACTAGTAGTAGTACATTACACAGAATGGAAATGCAACATGTAGTAAATACAAGAGTTTTATGCGACCTAGTTTCATATGAACCCTCCAGTACAAAATGACAAGTGCAGTCGGATCACATTCCCAGTTTCAAATTACCTTAAACTTTAGCCCTCAGCTGCCTCCGTAATGAAGTCAGGCAGTTCAATGAGGATACATACATCTGTTGTAAACAGACACGCAAATTACAAGTTTAGAGCTTAACATCCATCTTTTGTCCACCACGAAGGTGATTTTTAAAACGGGGCACCCAAAAGGGTCTAAACAATTTTTTTTACACCAGCTGGATATGAACCTTCAACATCCTGGACAAGAGCCCCCCAGCTGCAAACAGTTTCAATAAGTTTCAACAGTCTACCACCGAGCCACCCAGCTCCCCCTGTTGTCAACAGTTTAACTGGCATAGCCCCGGGACCCTGCAGCAGGAGACGGACTGACCATGATAATTCAAGGGGAGTGCCAGATGAGCTTGGCGCCTGAAGGCGCCAAGCTCATCTGTCACTACCCTTGAATTATCATGATCAATCCATCTACTGCAAGTGGTACATAGTCACTGACAACGCCTCCAAAAGTTTCGACATGGTCATGATCAATGCATCTACTATAACTGGTACATAGCCACTGACAATGCCTCAAAATGTGTGGAAATGCGATGGTCAGGTTAAGAGGGTTAACTTAAAGATTCTGTTGTGAAGACATGTTAAATATTAACACCAGAAAATACTGATACTGCATACATTGTATGAATCTCTTATACCATCTTAGAGCTGTGTTGTGAAGACGTGTTAAATGTTAACACCAGACAATACTGATACTGCATACATTGTATGAATCTCTTATACCATCTTAGAGCTGTGTTGTGAAGACGTGTTAAATGTTAACACCAGAAAATACTGATACTGCATACATTGTATGAATCTCTTATACCATCTTAGAGCTGTGTTGTGAAGACGTGTTAAATATTAACACCAGACAATACTGATACTGCATACATTGTATGAATCTCTTATACCATCTTAGAGCTGTGTTGTGAAGACGTGTTAAATATTAACACCAGACAATACTGATACTGCATACATTGTATGAATCTCTTATACCATCTTAGAGCTGTGTTGTGAAGACTTGTTAAATGTTAACACCACACAATACTGATACTGCATACATTGTATGAATCTCTTATACCATCTTAGAGCTGTGTTGTGAAGACCATGTTAAATATTAACACCAGAAAATACTGATACTCATACATTGTATGAATCTCTTATACCATCTTAGAGCTGTGTTGTGAAGACGTGTTAAATGTTAACACCATACAATACTGATACTGCATACATTGTATGAATCTCTTATACCATCTTAGAGCTGTGTTGTGAAGACGTGTTAAATGTTAACACCAGAAAATACTGATACTGTATACATTTAGGTACAGGCAGCCCCTAAAACTACACAAATCCCTTGCAAATATGATATCAAGAAAAGAAGGTAATATTAAAGTTCAAGCAAAAATAAGAAAAAAAAAACAAAAAAAAAAAAAAAAAAAAAAAAAAAACTAGCAAGTGTTTAGCTCAAATACTTTCAGAGATATAAGGAAAAGACTTTTGCAAAAAAATCGCCACGTCCGAGGCTGTTTTTCAGAAATTGCATGGCAAGCAAACTTTGACAATCCACAATTTCTTCAGATCTATTCTAAATTGGCTGAAAATCTGAGATTCTGTTTAAAGTATTGGTCAGTGTAACTCAATTTTTTTTGTGTGTGTGATGGTAATAGTGGTTTCTGAATGCCAGTTAGCCGAAAATGCCTCTCCAGCTAAAATCGACTTGCGGCAAAAACAAGAATAATTTCAAAATAATACAACTTCCACATTTCTTGTCTGATTTTAACATTTTTAAGTATTCTGTGACTATCTTTCAAAATGCTTTAGTTTGACATCCTACAACACGCTGATATGCCAGCTTTTAGTGTTTTTATTTTTTACCCCCCCCCCCCCCCCCCCACCCCCCCCTTCCCAATGCCATTTCTTAACTGTTACATAGGTTAGGTTCCCCCGTTTGTTGTGCTATTCTGCACAGGATCTAATAACACTCATCCCCTGAAAACAAATGCCGTTACGTATTTTTTGCTAAGTCACAGTTAAGTTGCCAGACCATGACTAAATGGTATTTAATGCTTTAATCTTTCAGAAATGTGCCCGTAGCTCACCATTCGCCTCTGCTTTGCGTAGCAACTGACGCATAGCCAAGAACCGTAACTTTACCGGAAGTTGAAAACCGATCGCCAATGACCAATTTTAATTTTAAAATAATAAAATATTGGCTGGTTACTTTTTACTTTTAGCTACAACAATGCAAACTAGAATGCTCAAATTATACGTTTCAGCATAATAACGATAAATATTCAGTCGGAAACCGAACAGAAAAAAAAATGTACAAACAGCGTTCACTCGCGAGGCCTACTCAGCTGAGGAAGCATCATTTAGCTGATTGCACAGCGATCAAATTGCACGTGATTACATAAAATCAAACTTCATAACACTCATAAAAATACATTGGCATTGTATCAAAATGGATTTAGAAGACATTGACATTGATAATGATGTGAACTTATTTAGTTCATCGCTGATTTTTGACGAAATTATCAGTGCACTGGGGGTCGCCATTTTCGTACACAACTTCTGCACATTTGACTACGGGTGACCTCGGAATTTCAACCAATGGACGTGTACGATACATGTAATCTCGTCGGAAACGAGATTTTAGAAATTAAAAATGAATGAACTTTTGAATAATACTATGCAAGCTATGCATACAATTTCAGCAAGAGGATGAATTTGAAGTTCAAAAGTTACAATTTGCAATAAAAGTCGTCGTTTTTTAAAAAAAAGTGTTTCATATTTGGCACCATGGACCTCACCGGTGCGCGCATTTTCAGCCGATCAGAAAATAGAAAAAAAAATTGCCGCAGCGCGGTTCTGTTGCTGGGTGCCACAAGCTTTCCCGTAACTAAGCAAGGAAATGGCGAAGCGCGATACTGTTTGTGCGTATACATTCCACTGAAATGGTTAGGCAAGCCGCATTGCCATTGGGGTACCTGCAATCGGGACGAAAGCTACCCTGAAACCATCAAAGCTTCTGGCTTTTTTTCCCTCCCGAAACCAACGCAATGGGCTGGATAAAACTGAACTTGCTGTAGACCGCACACTGATCCGCGTCACGTTTCAACATCGGGATACTACCCCCGTAGAGGACAGGAGCAAACGCAGAGCTGTTTGTATGCGGTAAGTGTCATTTTTCTAGATTGTTCTGAAAATGGTTACAATTAACTTGCGGAAGTAGTACATAATTCAGCGATCGAGTTATCACGGCCGGAGCGTACTGTGGGCCTACAATAATGTGCAAGCACTCGCTATCAGGCAGTACCGCTACACTGATCTGCACACTTGGGATGAATGTGTGTGTGTGTGTGTGTTATTTTAAATATGGAATTAACTCTCCAGAAACACCATAACCAAAAGTTTCTTCAGTTTGCACTCTCTCACTCATTGTAACAAATCATGACAAGCACAAATCGACACATCACTTCTACAGTAACATATTTCATCAGATCTATTTATGATGAGCATATATTCATGCAACGTTTTTCTTCTCAGCATTTGTGGGATGGCGAACCCAGTGAGTTGCACCCCTACCCATTCCAGCAGACGAGTCACCTGCCTACAAATCCAGACTGCTCACAAAAGGGGGCAGTACAGATTCCGGCTGTAAAATCTTCGCAGGAAGATCAAGTCTTGCAACATACACCTGACACTGTAGCTGGCAAGTGTAGGGCAGATGAACAATGAAGCAAGTACATCTTTGTGTATATATGCTGACAATAAGTGAATAAAAGCAGAGGTGCATACCTAACATTTCGCTTACACCCTGTGATGACATTTCACTTTCCAAGTCAGACTTTCATTGTTCTTTGTAGAAAGCTGACAGTGTGAAACAGTGATGCCATGAATGGAATGCCTGGTGTGATTTGCGATACATTTACATCCCTTTGGGTAAAAACAATAACCTGTGATATTTAGCTGGCCTTGCACCTGCGTGTGGTTGGAATATGATTTCTTCAGTCCCACGTTGGTGTTGTCAGCTAATTTCACACAAAATCCTGGTAAATGACATACCTCGAGTATGGTGTAATTTCTGGATGCGGGTGGGCATTTGACTTTGATTATGCCTGTCTGGCCACTGTCGCACACTTTGAGTTGCTCCTAGAAATAGAAATTGTGGATTAACCACAATGATGCGCTTGTGCAGGTGTCTGTCAGGAAGTACTTTTTAAATATTTTATGACTTCTTGAGACCGTCTTTGTATCTCTTCTTAGGTGCCCCTCTGTCTTGGTGTCCAGTGGCGAGCTCACCGAACAGGGTGATCTTGGGTAGGCGATGATCCTCCATCCTGGAGACGTGCCCCGCCCAGCGAAGCTGTGTCCGCAGCAACAAAGCCTCGATGCTCACAGTTTCCGCCTGTTCAAGGACCTCGACGTTGGTGATATAGTCACTCCAGTGAATGCCAAGGATGGTACGCAGGCAGCGCTGGTGGAAGCGTTCGAGGAGTCGTATTTGGCTACGGTAGAGGGCCCAAGACTCGGACCCATACAACAGTGTGGTGAGGACGATAGCTCTGTACACGCTGATCTTGGTGCCATTTTTTAGCTGCTGATTGTGCCACACCCGCTTGAATAGTCGCCCAAAAGCACTGTTCGCTTTTGCCAGCCTGTTGTCCAGTTCCTTGTCCAGCTTGGCGTCTGACGTGATGATGCAGCCAAGGTAGGTAAATTGGTGTACAGACTTCAGTTTGGTCTCGCCGATGGTGATGTGGGGAGGGCAATGCTCTTCCTTGGGTGCCGGCTGATGAAGGACCTCTGTCTTTTTCAAACTGACCTCAAGTCCAAAGAGCTGGGCAGCATCTGCAAAGCAGGATGTGATGCGCTGCAAGGCTCTCTCTGTGTGTGCAACAAGGGCAGCGTCATCAGCAAAGAGCAGCTCACGAATCAGTCGGTCTAGGGTTTTGGTGTGGGTATGCAGTCGTCTGAGGTTGAACAGGCTGCCATCAAGATGATACCTGATGTACACTGCGTCGTCATCGTCGAGATCCACTGTGGCCTGCTTGAACATCATGCTAAAGAAGATGGTAAAGAGGGTCGGTGCCAGCACGCAACCCTGCTTCACGCCGTTGAGAATGAGGAATGGTTCTGAGAGGTCACTGTTGAGTCTGACCTGGCCTTGCTGGTCCTCGTGGAGCTGGACGATCATGCTGAGGAACTTTGGGGGACAGCCAAGTCGCTTCAGGATCTGCCACATGCCGTGCCTGCTCACAGTGTCAAACGCTTTTGTTAGGTCGACAAACGTTACGTACAGCCCTTTGTTCTGCTCGTGGCACTTCTCCTGAAGCTGTCTCAGCACAAAGACCGTGGGTACTCCTGTTGGCTCTGAAGCCACACTGGCCCTCTGGGAAGTGGTCTTCAGCGATGGCAGGTACCAGCCGATTCAGGAGCAGCCTTGCAAGAATTTTCCCGGCAATGGACAGCAGGGTAATTCCACGATAATTAGAGCAGACTTCTCTCCTTTGTTCTTGTACAGGGTGATGATGGCTGCATCACGGAGATCCTTTGGTAGTGTTCCTTTTTCCCAGCAGCAGAGAAAGGTTGTGGAGCTTGTTGTGCAGTGCTGGGCCTCCATGTTTCCAGATCTCTGGCGGGATTCCGTCAATGCCTGCTGCTTTGCCACTCTTGAGCTGGTGGATGGCCTTGAGGGTCTCTTCAATGGTTGGTGGTTCATCCAATTCAACCTTTACTGGGAGGTGTTGGATTTGGAAAATGACTGCTTCTTGAACAGTGCGCTCAGCGCTGAAGATGTCCTGAAAGTATTCCGACCAGCGGTTCAAGATGGACGTACTATCTGTGAGGAGTGCCAGTCCATCAGCGCTTCGAGGGGACTTTGAACCAGGTGCCTGGGGCCATACACTGCTTTCAGTACTTCGTAGAAGCCCCTGTAGTCACCGTTGTCAGCGCAAAGCTGGGTCCTCTGTGCCAGTCTGGACCACCACTCGTTCTGGAGCTCTCTCAGCTTGCATTGGAGACTGCTGCAGATGAGGCGGAAGGCAGACTTCTTCACAGGGCAGGAAGGCTAGGCTAGGTGGGCCTGATGGGCGGCTCTTTTTTGCTAGGAGTTTCTGGATCTCTGCGTCGTTTTCGTCAAACCAGTCTTTGTTCCTCTTTCTAGCACAGCCCAAGACTTCCGCAGAGGATTTTGCAATAGCAGTTTTCAGTTGTTCCCAGAGTGTTTCAGGGCAGGAGTCTTCTGGATCAGCTGTGTCTTTGAGCATGCGCTGCAGATCTGTCTGAAAGGCAGCTTTCACGTCGTCACGCTGAAGGCTGGTAACATCAAGCTTTTTCTTGGGGGGGGGGGGGGGGGGGGGGGGGGGGAGGCTTTCTTGGGTTTCTGCTTGAGGTGGAGCCTGAGTTTGTAGCGGACAAGACGGTGGTCAGTGTGGCACTCTGCGCTGGGCATCACTCTGGTGAGGAGGACATCACTGCGATCCCTCCGACGCACTAGGACATAGTCGATAAGGTGCCAGTGCTTGGAGCGAGGATGCATCCGGGTGGTCTTTCGACTGTGTTACTATAGTAACGGGATGTTTTCTACTGCACGTTTGACAACCTGGTCGTCCTTCTGTACTTACAGAGGGGAAATGGGGGGAGAGGCTCATCAAAGGTCGCTGGGGACGACTTGCTTTTATCATTCTATTGCAACAGGCTTTCCACTAGGATTTTAAATTGTCTGTCACCAGGACAGACAGCACAACAAAAACATCCATCCAAGCCACTCTACAGTCCATAAACACAACCAGGATAAGGACATCAGTACTGAATGCAACCAACAAGATTACAAGGCAGTTGGGTGTGGTGGGGCGAGGTTGGTGTCGTCACATAAAATCCAAAACTTTATCACCGATTTGTGAACATTTCACTGGATGCTGTGTTCCTAACCCTTTGGATGTCAGCAGCTGCTTTAGTCACGATGTTTTAGTCCTGCAGGAATCATTGCGACCAACACGGCTACCGACATCCAAAGAGCTAAATGATTAAATGTCAGCAGCGGCTTTAGTCGCGATGTTTTAGCCCCTGCAGGAATCATTGTGACTAACACGGCTACCGACACCCAAAGAGCTAAATGATTGGATGTCAGCAGCGGCTTTAGTCGCGATGTTTGTCCTGCAGGAATCATTGCGACCAACATGGCTAAAGACACCCAAAGAGCCACATGATTGGATGTCAGGAACGGCTTTAGTAGCAATGTTTTAGTCCTGCAAGAATCATTGCGACTAACATGGCTACAGACACCCAAAGAGCTAAATGATTGGATGTCAGCAGCAGCTTTAGTCGCGATGTTTGTCCTGCAGGAATCATTGCGACCAACACGGCTACCGACACCCAAAGAGCTAAATGATTGGATGTCAGCAGCGGCTTTAGTCGCAATGTTTTAGTCCTGCAGGAATCATTGCGACTAACCAGGCTACCAACACTTCTTTTTTATCCAGATTTCTCTGTGGAGGATGTCTTTCCATATCTGTCTACCATATTGAAAATACGATAGACTTTGAAATGGGCTGGTCGGAGCGTGTTCACATGACATCATGGGTGGGCGGGCCCCAGGTTATGGCAAAGAAGTAACAAGATAAAATTACATCACGTCTAGCTAAGCAAACCTAATGGGGAAAAAATTCTTTTGGCACCAAGCGCAGTGTGTGTGTGTTTGTGACAGTGAATAAAACTCATGTTTGTGGGCGGACAAGTTAGAAATTTTAGGATATTTTTCTCTATAAGTATAACTAAGATTTTCTCAAGGTAGTTTTGGGGAATTTTGTATTAGATTACACATTGACGAAAAAAACGGTCTTAACACGAAAACCGGTTGATCCGCATTTTACTCATTTTTTCTTATTCTTACTAGATATTTTGCATAGTTAGTAATAATAATAGTAATAATAACAATGCGCATTTATAATTATAGTAATTACACCGCATTAAATCTCCAGAATCGGCGCCAAGTCAAAGTGTGTTACAACTTACAAAAGTTATATACGCAATACACATGTATACACAATCACACACTACCGTTATACGAGTTTAAGCTATGCACACACATACTGAAGCCTAAAAACCATCCCCAAGTTAAGGCATTTTGATGATGCTGATGTGCCACCAAGATGGTGCTCTCTCTCTTGGCTTGACTTCGCGAACGAAGATTTTATAGGAGTTGCCCACGACGTCTGCAGGCTTGTTCGTGGCTGCGGAGGCCAATCCGAGACAGGCAGGTTCGACCGCAGTGGCTGCAGGGGAAGGTATGGCCAGGGTTCTGAGCTGCGGCATCTCTGTTTTTTCTCCTGAGCCGCTTGTCCTTAAGGCTAGCTCTGTGAGAGTCCTCAAAGGAGACAGCTGCCTTGTAAATGGTGGAGCGCCAGGTGTCACGGTCCGCAGCAAGCGAAGACCACTGGTGGTGGTCGATTTGGCAGGCACTAAGTGGGTGGACGTTTCCTATAGCCTGCGCGGTGGAGCTTTTTGGTGGAGTGCAGTGTGCGCAGTACTGGCCCCACCCTTTAAACCCTTGGTTCAACTGCCATGGCCTAGCAAGCTGGGACGATGGCATCGAGGTCCTCGGGTCGTAGGTTTTATATCAGACTGTCCTTGTCCTAGTCTCTGGCTCAAAAGCCTTCCCCGGAGACACGGGGGCTTTGATGTCAGGGGTTTCCTCCCTTAGCCTTTCCGCAGCCAAGCGGCCAGGCCTGCAAGGCAGCAGGCGACTCGTGGAGGGCGGGGTCGTCTATGTCCCGTGCAGATGTGAACATCTGCCCACTGCCCAAAATGTGCCACCAAGATGGTGCTACACAGTCAACAAAGGGCAGACCCAAGACCAACGGTGTATGAGGATGAAATGAGTTAATGATAATTCAGTAAGATTTCTATTTGTACGACAACTTACATGCAGTCACTGATGTCCATATACAATTTTATAAGCGCGGTTGTTGAATTCTGTGCACATGTGCGACCCAAGACCAGACGCCATTTTTGCGGAAGCTTCTAGTGAAGGGACATTACCCAGTTGGCTGACGTCAACTCGCCCAAAAATGAACTCGCCCTAGGTAAGGTCAACTAGCAATTGGTAGCAGTCAACTCGCCCTAACAGTTTTATCTAATTTAGGGGTCTAGCCTCCGACCCTTTTATCCTTTTATGCCTGCAAACATATTGTGCTGTTTACATACCGGTAATTAGATCACTGTGATGCAATGGGTGTCTGACAACTTGCTGAACGACAACTTCTCAAGTTCAGTTGTAAATGTGGTAAAAATGCCTTGTACACGTTTTTTTTTTTTTTATCGTATTATATTTTCTTTTCTTTTTGTGTAGTCAGTGTGCTCACTGAGGCTTACTGCATAGTTCAGCTATTTTTGTCTCCTGCAAGCCTGGCCGGAATTTAGTGTGTATTTACCGCCAGTAGTAAGAGGCGAGGCTGTGTAACAAGGAAAAACGTTTAGACAAAGGCCAGATGTTGTACTCAGTGACCGCACCTCGCCTAGTGTCGGTTTCTCCCTTCTTTCCAGAGCTCTGCTACGGTGGCAGACAGCTGGTTACTGCGGAGTATTTTCCCTTGACAGGAGATTTGATTTGGGTTGTTAATTACACGTAGTCTTGTAAAAGTACGATTTTTCATCTGCAGGAGGTTTTTGCAACAATATAGTGTTTGAAGTGCTCTAAGTGTTGGTAATAGTTTCAGAACTGACAAAAGCGTATTCAGCTAGGAAAGTAATGATCTATCCCATGGAAGAGTGCTTCACCATTTTGTAACACGTAATGATTTTGGTCGGGCGAGCCGTTTCTCGCTGCTCGTCAGTTTTTCGGCTAGCGAAAAGCTCCCGCTGCGGTCGGCATCTTTGGCTTAGATCGCGGTGTGGTACCTGGTCGGCGGAGATAGGTGGATTTGAGCGGTTGTTACACGGACCTTTATTACTGGATGGCTGTCTTGGGGTCAAGGTCGAAATAGTATGGGTCTAAGGTCAAACTTGCAGACAAGGGATCAGTTACTTCCGGTGGCATCTTTGCAAGTTTGGCGAAAGTTTCCAGTTATTATTTTGTGGCGTAATTTCGTGCATGAAAATGGCGATGCGATCTAACCGGAATTGCTGCGTTGTGGGCTGTCATACAACAGCCGGAAAATGCAGGGGGTTGTCGTTTTTGTCCATCCCTAAGGCTGGGAAAAATTCAGACATTAACAAATGGCGAAGTGATTTGATACAAGCCATCAACCGTTGCGACACAAGTTTCAATGCAGATAAGGCATTGATCTGCTCTCGTCACTTTGATGAGAACTGTTTGAAACGAGGTAAGTTTGATGAAATGCTTGCACATGTTTTCGTGTTATTATTCATGTAATATTAGCTTTTATTGTTAATACGGAGCTTTTATGCGGTGTGCCGGAGTGAGTGGTCTGACCGGTCTGTTACTTTCCAGTGTTGTTTGTTACCGTAATGTCGTTAGTGTACGGGACCAGCAATGCGCAAATTTCAATAATTAAATTATATCTATTTTATATATTAGATCGTATACTTTAACAGATTTTGTATTCATCTGTTTTAAAATTTTATTGTGCACCTTTAACTCTGTAGGCCTAACTAAAATTTCTTGTAGACAATAACGATACTGTGGTAACTTACAAGTTTCTGTCTCATCATGATAAATGCAGATATTTATGTTCAGTGTACAAATTTTGCAGGGCCAACAGGCAGGTGCACAGGACTTGTTCCCGGTAGTATGCCGCTTCACTGGATGCCAAGAAAATCCATCGAAACAAGCAAAACTATGAGGCCAGAGCCAGTAAGTAGTAGACATTAATTTTATTGTTGGCCGCAAGTTTGTATTTCTCAATTTTCTGCTAACTTTATTTTGATCATGCGTTTTTCATAACTTTCATCAACATTTTAGTAAAAGCATCCAAAACAAACTGCTTTAGTTCAAAAGTGTGAATGAAAATTAAAACTTCATACAAGAAGTACACAGCACTTGGTACGAAATTGTATCTAGTAAAAAACAAAATCAAACTGACAATACAGTTTGCCTGGGTGAATGTGTAGTTGAGCAGAAATGCATATATATAGATGTGTGTGTGTGTGTGTGTGTGTGTATATAATATGTGTATGTGTATGTGTGATAGGTGTGATATACTTTTGTTTTTTACAGACTGCACGAGAGCCACCTCCTGTGCCAGTAAGAATTTGCTACCGAACCTTTGAAGATGTACAAAGAGATGCAAGAAAGACTTTGCCACCAGGGTGGGTGATGATGGAAAGCACACCGTCATCACTGCAGATTGGACTGCCATCAGAGAAAAACCAGTGGAGGATAGTTGTCAGCATGGGAACCCCACACCTTCTTGCAAATGTGAAGGTATGTTACAATCATTGTTCTTGAATGCTATTTCTGTCTTTTTTTTTTTTTTTTACAGAATCAAGTAGTCATTGATTTTGTGCTTGAAAATGACGAGCGTGCGCCTCTTTGTTCCCTTCTTTTTCTGTTTGTGCTTGTAGATTATTTTTATATTTTTTAATTTTTTATTTTTATTTTTATGCAGCTTTTTTTTGTGACATGAACCAGTATCAAAATTAAAATGTTGCAATGTTGTTTTTTATTATTTATTTTAAGCCAAAGTGTTATATCGTGATATAATTTCTACATATTGTCTTAAATTGCGTGAGTGTGTATAAGTGCTTTGAGCACTATTGTATTGAAATGGTGCTAAACAAATTAAATGTATAATTGAAATTATAGTGATCTTGGAAAATTTGATTGAAGATTAAAAGATCTGGAAATCATGTCTGGATTCCTTTTTTCCAAACTTGAAATCTGTCTTCTTTGGATTTGTTAAAATAAATAGTGCCATTATTAAGCATAAAATGCATGGAAGAACCAAAATAAGGGCTAACGGAACGCGGTTCACTAAAAATTAAAAGGTACTTAGAGTGATTTGGATAAGCCGTGGTGGCTATGGTAAAAATTAATATGCTGTGTTGCTGCAAATTTAACTAATTATGTTTATTTTTGTTCTGCAGGTTATTGGTATTCCTGCAGCCCACTTGGGAGCTGACCTTGAAGGCAAGAAACTTAGTGCTTTTCTGAGAGAGCTGCAGGCCATGGATGTGTGCACAGGCATCACATCAGCACCGCTGCAACAGTTTGCGGGGCCACCTGATAGCAAGACATCATATTACCAGCACATTCAGTACTTGGTGGTCAACGGGGCGATGCAACATACTTCATGTGTAAGATCCATCCACTGCCAGCTTCTGTATCAGCCAGACAACAAAGGAGAGTGGTGCAGACCATGCCATCAAGCTGAAGCTCTATTGATGGAAAAAAAGAAGAGGCATGACAGCAGGATGATGCAGCCACTGAAACCAAATGACTCTCTCCGATCGCTTCACAACAATAAGCTGAAAGAAGCACTAAAACATGCGAGAAGACAGAACAATACTCTACAAAAGGAACTTGAGAAATTTAAGTCTAAACTTGCTAATGACTCTGTTGTATTGTCAGAGGATTTGCATCGTGACCTGCAACAGGGGGTGATGGGGAACTTAAACAATCCCCTTCAAAAGTTGTTTTGGGAGGAGCAACAAAAGGCCTTCCTTACCAAAGAACATGGAATGAGATGGCATCCCATGATGATCCGACTTGCCATCCTCATCCACTCCAAGAGTGAGACGGCTTATGAAACTCTCAGAAAGACTGGCATCTTGAAGCTACCAGGTAAGAGCACCTTGCGAGAGTACACATCAGCTGTACATCCACAGCAAGGATTTCAGCCAGAAGTCTGGGAAGAATTAAAGCGTATTGCAGAGCGCCTGCCAGCAAATCAACGGTTTGTCGTTCTTTTACACGACGAGATGTCAATTAAATCCGATCTTGTCTTCGACAATCGCATGGGGGAATTGGTGGGCTTCATAAACAGCAAGGACGAATGGGATTTTGAATGCAGACCAAAGAAACTTGCTTCTCATGCCCTTGTCTTTTATGTTGTGGGGGTAAACTCTACATTAAAGATGAGTTTGGGATTATTCCCTACCAGAACAGCAACATCTGACCAGTTGTATCCCTTGTTTTGGAATGCAGTTGGCCGTCTTGAAGATGCTGGCCTCCAAGTCATCGTCAGCACCAGTGACAAGGCACCAGCCAATCAGCGTCTGTATCAAATGCACGGCAGGCAGGAGGAAATATGTTTTAAAACACTCAATTTTTTTGCCCCAGATAGGTGGATCTATTTCATCAGTGACCCTCCCCACCTCATCAAGACAGTTCGCAACAATCTGGTCAGCAGCGCAGAGGGATCCACTACAAGACTGCTTTGGAAGGATGGGGAGTACATGCTGTGGCGGCACATTGCTGACTTGTACCACGCCGATATGCAGAGGGGCCTGGCACGCACTCGCCTCACGCTGCAGCATGTACACCTGAGTCCACACTCAGTCATGAATGTCCGTCTGGCTGCACAGGCACTGAGTGAGCGAGTTGGGCGCATCATGCAACAATTTGGGGGGCCTGACAGACAGGAGATGGCAAAGTTCATCCTCCACATGGATCGATTCTTTGACTGTTTGAACTCGAGACACCTTTTGGAAGCAGAGAGAAAGAGAAAACCTGACCTGAGTGCTTATACCCAGGTAGATGATCCTCGATTTAATTATTTACAAACAGAATTCCTGCAGTTCCTCGAGGAGTGGCGATCTTCTGTGGAGAACAGGCCCGGGCCCTTCACCCGTGCTGAGAGGGCCAAGATGTTTTTGTCATTTCAGACGTACAGGGGCCTAGTAATGACAGTTCATGGGTTTGTTGAGGCGACCAAGTTCATGCTGGCCAATGGGGTTGAATTTGTTCTGTCAAACAAGTTTTGCCAGGACCCCATAGAGGAACATTTTGGTCGCCACAGAGCCATAGGTAGAACAGCTGAAAATCCCAACTTGCTTCAGTTCGCCTACCAGGAGAATTCGATAAGGCTTCAGCGCCAGCTGGCACTGACCATCACGCCACAGGGCAACGTCAAAGGAAACAACCACCAGCGACCTCCCGTGACTATCTCGAGCAGCCCTCTGAAGAAGAAACCCAGAAATAACTGAGTGTCATGTGGGACTGACCCCTACATTTTTTGCTGTTTCATTAAACTATGCTTTCGAGACGTGCCTCATTGTGTTCGATATCAGTCTCAAAGTATAGTTCTCTTATTTACATACAGAGAGAAAGGCGTCGGTGTCGATAGTGTAGAATTTATTTTATTGACATGCTGACTACTAAGAGAGAATTTATGAAATGCTCATATTTTCATTATCTTGTGCCATTGTTAAAAATGCAGGATATTTTTGTACCCAGTGGGCAGTGTGTTCTTCATGGTTCTATTAATTATGAATGCATCCGTGAAAGGTTTGTTCCTTGTGGACTATTGCTGCTACTCTGTTGTCATGTTTATATTTTTGTATTCCCAGATTATATTTGGAAAAACGTTGAAATAGTCGAGGAATAACTCTTTTTCTTCATTATCTTCAGTTAAAAGGATCATGGTTCGTTCCCTCGCTAATAAAGATTGTCATTTATTATTTTTATTATTAGCAATATTATTTGTGGTTTTTGTTTTGTTTTTATATTTATTCATTAACATTTTTTTAATGCTGAGTAGAGAGACGTGTTGGTTTGTGTGTACAACTGAAACGGGCCACAGCTAAATAGGATTGTAAATGTGTGTGGTTATCTAGAAATATTTTTAAATGGTTTGAGTGTTTAATTATTCTTTGACTAATTGAATAAAAATGTGACACTTCGTGATGACATTTTAAAAAATTTATGTAACGTACATCTATGTTGATTGAAAAACAGCAAGCATATTGTACGAGATGTTTGTGAAAACAAAAGTAGACTTTAAGCAGATTTTGGTTGTATCGGTGTCAGGATCATTAACATTATGCAACGTTGCAACTTCATTTTGACGTGTGAAGATATTGTCACTACCAAAAAGTATTACACCTGCACTGATCGAATTTCAAACTCGCAAGCAGTTCTTTTGTGTATGCAATTTTTTTTTTTTTAAATCTTCATAGACAAATGTTCAACTATGGATTAAAATGCGACACTTCATGATAACATTTACTTTAAAAAAAAAAAAATAATGGTGAATGTGAATATGCATTTTATTGTATTACCTAGTTGAAGATTTTTTTTAAAAATTAGCGAACATGTACATTTATGGTGATCAAGGAAGATATATTCTATGAGACGTTTGTGAAAAACAATGCCCTGTCTGTAAGCAGATGTTGGTCTTTTGTGTATGTGTGTGTGTCATTTCTCATCATGCAAAATAAACATCAAAATACATTGGTTGACATTACCACTGTTTATTTTCCAACAAAATTGTTCAAGAAAAAAAATCACATAATTTGTGGATATTGTCTGTCATGTATACATGAAAACTAGACCCAAGACTAGACCGAGTTTGTAATACGAAAGAACAATACTGTCGCAGTCATATGTACATCAAGACTAGGGCTGAGTTTGTAATACCAAAGAACATAAGGCCCCCCCCAAAAAAATGTCTGTTTATTGTATCCCAACCAACCCAATTTTTTGGGCCCAATCCTAAACTTTTGGCATCGTCTGGTTAAAAAATTGGAAAAAAAGCCAACAAAAATCTCACCAAAGGTGAAAAACGTTTTTTTCTTCCCTATGTTACTGTAAACAGACATATTATTTTGGGGGGCCTAATACTGTCGCAGTCATATAATACATCAAGACTAGGCCTGATTTTGAAATACCAAAGAACATAAAACTGTCGCAGTCATATATACATCAAGACTAGGACTGAGTTTGAAATACCAAAGAACATAAAACTGTCGCAGTCATATATACATCAAGACTAGGACTGAGTTTTAAATGCCAAAGAACATAAAACTGTCGCAGTCATATATACATCAAGACTACACACAAGACTCCAATGTCTGAGTTTGTAATACCAAAGAACACGAGTCAGGTATACATGAAGTGTAGATCCAAGTCTAGGCCTGAGTGGATTACCAAGGATTGATTGAATGATTGATTGAACATTGCTTAACGTCCCGACAGCAACAAGGCTTTCTCAGGACGTGCCTGCACTGCTTGTGAAAAAAAAAAAACTAAACAGAAAATTGAATGTATGTCGCCAGCCGGTCAAATACGTTAAATAAACCTACAACATGGGGCCTAAATAAAGCTAAGACCATTTAGCAACACACATCCAATATCAAGAGCTACAGGCAGTGCAGACAGTAGGGAGAGTTTTAAAAAGGCAAATACAGGTGAATGGACAAAGGGTAGACAGAAACACATGCCCCAGAATAGAGAGAAAAACCCACCCTGTGGGGCTGACCAGGGTGACCCTGGGAACTAAAAAATACCTAACCCCACCCAAGTCCCCCAGGGCAGACCCGGGTGGGGGTGGATTACCAAGGAACTCAAATTTCAAGTTTGATTTATGGACTCCTAAGGAGCCAAATCAAAACCAAGATCAGTGGATGTTACTATTATATTAATGCATCACAGTATAAAACAAACCAAGATCAGTTGATGTTACTATTATATTAATGCATCAAAGTTTAAAACAAACCAAGATCAGTTGATGTTACTATTATATTAATGCATCAAAGTTTAAAACAAACCAAGATCAGTTGATGTTACTATTAATGCATCAAAGTATAAAACAAACCAAGATCAGTTGATGTTACTATTCTATTAATGCATCAAAGTATAAAACAAACCAAGATCAGTTGATGTTACTATTATATTAATGCATCAAAGTATAAAACAAACCAAGATCAGTTGATGTTACTATTATACTAATGCATCAAAGTATAAAACAAACCAAGATCAGTTGATGTTTCTATTATATGAATGCATCAAGGTATAAAACAAACCAAGATCAGTTGATGTTTCTATTATATGAATGCATCAAGGTATAAAACAAACCAAGATCAGTTGATGTTATTATTATATGAATGCATCAAGGTATAAAACAAACCAAGATCAGTTGATGTTACTATTATATTAATGCATCAAAGTATAAAACAAACCAAGATCAGTTGATGTTACTATTATATTAATGCATCAAAGTATAAAACAAACCAAGAGGGATAATTTAACATTAAATATTGGCACAGTCGCGAGAAAGTGTGTAATACTAGTATTACTACTGTATTATAAAAGAACATAATATTGGCACAGTCAGGTATGCCATCAAGGCTAAATTCAAGGCTAGAGCTCATTATTTCACCAGATGGAATTCCAATACATGATAAAACAGTAGTAGTAGTAAATTACCAGTGAATACATACATGGTTTCACAAAAGATTCAGCCTATTTCTTCGAAGGTTCTAGTTTAAGACCTTTCCTCAGGCCTTTGGCGGACACAGCGGTTGTCGACTTCACTTTCTCCATGTACTTCTTGCATTCATGATGTATTCGAATTTTGAAGAAAAGCTGCATAATAGATAAACATACAGCCTCCTTGCTTTCATCACCAACGTCGCAATCAGAGGTCATCTCTGTGTATGCTGCCAAAATGTTTTGATCTTGGCAGCACATAGTGCTGAAATTCTGACTGGAGCTGCTCTCATTCTTGCTGAACAGGAGGCACACTTTCTTCTCCAAAAGGACAAAGAATTCTTTTGGTGTTTGTCTAAGGAAAATCAATCCTCCTCGGTTAAGGGCTGATGTCAGTACGCTTGCCTGGTCTTCCTCTTGGCTGAACTTCCTCAGGCACTGCAGCCTCTCCTCTTTCTGCGCACTGTCTTTCAAACGCAGATACCTCTGTTTCAATTTCTGCACAATGCTTCCACCAATATGGTAGATAATATCTTTCATATCATCTGAGAGCGGGACATCTAAATCGTGGAGTGCAGCATCTTCTGACTGCACAGATGAGATTGGGTAGTTGTCATCTAGCAACTGTTGAAACAGTTGGAGGCACAGCCACATCGACGCTTGAACAGATCCGGTCAAAGATGTGACAGATAACATGTGGTCTTGGTAAGCCGCATTGAATTTTGTCCATGCCTTCTCCCTTGCTGTGGTTGGAAACTTGCTCCTTGCAACCAGACATGTGTTCAAAAATGCAGTCTTTTCCAAAACGCTTGATCCTAAAATAAATTACAAGTTAAAGTAAGATGTGTCAGTGTAGCACATATTTAATGCACTTAAACATTTATACCTATTATACAAATATTTATACATATTTATTGCACTTAAACATTTGACTCAAGCACACACATCACATTACAATAACAAAAAAAAAAAAACATTCCCACCACCACACAGATGTTCATCTCCAAATCAAATAGTAATCCTGAATTTATCAACACATCACTTAACTCGAACACATAAAACAAACAAACCAGCCATAATAACCAGGAAACATCACTATCATGTGCATTACTAATGGTAATGTATCACATTTTATTTCCAAGCATACGCTTCTTTTCAAATATCAAGATAGGGAAGGAAATGGGTAGCTGGCACATTAAAACTCTTCTATGTATTAACAATTACATTGGCTCGTCCATTTGGGTGTAAAAATGCATACATTCCACTGTACTTACTAGATGCAGTTTTGAAAAATTCCTTTGCATTGATCGATATACAGTTGTTAGCCAGGAACCAACATGCGCGGTCTATGTCTTGCATGTTGAGCTGAAACATAAGTGGTCACAATTTAGTATTACAAATGCACCTACACACAGCGGTTGGATTGGTCCTGATTTAATACAATTTGGTGATCCATTATTTTAACCTGTTAAAAACATGTGTATGGAGGGGGGGGGGGGGAGGGTCTCCTTTTTAGAGAAAGCACATTTTTTCCTTCTTTTGTTTAATTATTATTGTTTTTACACACACCTGGAATCTACAAATAGTTAAATTATTACAGTCACTCTTTTTTTTCTCTCAATTATCACCTGGCTCTTTCTCACTCGTATGGCAAGATATCGATACCAAAGCTCACCTCTGTCAGTGGACTCTTCTGATTTGCCTCATCTGAAACCGGTTCACCACACATGACTTCACTCTGGACAAAAGTAACACATGAACAATAAGTCTCTACTTTATTTCATTGGGCTATCTGCATATTTCACATCTCTAATTACATTTCTCAGTCATTTTGAAAGTCCGTCAATCGATAAGCATTGCATTCACGACCGCTCTGCAACAAACTTACCACTCGTCAGTTTGGGTCGTTAAAATATAAATAAATAAATAAAAAACTTCCTCAAGAAAAACAGGAAATGTCTTAGTTACAATTAAAGTTAATGATTCTACAGATCTTTCGTTCGTAAAATAAGTAGTTGTATTATAAAACGCTGGGATTTACCTCAAGGATCTCGTCAACATTGAACTGCGTAGCCATGTTTAAACTGAAAACGGAAGTTCGGAGTCCCTTGGCCTTGAAGTTTGACCTTTTTCCTCACTCGCGGTAAGGAGGTATGAGAGAGAGCGGGAGCAGACAGCCATCCAGTAATAAAGGTCCGTGGGTTGTTATCCACGACCGCTTCTACAGTTGCTGTTTCTTCGACTTTGCCGTTTTTCCAGAGTTCTCTACAAACCAGCATTTTGGACTCTGTCATTTTTCTGAGCCCTCCCTTGAACGGGAATCCCGGACTCTGTCGTTTTTTTTGTTTTTTTTTAGTCCTGGGACTTTGCCATTTTTCGGGCGGCTCTGCTTTGTAACGGGCGCTTCAGACTTTGCCATTTTCCCGAGGTTTCCCTTTACAAACGGCGCTTCGGACTTAGCCATTTTTTTTTTTTTTTGAGTCCGTTCGGACTCTTGTCATTTTTTGTAGTCTTCCTTGATAACGGGCGTCTTGGACTTTGTCGTTTTTCCGAGGCTTCCCTTTATCAAAGGACATTTTAGACTGTCGTTTTTCTAGATAGTTAGTTATCCGTTATAACAGGCGCTTCGGACTTTGCCGCTTTTCCGAGGTTTCTCTTTTACAAAGGGCGCTTCGGACTTTGCCATTTTTCTGGAGTCTTCCTTGATAACGGGCGTCTCGGACTTTGTCGTTTGTCCGAGGCTTCTCTTTATCAAAGGACCTTTTGGACTCTGCCATTTTTCTTAGATAGTTATCCTTTATAGCGGGCGTCTCGGACTTTGTCGTTTTTCCGAGGCACCTCTTTACAAAGGGCGTTTTGGACTCTGTTATTTTCGGGGCTCTTCTTTTGTAACAGGCGCCTCGGACTCTGTCGTTTTCCGAGGCTTCCCTTTTACAAAGGGCGCTTTGGACTTAGTCATTTTTGTACAGGTCTTCTTTTACCAAAGGCCTCTCTGACTTAGCTACTTTTATAGACTTTCTTTTATAAAGGGCACTTTGGACTTTGTCATTTTTGCCGAGGCTTCTTTTTATCTAATCGGCCTCTCCGACTTAGTTATTTTATTAGATTCTCCTTTGTTTGGACTTTGTCATTCTTTTTAGAGACACGACTTAGATATTAGTACTGTGCTGCGCTACTGTAGTAACACCTGAGTACATTGTGACCAGCAGAGAATATCACACTTTTCTCAAACGGCCTCATGCCGGGGTATTTGTTGTCGCTTTATCATTATTAGGCTGTACTGCAATATAGTCTATACGAAATGCAATCTTCGTTTCGCATGTCTTATTGTAGTTAGTATCGAGTGCGAGTGACTGTGATTGTGTGTGTGAACTTGGCATCCTGACACGAGCAAACATTTACATACACATTCACCGGTCACACAAACATTGCACACGGTCAGCGACGCTACAGATTTTGGTGTCGAAGGCTGGGGGTGAGGCGACACTACATCAAGACAACCCGTCGACGTGACATTTCATCAAACGACAACCCGTCGACGTGCCGATTTTTCATCAAACGACAGCTCGTCGACGTGACATTTTATCAAACGAAAACTGGGCGAATGCCATAACTGCTAGATGTGACAAGTAGTGGAAACTACGGTCTTGGTGACATTTCGTCAAACGACAATTGGGCGAATGCCATAACTGCTAGATGTGACAAGTAGTGGAAACTACGGTCTTGGTGACATTTCGTCAAACGACAATTGGGCGAATGCCATAACTGCTAGATGTGACAATTGATGGAAACTCTGACGTCTTGGTGACATTTCGTCAAACGACAACTGGGTGAATGCAGAGAAAGTAATATGGATATTTCTACCCCACCCCTTTCATAAGCAAAAGGTTACTCTAATTAACTTACTATTTACGCTAACCAACCCCCTTCACCCCAATCACGTCTATACAAAAGGTTACTCTAATTAACTTACACTCTGAACACATACACTCTGAACACAGTACATTCTGAACACAGTACACTCTGAACACATACACTCTGAACACAGTACACTCTGAACACATACACTCTGAACACATACACTCTGAACACAGTACACTCTGAACACATACACTCTGAACACATACACTCTGAACACAGTACACTCTGAACACATATACTCTGAACACAGTACACTCTGAACACATACACTCTGAACACATACACTCTGAACACAGTACACTCTGAACACATACACTCTGAACACAGTACACTCTGAACACATACACTCTGAACACAGTACACTCTGAACACATACACTCTGAACACAGTACACTCTGAACACATACACTCTGAACACATACACTCTGAACACAGTACACTCTGAACGTTCGGCATCCTGTCTCGGAAGACAATGGAGTATGTGCTTGCTGGGTCAGTCACTGGAGTGACCTCTCCAGTGCGCAAGCCTGGGCGAAGTGTATGGAGATCCTGGGATGCCCAGTCGTCAAGATCCCCTCTCGGCCTCGCTGATGTATCCAAAGGAATGCAAAGCAGTACGTTTGGCATCAGTTTGGCTGCAGGAGCTGCCAGAACAGTGCGTGAATACAGGCAGCTGTCTGCCTTCGGGGCTCCACTCCTGATTTGAAGGGTTTACTCCCCCACATTTGGCCGTTGGATCCAACCTGATCTCCTCCGTCCCGCCTAGCCGTTGGCTGTCAGAAACAGCTCATCCGCCTAGTGGTGCAATGTGAACACCACCCCCTCACGTGGTTTAGCCCACCAGCTGAGGTGGTTTGCCAGGGTGTGGCGCTTGGAGCCAGCACGTGAGAGATTAAGGAGATGGATGAGGACCAGTGATGCCCGTCCGTCCTATGTAGGACGCAGCTGCCGAACACTCCTCTATCCAGAGCCCCCTACACCCCCACACTCTGAACACATACAGTACACTCTGAACACAGTACACTCTGAACACATACTTGCGCTCATCTCTCGAACTTCAACTATGACAGTGCTTTCTGCAGCAAACGACGCAGATGTTGCAATATCACCTCCATTGACGGAAAAAAGCTATATTTGTCAAATCTGCCAAATCGCGTAATGTTTCGTGGTGCTAGCATAAGGATGGATGCATTATTGCTGGATTGCATGTGGAAGGGATTATTCTTTATTCATCTTATTTTGCAGCAATCAAACGACGGTCACGTAGTGATTCTTTCTCCGAGGTTGCCCATTACAGGTGCAGAAAGCACATCAGTGCTGTAAAACGACCGGTCTGGTGCCAAAATAGCAACATTGGCACCACTGGTGCGTTTAACGTAGGCACAGGACAAGGTATACCAACTCAGCTAAACTTAAGTTCTTGTCGCACTTGCTAGAACTCGGTATATTTCTCTCTCCATTTTATGAATAGAGGCACATAAGTCACTGAAACCCTTTACGTGCCGAAGGCAAGCACTAGTTTCCTCAGCACAACTGAGTTGCGCCAGAAAAAGGTTTGACTGCTCTTGATTGTTTGATTTGAAGTGTTTACAAACAATTACTGTGTTTTTAAATGCATGCACCTTTGATGTGATTAATAAAGGCTGAAGTTTCAAGTGATTTCTTATGTTGTCAGTTAATTAATTAATGTCAGTGTTCTGTTTTGTCATTTTAACTCATTCTGCCCCAAGACCGAAATGCCCAAATTTTGAAGTCGTCCTCTGAAGACTGCGTTGCAGGGCAGGACACAGATCGACCATGATAGTCCAAGGGTGATGCCAGAATAGCTTGGTGCCGACAGACGCCGGCCAAGCTATTCTGACATCACCCTTGAACTATCATGGTCAATCTTTATCTTGCTGTGGTGTGTCTGGGGTAGAATGAGCTGAGTGTTAGTTTCTTCGTCTGGGTCTTTTTCTATCTTTCATATTTTTCCACACTTTTTAACCCGCATCATACTGAGGCTTAAAACTTCAAATTTGTACACTGCCATATATGCAAGCTACATTGCAGTACTTGCAGATAAGGACATAGACCAATGGCTTTAGTTCAAGGGTGGTGCCAAAATAGCTATTCAAAAAAGCTATTCTGGCACTAACCTTGGACAATTTTAGTCACACTTGTTGCACACACTGGTGTTTTCCGAATGATAAGGGTTTATATTCGAAATTCTCTGTTGCTGTTTGTCTCAAACTCCAGAGTATATAAAAAAATAAAAAATGTCCCTTAATTTTTAGAATACATTATCTTGATTCTCACATAAATGCCATGATAAACTGTTTTGCTACAAAACGTAGCAATGTTTACAAGATTTCCTCTATGAAAAATCATAATCTAAAGGTTGGAGGCCAGTGTTCATTCAATTTTGCATCATACAATGTTAAAAATGTTAATGCATACATACACATTATGTTGGAAAAACAAAAAAAATGAACCTGAAGAAAAAGTATTTCATGAACTTGACCTTATTACAGACGCCTAATGTTGTGAAGACACCCATTTTTACTGTAATGCCAGTTTTTGTGTGAGAGGCACCCACTTTATTGGTAGAAACCCATTTTTTTCTCTATCCAGTGGCTCTGTTATTAGAAAATATCTATTTTATTTTAAGTTATAGAGCTTAGTTATAAGGTGAGTTCTAAACATTCACATCAATTTCAGAGCCCTAGAATAAATAGAAATGTGGGAACCCATTTTTACATAAAATGGTAGGTAACCCACTCTGAGGCTTTTGTCTCCATGTGTGTGAGTGTATATGAGTGTGTGTGTGCGTGCATGCGGAATTGTGGTGTGCATGCGTGCGTACCTGAGTGCGTGAGCGAGTACATACATGCGTCAGTGTAGGACCGAATCTAGGGGGGGGGGGGGGGGTGGTCCATAAAAAAAACTGCTATTGTCATTGACAAGCACATTTTGTTGATGTCAAAACTCTGCTTTAGGTGGTTAATTTCTCCCCCCCCCCCCCCCACCGTAAAAATAATTAAAAAAAATTAATTTTATCTTTTGACCCCCCCCCCCTTACACACACACACACACACACACACACACACACACACACACACACAATTATAAGTGATCCGGCCCTGTCAGTGTGTGGTATGTGTATGTTTACTTGTCTATGTCATTTATGTAGTAGATGTAGCAACGGCAAGTTTGAAAACTGGTCCTGTTGACAATAACTTCTACCGTTGGGAAATAAAGGTTCATTGTTCATTGTCCGTAACTGTCGGGCGCTCAGACTCGGCCTCTTCAGGCAAGTGGCCAAATCCTATTTCCAGTTTCCCCGGGCAAGATAAACTATCGCGGGGAAAGTTAAATTGGCTTGCCCGTGGGAAAGATAAACACACACACACACACACACACACACACACACACACACACACACACACACACACACACACACACACACACACAAAACGCGATCTCAAAACTCGAAACATGCAGAGAGTTGACTTTGCCAGCTGCTAAATCTGTCGTCTGCTTCAGCAAAACAAAATTCCAAAGCAGTTGCTTCCCTTATATTGCTGCCGTAGCTTCTCAAAGACGCGCTATTTGATTGGCGCATGTCTTCGGGCGAAGCCAATGACAAAGCAATTTATATCGCCGGCTTTGTCCGAATGTCTCCATATGTCATTTTCTGTGAATATTTGAAAAGTTTGTGCCCCAACCTTTTGACCCGGCTGTTCATCAAGTGTTAGAACTTCCACACGAACAGAGACACATGGTAGTGTACATTATGATTATATTTCTGCTTGCAATTTGCGGGTAAGATAATATTTGCGCGGGAAAGATGACTCAAAATAACATGTTGCCTGCCCGGGGAAAGATGATAATTTATAATTAAAAAAATTGGCCAGCCCTGGGCTTTCCTCATTTAAATCATTTATTAAAACCCACCTCTACAACGATGCCTTTTACTAGTCCATTTCCCCAGCAATGCACAATTCATCACCACTGTCACATATGTGTGCGTATTGTGCGTTTTAGCTGTTTTATCAGCGCTAACAGCTACTTTTAGAATAAGCGCTTAACAAATATCCTTCATAAACATTAAACAAGTCTTCACAACAGAATCTTTAAGTTAACCTCTTAATCCCGCATTTCCAAACTTTTGGAGGCGTTGTCAATGACTATATTATATTTTTAAGGCGACTATACGTTCGATAGGCGCCATACAAATGCCATACTAACATACACGCACCTTGCATCCTACATATAATTATGCCCTAACAAACACACATGCAACAAGATATACGGGGAAAATAAACTTAGAAGAGTAAACACACCAACAAGAAATGCTCACACACACCAATACAAATACATGCACCATAAAACATACCAGTAGTAGATGGATTGATAATGATAATTCAAGGGTACTGACAGATGAGCTTGGTGCCTTCAGGCGCCCAGCTCATCTGGCACTGCCCTTGAATTATTATGACCAATCCATCTCCTGCAGCAGGGTCCTGGGGTTAAATGAGTTAAACTGTTTAAACTTATTAAAACTGTTGACAACAGGGGGAGCTGGGTGGCTCGGTGGTAGAGTGTTTTTCTCTTGTTCAGGATGTCGTGGGTTTGTATCTGGCGTGAACATTTGTTCAGATTGTTAAATCACCTTCGTGGTGGATAAAAGACATTAAGCCCTAAAAAAATTGTAATTCTGTGTGTGTGTTTACAACATTGTGATATTGTATCATCATGGAACTGTGTGACTTCATTACAGAGGCAGCTGGAGGCTAATCTTTAAAGGTAATTTGAAACTGGGATGTGATCCGACTGTGCTTGTCATTTTGTACTGAAGGGTTCATATGAAACTAGGTTGTATTAAGCTCTTATTAAGTATATTTATTACAGCTGAGTTGGTATACCTCACCCTGCACCTAGGTTTACCAGTGGTGCCAACTGCCATTGTTGCTATTTTTGCACCAGACTGGTGGCTCGGACTGGTCATCTGCACTAGATCGGTTTAGAGGATGTGCTTTCTGCACCTGTAATGAGCAATTTTTGAGAAAGAATCATGTGACGTTTGATTGCAGCAATAATGCATCCTTATGCTAGCACCACAAAACGTTACGCAATTTGGCAGATTTGAGAAACAGCTTTTTTCCTCAATGGTGGTGATTTTGTGACATCACTGTGTCATTTGCAGCAGAAAGCACCGTCGTAGTTGAAGTTCGAGAGATGAGCCCACTACAAGTACATTGGATTTGATTCAGGGGCGTGGGGCATAACACAAGCCTCTGCCATCTCTACACAAAACTGGCATGTTAGCGGGGAGGTAAAAGGCGCTAAAAGTTAACCGGAAACTAATCATTTTTCGACTGCGATCACAATCTTCTGCGTGAACATAAGACCACACTACAAGTGTAGTTCACACTCTTTAGTTCTCAGCTGTGCTGGCAGGCAGATGGGCTTCACAAGAGCACTGAAATATGGAGGCAGCCTGCTTTCCCTTGCTATCAAAGTATCGGCAAGCTAAATACCATCACTGATAAGGCACCAGCTGTGCATTTTCACTTCTGCTGGGGATACAAATAGCACAGCAGCCGTCTTTGTTGACAGTACGACTGTGCTTTACCCCAATTATTGTAGAGAAGAAATTGTACTATTTTTGCCATTGGACACCAAACATGCTGGGGTAATCTGCGCTGATGTTTGTCATGCACTGGCTCAAAGTATCACTAGGAGATGGATTAGATGCAGCCTTCCGTTAGTTTATCATACTTTTGATCACATCACTGTTCAAAAACAAAAGTTGCTGGAAAGTTCAGACAAAGTCAGTGGTGTCAACAGATGTCTTAACTGGCATATATCCCATGCTAAAATCTTAAAATCAAGGTACCTGAGTCCTGTTAAAGCCAGTTTGGTGGCCAAAGTGAAAACGGTAATCCATTCAGAGCTCACGGACATGAAGTATACGAATTTCACCGAAACAGTCAATGTTTTTAACAATATAAACAATACACAAAGCAGAGGTTTAGTGCTGGCTGTTCAGACATTTAGTTCCGGCTTAGTGTCACGTTTTGAAAACTTGCTTAAAATGAGTGTATCTACAGGGTCACTATGATTCTGTGTCAAAAATTGATAGGCCGATCAGTTTCATTTTTGGGACGAGTGGCAGTATGTGAATACTTACTTACGCCTGTCACCCCTACCCGGGTATAGGCCGTCGACGAGAGACCTCCAGCGACTCCTGTCCTGTGCTTCTCCTTCGATTTTACTCCAGGTGGTTCCCAGTCTCTTGGTGTCTACTTGGAGGTCTCGACGCCAGGAGTTTCTCGGCCTACCTCTTTTCCTCTTTCCCTGGGGGTTCCATGACAATGCCTGCCTAGTGATACTGGAAGCTGGCTTTCTCAGACTGTGACCAATCCATCCCCATCTTCTTCGCCCAATTTCATTCTCTGCAGTATGTGAATGCCTGATGAAAATGTGGAGAAACCAAAGCCAAATGTTTTGTAAGAAGGATTCTATTTCAGCAAAAGCGACTGACCACCTGTTTTACACAAAACTTTCACCTTATCGCTTGATTCTGACAGTTTGACTCTGACACGTTTTGTGAGGTACGCATCTTCTGTTTTTGATAGTGGCGCTGCTAGTTTGTAAATAGGCCTAAGAATCTTGGATTTGAATGAATGGGGATGATGCAGTGCTAACAACACTGGGTTTGGGAATAACTGGCAATACCTCCTGCACTTCAAAGGGTGTTGGTGTTGATGTTGACAGTAAACAGGAAAGATCAGTGGAAGGTTGTAAAGCCAAATCTACACACTTCCTGACTTTTGCTGGTGTTGATATTGATAGTGTTTTGGGCTGGATGCTGTCGGCCACCCTTTGACTGCTGCTTGAAATGACTACATGTTTGGGTGCAGCTAGTGTGTTTTGGACTGGATGCTGTCGGCCACCCTTTGACTGCTGCTTGAAATGACTACATGTTTGGGTGCAGCTAGTGTGTTTTGGGCTAGATGCTGTCGGCCACCCTTTGACTGCTGAAATGACTACATGTTTGGGTGCAGCTAGTGTGTTTTGGGCTGGATGCTGTCGGCCACCCTTTGACTGCTGAAATGACTACATGTTTGGGTGCAGCTAGTGTGTTTTGGGCTGGATGCTGTCGGCCACCCTCTGACTGCTGAAATGACTACATGTTTGGGTGCAGCTAGTGTGTTTTGGACTGGATGCTGTCGGCCACCCTTTGACTGCTGCTTGAAATGACTATATGTTTGGGTGCAGCTAGTGTGTTTTGGGCTGGATGCTGTTGGCCACCCTTTGACTGCTGAAATGACTACATGTTTGGGTGCAGCTAGTGTGTTTTGGGCTGGATGCTGTCGGCCACCCTCTGACTGCTGAAATGACTACATGTTTGGGTGCAGCTAGTGTGTTTTGGGCTGGATGCTGTCGGCCACCCTCTGACTGCTGAAATGACTACATGTTTGGGTGCAGCTAGTGTGTTTTGGGCTGGATGCTGTCGGCCACCCTTTGACTGCTGAAATGACTACATGTTTGGGTGCAGCTAGTGTGTTTTGGGCTGGATGCTGTCGGCCACCCTTTGACTGCTGGAATGACTACATGTTTGGGTGCAGCTAGTGTGTTTTGGGCTGGATGCTGTCGGCCACCCTCTGACTGCTGAAATGACTACATGTTTGGGTGCAGCTAGTGTGTTTTGGACTGGATGCTGTCGGCCACCCTTTGACTGCTGCTTGAAATGACTATATGTTTGGGTGCAGCTAGTGTGTTTTGGGCTGGATGCTGTTGGCCACCCTTTGACTGCTGAAATGACTACATGTTTGGGTGCAGCTAGTGTGTTTTGGGCTGGATGCTGTCGGCCACCCTCTGACTGCTGAAATGCCTACATGTTTGGGTGCAGCTAGTGTGTTTTGGGCTGGATGCTGTCGGCCACCCTCTGACTGCTGAAATGACTACATGTTTGGGTGCAGCTAGTGTGTTTTGGGCTGGATGCTGTCGGTCACCCTTTGACTGCTGAAATGACTACATGTTTGGGTGCAGCTAGTGTGTTTTGGGCTGGATGCTGTCGGCCACCCTTTGACTGCTGAAATGACTACATGTTTGGGTGCAGCTAGTGTGTTTTGGGCTGGATGCTGTCGGCCACCCTCTGACTGCTGAAATGACTACATGTTTGGGTGCAGCTAGTGTGTTTTGGACTGGATGCTGTCGGCCACCCTTTGACTGCTGCTTGAAATGACTATATGTTTGGGTGCAGCTAGTGTGTTTTGGGCTGGATGCTGTTGGCCACCCTTTGACTGCTGAAATGACTACATGTTTGGGTGCAGCTAGTGTGTTTTGGGCTGGATGCTGTCGGCCACCCTGTGACTGCTGAAATGACTACATGTTTGGGTGCAGCTAGTGTGTTTTGGGCTGGATGCTGTCGGCCACCCTCTGACTGCTGAAATGACTACATGTTTGGGTGCAGCTAGTGTGTTTTGGGCTGGATGCTGTCGGCCACCCTTTGACTGCTGCTTGAAATGACTGCACGTTTGACAACAGCCCTGAAAGTCTAAAATTTTGCCCACCAGCCTTTGGCTAGTGACCAAGTTTTATAAGCCAAACTGAAAATGTTACTAGCCAAACTGAAAATGGAAAACTGATGGCTTACCTGATCGCTTCATTGTTGTTCGCTAGCATAGGTTGAAGGTTCGTGTACTTTCGGATTGAGGACTGAAAAAGGACAGATTGGAAAACGCACGTATCGATAGCTGTCAAATGTAAAAAAATGTTTTAACGCACTCGCCAAAAATGTAGAAGTTGCAGGGCTTTCGTTTTCACAACAGGTTAAAGGGTCTGTAGACCTCCAGGTATTAAATTTTAGAGGGTACACATACCCCCCCCCCCCCCCCCCCCCCCCCCATATTCTGAGCATAATAGAGGGTCCGCAAATTTATTTAAGAAAAACTGCATCACCTGTATGTTAAAAAAAAAAAAAAAAAACTCATTCGCTCTCTCCTCTTTAATTTTGTTGTGACAGTGTGTGTTTGTTTTTCCATGATACTGATTTTTTAACTGTTGAACTATCGCGCAAAAGCCTATTTCCCTTTCTAACTCTTCAATTCAGTTATATCTTCAGTTAATACAAGATGCTAATGCTGCATGTATTGTGTGTGTGTGTGTGTGTGTGTGTGTGTGTGTGTGTGTGTGTGTGTGTGTTTTGTGCTTGTGCTTGTGTTTATGAATGTAAGTATGAAGATTTATACCTTTACAATTGTGTGTATGTGTGAGATTTTCTATGTTTATTTCAGCTTTTTCAATGATTTCTTTTTAAAAAAAACTTTATATTTCAATTTTTTATTAGTTATATATATAGTTTTTCCCAATTTAATGATAGTATTTTGTGATTTGTGCATTATATGTAAAGTAGATTAGCAACGGCAAGTTCGAAAAATGGTTTCACCAAAACTTTCACCGTTGTAAAATAAAGAATCATTGTCATTGTCATTGTCTCTCTCTCTCTCTCACAGAAAGACATTTATCTGTATGATCATTTGATAATGTATTGTAAATCTGCTGAATGCAGATTGACAACCAAAGTCTGACGTGTCTGTCTGTGTGTGTGTGTGTGTGTGTGTGTGTGTGTGTGTGTGTGTGTGTGTGTGTGTGAAATAATGTACTTACAAGTTGGTTTGAATCCATACAAGTTGGTTTGAACCCATTTAACCCGAAAGAGTATTTCTTCAATTTTAAAGCTTTTGCCTAATACCAGAAGATGGCTGGATCGACCACGATAACAAAACTGACAAACTTATTTCTGTTCAGATTTCTGGACTTGCTTTTTGAGTTCGCCTCCATGCACATTGAGCATGTCATCAGTGTGCTGTCGTGCTTTAGCCATGGAAATGCACGCAGCCATGAACTCTGAAAACTGGGAGTCGCAGCGGCGATGTGACACACGGCTCAGGGGTATCATTCCTGGTACTGTTGCTTGTCTATCGGTGGAATCGGGTGTTTAGAAACCTCTATTTTTCCGATCCGAATTGGCCCCGATTGTAAGCTTCAACCAATCAGAGTGCGTCTTGCAAAGCACGTTTCAGTTTGCAAATGGCGGAAGATCAGTCAACCACCTTCGTTGCCGAAGTTTCGCCCGCCTCAGTCTTCCCGAATATGATGCAAAACTGCTGATAATGCAAGCACATCATCATCACTGTCCAAACTAGCAGCCATTTCGCTGAACAGGTATGACCTTGATCTTCGATTCAAACCGGTCGGCTAAATAAAGTCGGGGAATATGTGGCAGTGCACACGTTTTTGCAGTCCAGTCCGATCACACTCTGATTTGAAACTGCTCAAAATCGGGCATGTGTGGCGGGGCCTTAACACAGCAGATCCACTTTCAAGAATGCCACTGGGTCAGGAACCCCAAGAAATGGACTTGCAGGGACCAGTCACCACCCTTGTTCCACCTGAGGGCAGGGATGCCCGTGACACCTCCATTGCACAACTGACTGCCTGGGACCGCCTCGGTGTGGAACCACCCCATGACATCATCTCGCCTGTCAACTTGGTAGATCCACCAATCAAGCCTACCAACGAACTCTTGACGCCAGTGTTTGGTAGTGAGATCTTCCCTCGCTACACCCCAGAGAAGCTGCGAGAACTCCAACTGCAGGACAAAGACATCGGACCAGTGCTCGTAGCTATGCCTAGAAGACTGCCTCCAAGTAACGATCCGTCGCTGCGTACCCTTCTGAAGCAGCATCCAAAGCTCACTGTGCAAGATGATGTGCTGTACCGCAAGGTGTCAGAACCCAACAACCCTTTACAGCTTGTCCTGCCCAGCGTTCTTCGCCCCACAGTCATCAAGTCTTCACGACAACATGGGTCACCAAGGTTTTGAACGCACCATGGACTTGCTGCGAGCTCGGGTATAGGACTGTCTCACTTCTCATCAAGTACGGGTTATCTTTCGCTGCTCTTTAGCGTAGGAGAACGCTCACTGAGTTCCGGCTGCTGTTTCGACAATGGCGTCAGCATTAAAGGCTAGATCGGCAAAAGTATGTGGAGGTGGAAAACATTACTGTGTTATTTGCCATAACCACCGAGGAAAAATTATTGACGGAAGAGTTGTCAAGCTACATAGCTGTCCAGCAAACAAGCAACTTAAAAGAGCTTGGGAGCAGCGCTTACGTTTGATCCGACAAGATTATAACACGGTCAAATATCCACTTGTTTGCTCGGAACATTTTGTTGGAAAACGTGGACCTGTATTTGGTGATGATGTTCCCATCTGTTTTCCCGAATCGAACTTTTAAACTCTCTACGGTTAGTAAATTATTTGAATTATTACTTGTGTTTTTATTTACTGAAGCTTTATTTAGTCTTCTTTAATGAAGCTTTATTTATTAATCACACTTTGAGATTTCCTCTAGTCTATAGTATTAGTTGAGTAGTACTAGTACTGTAGTAGTCCAGCAATGCCATCGCCCCGATGCAACAGGTCAAAGAAGGTGTCACCCACACCACCACTTCATTTTCAAGATAAATAGTGGCCAATCCGTAAAATAAGCAAAAATACTGTATGAATGAAAATTGACAGTAAATGTTTTAAACAACACATCTGTGGTGTTATTACTAATAATAATGACACTCAGTTGTAATTTTAGAAGTCTTATAACAAATAAATAATTAGTAATATTATATTATATAATATTGATTATGTTGGTATCTATTTTACAGCCTGCATTAGTTTAATTTGAATATGCGATTTTAAAAAAATGCAACAACTACTAGAAACCTCTACTTGTTGCCTATAGCTCTCTCTTTTTTTTATTTATATATATATATATATTTTTTTTTAAAAATCATATCATCTCATGTTACATCATTTTTAACTTCATACTCATTATTTGAAAGGAACTCTGACTATGACAATGAAATAGATGCTAGTAGTTAGCACTCAGCATTTTGTAAAAAAAAAAAAATTAAATTAAATAATAATAAAGGGGACTCCTCGAAGTACGTTTGATAGCGCTACAAAAATGCATAGGTACTCAAGTAAACAGACATTGATTTTTTTTAATAAAGTTTATGAATTTTTTTTAAATATTAACAATTTCATGTACTTTATGCCATGTAGAATACTTTATTTATATAAGAAATCAGGGATAATTGATTTTACTTATATTACAAAACTACTAACTCGCAGATCAAATTTTACACACACACACACATATGACAATAATGTAATTTATAAACAGAGTCCAAAGCACAAGAAGCAAATGCTGACAAATATGAAATATTTATAATATATCATATGGCAGTGGTCAGTGGAGTCAACTGTTTACTGACCTGCATCATTTCTTTCCACAGCATCATCGACAGCATCCTCAACATCTTTTCGCAGCAGAAATGTGCCTCTTGCTCTGCGCACTAATTCTTCCTTTTTTTTTTTTTTTTTTTTCCACTGACAAGTTGTCCATGTTTTCGAAGAAAATCTTTTAATTGTTTCACGTTCATGCGTTCTATGTCTGCTTCCATCTTGCCGGAACTCGGTGTAGCAAAGGGAGGATACTCGTGCTTAACTTCCTTATTACAAATGGGAAAGAGCTATACTGGCCGGGCACCCCACCCGGGTCTGCCCTGGGGGACTTGGGTGGGGTTAGGTACTTTTTAGTTCCCAGGGTCACCCTGGTCAGCCCCACAGGGTGAGTTTTTCTCTCTATTCTGGGGCATGTGTTTCTGTCTACCCGAGGTCCATTCACCTGTATTTGCCTTTTTAAAACTCTCCCTACTGTCTGCACTGCCTGTAGCTCTTGATATTGGATGTGTGTTGCTAAATGGTCTTAGCTTTATTTAGGCCCCATGTGTTAGGTTTATTTAACGTATTTGACCGGCTGGTGACATACATTCAATGTTCTGTTTAGTTTTTTTTTTTTTTTTTTTTTTTTTTTTTTTTTTCACAAGCAGTGCAGGCACGTCCTGAGAAAGCCTTGTTGCTGTCAGGACGTTAAGCAATGTACAATCAATATACTGGCCGGGCATGTACCGAGACGTTCAGAACTACATCAAGTCGTGTGAACGTTGCACCATGGGACTTCGGCAACATCTGAAGCTTCCATCAGGACACCTTCTTGCCAGCCGCCCACTTGAAGTACTTGCCATTGACTTTACCACATTCGAGGTGGCGAGCGATGGTTGACAGAGTGTTTTGGTGCTCACGGATGTGTTCACAAAGTTTGCACAGGCCTTTCCCATGCGGAATCAAGAAGCGTCAACAGCCGCCAAGATTCTGGTGGAGCAGTGGTTTCAGCGTTTCGGAGTCCTGGAGCGGATTCATAGTGACCAGGGTCGCAACTCATCGCCGAGCTGTGTCAGTGCTACAACATCAAAAAGTCACACACAACTGCATACCACCCCCAAGGGAATGGCCAGTGTGAGCGATTCAACCGTGCCATTTTTGGGCTCCTTACGTCTCTGTTGCAGGAAAGGAAGAGCCGATGGCCAACTCATCTGCCAGAACTTATACAAGCGTACAACACAACGCCGCATGCATCGACTGGTTTCAGCCCAAGAACCCAGGTTGCCAATAGACGACCTTCTCGGGAGACCAACGACAATGAAAGCCGTTGGACCAGCAGATTGCCAATAGACGACCTTCTCGGGAGACCAACGACAATGAAAGCCGTTGGACCAGCAGATTGCCAATAGACGACCTTCTCGGGAGACCAACGACAATGAAAGCCGTTGGACCAGCAGGTTGCCAATAGACGACCTTCTCGGGAGACCAACGACAATGAAAGCCGTTGGACCAGCAGGTTGCCAATAGACGACCTTCTCGGGAGACCAACGACAATGAAAGCCGTTGGACCAGCAGGTTGCCAATAGACGACCTTCTCGGGAGACCAACGACAATGAAAGCCGTTGGACCAGCAGGTTGCCAATAGACGACCTTCTCGGGAGACCAACGACAATGAAAGCCGTTGGACCAGCAGATTGCCAATAGACGACCTTCTCGGGAGACCAACGACAATGAAAGCCGTTGGACCAGCAGGTTGCCAATAGACGACCTTCTCGGGAGACCAACGACAATGAAAGCCGTTGGACCAGCAGGTTGCCAATAGACGACCTTCTCGGGAGACCAACGACAATGAAAGCCGTTGGACCAGCAGATTGCCAATAGACGACCTTCTCGGGAGACCAACGACAATGAAAGCCGTTGGACCAGCAGATTGCCAATAGACGACCTTCTCGGGAGACCAACGACAATGAAAGCCGTTGGACCAGCAGATTGCCAATAGACGACCTTCTCGGGAGACCAACGACAATGAAAGCCGTTGGACCAGCAGGTTGGGTTAAACAACATGAGCACCGTTTACATCAGGCCCACGAGCAGGCTTATGAACAGTTGCAACGAGCAGCTGCGGAGAGAGCAAGCAGAAACATCAAAGGTGCCAGTGACCATGCTCTAAACATTGGGGACCTGGTCTACCTTAGGAACCGAGTCCTTGGCCGCAACAAGTTCCAAGACTTGTGGCTACCAGAACTGTACATAGTCACAAGACGACCATACGCAGACAGTCCAGTCTATGGTGTGATGCCACGATCAGGGGGACCAGAGAAAGTGGTCCACCGCATCAACCTCCTGCCAGCCTCAAGCAGTTTCCTGCAAGACTTGGATGAGAAACCATTGACCCCTTCAGCACAAGAAACAGCCTGGTGGTTTTGATTTACTCCTGGTGTATGTACCACCAGGCCTCTTTATCCCTCCTTCTGGGCCTAGCGTTCTGAACCCCGCACCTGTGGCCCCTCCAGTTCCCTTGCAACCTGAGGTACCACCCATTGAAGCCACAACACCTGCCCCTACCTTAGAGGATCGAGTGACAGCTCACCCAGTGCGTGCTGTGCATCCAAGTGCACCTCTCAGGCGTTCAACTCGGATTAGAGCCAGGTCAGTTAGCGCCTGGAAACCTGCGTTTGGCCACCATTCCTAGGTACAAATCACACTGGGGAATGGTTTGCCCAAAGCAAGTTAGGGTGCCCTGAGACATAGACTTGAAAAACATGTGTGCCACTGCCACTCACCGATTTCCAATTTGTGCCGAAATTTTCATTAAGCATCTGAACTACCTAGGACTGTCCATGCTATGTAGTGTACGTAGTACAGTTGCAACTGGTCATTTGTATAGTGCATTATAGGAAACGTCCACGGACCATGACACTGACCATTCCAAGTCCTGTAGCGACGGGCGAGGGGCGAAACGGCAGGTGAAAGATGTCACTGGAAGCCGCAGTCTCAAACCTGCATGCAGGCGGTTCAGGATATTGGTCGCCTGATGTTGACCTGGGGATGACAACATCACTCGGCACACCCTGAACGACCAAGCAGCCTTCTCTAGGGACAGCACTGCTTGCTCCACACGGAGAGGGGCCTAGAAAAGGTGGCCTAACCAAAGCTCATCCCCTCGCAACCCCAGTTGGCTAGCCGCGGTCAACGGGCATCTTCTCCTGCGGTCAAAAAACAAGAAAGAATAACGGATCCACTCTCATGACGACCACGACCGGACTTAACGTAGCATGCTGGAACGTCCGAACCATGCTCGACAAAGCAGACAGCGGATGCCCTGAACGTCGCTCCACCCTCATTGCCCATGAATTGCGGAGGTTAAACATCGACATCGCCGCGCTCAGCGAAGTACGCCTTCCGGACGAAGGCAGCCTCCAAGAACTTGGTGCTGGGTACACCCTCTACTGGTCAGGCAGGCCTGCATCAGAAAGACGGCTTTCAGGCGTGGGTTTCATGGTCAAGACATCCATTGCGACTAAGCTGGAAAACCTACCAACGGGCCACTCAGACCGCATCATGTCCATGCGCCTCCCACTGAGACACCAGCAGCACGTCACCCTTCTCAGTGTGTACTCCCCAACCCTCCTGGCAGAGCCTGCTGAAAAGGACAAGTTTTACACTGACCTGCGCAGCCTCCTACAGAGTACCCCTGCAGACGACAAAGTCATCATCCTTGGCGACTTCAACGCCAGAGTGGGCCAGGACTCTGAAGCCTGGAAAGGAGTCCTCGGCAAGCATGGCGTGGGGAACTGCAATGACAATGGCCGCCTACTGTTGGAGGTCTGTGCGGAGCAGCAACTGGTCATCACCAACACTACTTTTCAGCAAAAGGACAGTCGAAAGACCACCTGGATGCATCCTCGCTCCAAACACTGGCACCTTATCGACTATGTCCTAGTGCGTCAGAGGGACCGCAGTGACGTCCTCCTCACCAGAGTGATGCCCAGCGCAGAGTGCCACACTGACCACCGCCTTGTCCGCTGCAAACTCAGGCTCCACTTCAAGCCAAAACCCAAGAAATGGGGGCCCCCCAAGAAAAAGCTTGATGTTGCCAGCCTTCAGCGTGACGATGTGAAAGCTGCCTTTCAGACAGATTTACAGCGCAGGCTCAAAGACACAGCGGACCCAGTAGACTCCTCCCCTGAAACACTTTGGGAACAACTGAAAACTGCTATTGCAAAATCCTCTGCAGAAGTCTTGGGTTTCGCCAGAAAGAAGAACAAAGACTGGTTTGACGAAAACGATGTAGAGATCCAGGAACACCTAGCAAAAAAAAAGAGCCGCCCATCAGGCCCACCTAGCCCAGCCTTCCTGCCCTGTGAAGAAGTCTGCCTTCCGCCTCGTCTGCAGCAGTCTCCAGCGCAAGCTCAGAGATCTCCAGAATGAGTGGTGGACCAGACTTGCACAGAGGACCCAGCTTTGTGCTGACAATGGTGACTACAGGGGCTTCTACGAAGCACTGAAAGCAGTGTATGGCCCCAGGCACCTGGTACAAAGTCCCCTGCGAAGCGCGAATGGCCAGGCACTCCTCACAGATAATACCTCCATCTTGAACCGCTGGTCGGAATACTTTCAGAGCCTCTTCAGCGCTGAGCGCACTGTATAGCAGTTAGTAGAGAAGCTTAGTGGTTGGTATTTAGTTCAAGAGTGTATTTTGGTTTGGTTAGTGACCTGATCTTCATATGAGGGACACGGACTGATTATGTTCAAATTTATATCAAGCTGAATTACTATGGATGATGTTAACCCCCCCAGTATAGACTCTGTTTGCCTGTGGTCATTTTTTTCTGTCTCTTCCATTGGGTTTTGTCTCGTCAGGTTTAATATGTCTTAATTGCAATAATCCTGTCAGATTCTTGCAATGCAAGGCAATGGAGAAGATCTATTATTTTTGGAAGTAGCCATTTGTCTATCATAATATGTTGACATAGGACTAGGAGGATAAAGGAATTTGTGTTGTTCATTAACCTCAGGTTCGTACGGCCTGATGTTTCTGGGTTTTTTTGTTCGCCAGCGCGGACGCTGGTACTTTTTGGTGGGCTGAGATGTGACTGGGTACACCCGGCTCTCATAACCCATCTGATGTAACTTTGTTTTTTGCATCACGACTTTTAAGAATTTTACTTGTTTGCAAAAGTGGTGTGTATTATCATTCAATGGTTTTCCTTCAATGTAAGGTCTCGCAAGGTATTGCTTTCAGTGATGCCTTTGTTAGTCTGACCCCTCTGGTTTACTTCTAGACTACTAGGTATTCAGCATCTGTTCAGGGGATGCAACAGTGTCAGCTGCCTCGTGGCTATGTTCTATAGCATGGGTTCCTAGAATGGTGATTAGCTTGTGTTTGTTGCATGGCATTCTAAGTCGAATATCTCTTCAATGCCAGCACATCCGTAAGATTCAGCATGATAGTCACTTTCATTTTTCAATCTATTTCTAGTCTGATCGATTTTGGGTTAAACATTATTTTGGGATTTTGCACCTTTTGCTTCGACCAGGTCCATGGAGAAAAGTCCTTTAAAAATTCATAATTAATTCTAGCCTTTATTAATCAAATCAATGTTTGATACCAGTGAAACTACATTGGCGGCTTTTTTGTTAGTAACTTCAAACCGCAAGTTTCTAGGTCCAGTAGTATCAGAGCTATGTTGGTCAGAAAACCTAGTGCAAACTAACACAAATTTTAGCTTTTTCGCTACAAAAGTACTGAGTTCTGAAAACGGTCGAGTGGTGCTTTCTTTGCGGCCCGCGCGTGCCCTACATAAAGCCCGCATGCAGTGTAGCATTCATTCACCTCTGAGCCAGGCACAGACTACTTGTGCCATGTAAACCTTCATTTTGTGCGCGAATTTTGAACTGCATCCCGCTTGCAAGACTGAATAATGTGAAGGACTCCTGTGATGAGTTTTGCCTCTGTAAATACACGTGTAATTAGGTTTATTTCATGGATTTCATTGTGTTGGTTTTATCTCATGTATAATGAGCGTACATGGGATTGAAAGCTCTGTTGATGATGTACTTTGCTAATGGCTGCCTTAAGAGATCATTTTCATGTTAATGGCTCCTTTGTGTCTGCCATGTTGGTTTATGGCTAGGAGTTTTAATGCACTTGGCTGAAGCCTGTATGGTGAGTTAAGTTAGGTCAGATTTTATTATGTGTAATCATTGCTCTTATTCTTAGTTTCATTATGGTTTGCATTTTGATTGATGTGTTCTTTGTTTTGTGCATATTGTTTTGTTGTCTACACCCCCCCCCCCCCCCCAACCTCTCCATTGTGTGATGCTGATCAACCAAGCTGCTGTGTATCTGTTGTGTATGTTTGTGACTGTTTCTTTGAGTACTGGTGATGTGAGTTTCTTCTTATGTTGGTTGCTGTACTGTGGATTCCTGGTGGAGAAGTTGCTTTGTCTATGTTGGTAATTTGGCGTTTGGATGTCATGTTTGTAGCGAGATGTGCTGGCGTACCAGATATGTGTTTTGTTTTCCTGTTAAAATGTATGTGTTGGTGTTCGATTGAGGTACATGCTTTGAGTGTAGCAAGAATGTGTTCGGATCAAATGTCCGTGTTGCAATGTTGATGTTTGTTGTGATTTGGGCCTTCTGTTTGGGCTACATGTGGTTACTGATGCTTGTTTCTTTGTTTAACGATTAGCGATAGGATCATTGCTGATTGTGAGACATTGGCATAATTATAATAATAATAATTATTACGGTATTTATAATGCGCTTATCTTATAATAATTATAACTCTAAGCGCGCACTCACAACTCACGCACGCATGCGCACGCTTTAGACAACAACTCACGTACCACAAATAGTGAAATATAATATGACAGTCTGCTTGGGGTGGGGAGTGTGATGGTATAGTGCTAGAACTGTTGAAAGAGGTGAGTTTTGAGGGCGGACTGGAAGGATTGATTGTACATTGCTTAACGTCCCGACAGCAACAAGGCTTTCTCAGGACGTGCCTGCACTGCTTGTGAAAAAAAAACTAAACAGAACATTGAATGTATGTCGCCAGCCGGTCAAATACATTAAATAAACCTAACACATGGGGCCTAAATAAAGCTAAGACCATTTAGCAACACACATCCAATATCAAGAGCTACAGGCAGTGCAGACAGTAGGGAGAGTTTTAAAAAGGCAAATACAGGTGAATGGACAAAGGGTAGACAGAAACACATGCCCCAGAATAGAGAGAAAAACCCACCCTGTGGGGCTGACCAGGGTGACCCTGGGAACTAAAAAATACCTAACCCCACCCAAGTCCCCCAGGGCAGACCCGGGTGGGGGGGACTGGAAGGAGGAGAGAGAGAGTTTCTGACGGAGAGAGAGTGGGAGAGTGTTCCAGGTGGATGGACCGTATACTGAGAAGGAGCGGGGGCCGAAAGTGCTGAGTTTGGTGCGGGGGATGTGGAGGCGGAGAGGGTCGGAGGCGGAGCGGGGAGGAGTGTAGGGGTGAAGTAAGTTTGAGAGATAGGCAGGAGCGCAGTTGTTCAGGGATTTGTAGCAGAGAGACAGAATCTTGTATTGGATGCGTTGGGGGATGGGAAGCCAGTGAAGGAGTTTGAACAGGGGAGTGATGTGGTCGGATTTTTTTCTTTCTGAGGCCGAGGCGAGCAGCATTGTTCCGGACGCGCTGGAGAGTGAAAGTGGTGGAGTGAGGGAGGCCGGAAAGGAGAGAGTTGCAGTAGTCTATGCGAGATAAGATAAGAGAGACAGCAAGTTTGGTGGCGGCTTCGGTAGTGAGGTATTTTCTGATCTGACTGATGCGGCGGAGGTGGAAGTAGCATGCTTGGGCCGTGGCGGAGACGAAGCTGGTAATGGAAAGAGAGGATCGAGGTTTTTGGCCGAGTCAGAGAGGGAGATGGGGGTGCTGTCGAGTTGAAGGTGGAGGGAGGGAGGGAGCAGGGAAAGTTTCTGGCGAGTGCCTACCAGCATTGCTTCCGGTTTGTTGTCATTTATGCAAATGTCGAGAAAGGAACTTCCTGATTCTGTCTGACTCTCTTTCTGCCCTGCAGGCCCTTCAGGGCGCGGGAACAGACCATCCACTGCTGGTGCAGATTAGAGAGCTCTTCGCAGACTTTATGAAGGAATATTATGACATTATTTTTATTAGGGTCCTAAAGATTGACCTTCCGCAACCATGTTAACTACCTTAGAACCTCTTGTCAGAAGGCCCTCGACATTCTTCGTGTCGTTGGTCGTACTGACTGGGGTGCAGACCGCATTGTCTTACTTCGACTGTACCGGGCCCTTGTTCGGTCCAAACTGGATTACGGCTCTGTGGTATATGGCTCGGCTTCCAAGTCTGTTCTACAGCGTCTGAACACAATTCACCATCAAGGTCTGCGCATATGTCTAGGGGCCTTCAGGACATCTCCAGTTCCTAGTCTGTATGCCGAGGCCGGGGAGCCTTCTCTCAGGCTCCGCCGCATCCGCCTCATGCTCAGCTACGTTCTGAAGCTGAAGGCCCATCCAGACAATCCTGCCTATGATTGTGTTTTTAACCCGTCATTTGCAGAGATTTACGATGCCCATCCGGGAGCTGTCCGTCCACTTTCCTTCCATGTCCGACCTCATCTTCAGGTGGCCGGAGTGGACCTGGACAAAGTTTCGGAATCTCTGCAACACGTCACTCCACCCTGGCTACTACCAGTTCCTGACATCTTGCTGGACTTGACCGCCCACAAGAAGGATTGTACTCCACCAGCTATATACCAACAGAGCCTCAATGAACTCCTTTCAAGTTTTCCTGGCTATTGTCGTCTTTATACGGATGGGTCCAAGTCTGAGGATGGGAGAGTGGCTGCGGCTGCAGTGTCCTCTCGCCATCCTAGACGCCCATTTAAGCTCCGCCTACCTGACCATTCCTCTGTATTTAGTGCAGAACTGCAGGCAATTCTGCTGGCACTCAAGCATGCCTATCAGTCTCGGGAACGGAACTTCCTGATTCTGTCTGACTCTCTTTCTGCCCTGCAGGCCCTTCAGGGCGCGGGAACAGACCACCCACTGCTGGTGCAGATTAGAGAGCTCTACGCAGATTTGATGAAGGAATATTATGACATCATTTTTATTTGGGTCCCAGGCCATGTGGGCATCGAAGGCAACATAATCGCAGATTCTGCTGCCAACAGTGCCCGCAGTGACCCTGTCCCTGACACACAGACTGTTTTTAGTGATTTTAAACCTGTGATTAGTGCGTACATAGGCCGCGAATGGCAGTCCGAGTGGGACAAAGAGGAAGGGAACAAGCTTCATGAAGCTCTTCCTACGTTGTCCGACAGTCTACCTTTCCGCTGCGGCAGCCGCTGTGAGGAGACTGTCCTTGCTCGGCTCCACATCGGGCACACTTATGTTACGCACTCTTACTTACTTAAACAGGATGAGCGTCCATGGTGTTTGCCTGTGATGAGCAGTTTTCTTTTCGACACTTTTTGCTGTATTGTGCTGACCTAATTGACACCAGATATAAACACTTCACAGCAGACTCCTTGAAGGTTTTGTTCCGGGATGTTCCCCCGGACAAAATCTTCAATTTCTTGCAAGCATGCAATATTTTTAACAAGATCTGAGCATTCATAGACTATGTGAATCTTTTTTATTTGCCCTTTTTGAGAGTCTGTAGACGTTTCTTTTAAAGACGTGCGACATTTTAGCCTGAGATTTTTAATCTATATTTACATCTTGTCTTAAGACACCCCACCCGGGTCTGCCCTGGGGGACTTGGGTGGGGTTAGGTATTTTTTAGTTCCCAGGGTCACCCTGGTCAGCCCCACAGGGTGGGTTTTTCTCTCTATTCTGGGGCATGTGTTTCTGTCTACCCTTTGTCCATTCACCTGTATTTGCCTTTTTAAAACTCTCCCTACTGTCTGCACTGCCTGTAGCTCTTGATATTGGATGTGTGTTGCTAAATGGTCTTAGCTTTATTTAGGCCCATGTGTTAGGTTTATTTAACGTATTTGACCGGCTGGCGACATACATTCAATGTTCTGTTTCTTTTTTATTTTTTCACAAGCAGTGCAGGCACGTCCTGAGAAAGCCTTGTTGCTGTCGGGACGTTAAGCAATGTACAATCAATCAATCAATTGTCTTAAGACCTTGCTTTTAGTCTGGCGACCAGATTTTTACCCATCCCGCCGTGAGATGGCCTCAGTCGCCTGCTCGGCGTTAAACCCAAATAACTAACTAACCAAATTATTTGGGTCCTGGGCCACAGCCCTGAAAATCTAAAATTTTGCCAACCAGCCTTTGGCTAGTGACTTCCAAGTTTTAATAGCCAAACTGAAAATGTTACTAGCCAAAACTGAAAATTTTACTACTGAAAATATCCCCCCAACTCAACAATATAATGTACCACAAGTGTTTGACGCCCAATGTTAGAGAGTGTTTTCTGCCCAGAGGCATTGAAAACAAATATTTGAACAGACAATCATAACCAAGTTAATGTTTATGTCCTGACTTCAGGCTTTTGATAGTATCAAGTGGAGAAACAACTGACAAAGTCCCCATGTGAACTTTGGTGGGATTTTTTATTTATTTATTTTTTGTAAGTAGAGCTGGGCTTCTGTTTGCACAACATGCTGAAGGGTCTGTAGACCCCCAGGTATAAATTTTAGAGGGTACACAGAACCCCATCCTAGCATTATAGAGGGTCCGCAGATTTATTTAAGAAAAACTGCATCATCTGTATGTTCCTTAAAATAAATTATCCCCACCCGGGTCTGCCCTGGGGGACTTGGTGGGGTTAACTACTTTTTAGTTCCCAGGGTCACCCTGGTCAGCATCACAGGGTGGGTTTTTCCCTATATTCTGGGGCATGTGTTTCTGTCTACCCTTGGTCCATTCACCTGTATTTGTCTTTTTAAAACTCTCCCAACTGTCTGCACTGCCTGTAGCTCTTGATATTGGATGTGTGTTGCTAAATGGTTTTAGCTTTATTTAGGCCCCATGGCGTAGGTTTAACGTATTGGACCGGCTGGCGACATTCAATATTCTGGTGTTTTTTTTTTTTTTCACAAGCAGTGCAGACATGTCCTGAGAAAGCCTTGTTGCTGTCAGGACGATAAGCAATGTACGGTCAATCATTAAAATAAATTATCTCATTTCGCTCTCTCCTCTTTAAATGTGTTGTGACAGTGTGTGTGTGTGTCCTTTCCATGATACTGATTCTTTAACTGGTGAGCTATCGCGCAAAAGCCTTTCTCCCTCGCTCTCTGACATACAGAAAAACATATATTTATTTATTTATTTGTATGATCGTTTGATAATGTATTGTAACAGAGAATATAGCGTTTTCTGCTGAACGCGGCAGATTGACAACCAAAGTGTGACTTGTCTAAACTGTGTGTTTGTGTGTGTGTAAACTGATGTACTTAAAAGTTTGTTTCAACCCGTTTAACCACTCAGAAAGACGTGTTTCTCCAATTTTTGCCTAATAACTGTGTACCAGAAGATGGATCGACCAGGATTAAAAAAAACTGACAAACTTATTTCTGTTCAAATTTCTGGACTTGCTTTTTGAGTTTGCCTCAGTGCTCATTGAGCATGCCAGTCGAGTGCCGTCGTGCTTTAGCCATGGAAATGCACGCAGCACGGCCATGAACTTGGAAAACTGCGTCGTAGCGGCGGTGCCACACACGGCCCCGGGGTAGCATTTCTGGTACTGTCGCTTGACTTGGCAATGGAGATGGCGGTGTCGAAGTGCAACTTTCTTTTTAGCGATTATCAAGATCAGACGGTGCCAGATTGAAGAATCCGAAGCATTCCAGCTTCCTTTGCTTTTGCATTCGAGTGCCGTCGTGCTTTAGCCATGGAAATACACTCAGCACAGCCATGAACTCTGAAAACTGTGTCGTAGCGGCGGTGCCACACACGGCCCAGGGGTAGGATTTCTGGTACTGTCGCTTGTCGATGGAGATGGCAGTGTCGAAGTGCAACTTTCTTCTTAGCGATTATCAAGATCAGACGGTGACGGATTGAAGAATCCAAAGCATTCCATCTCTTCCTTGCTTTTTCTCCGCCATGTACAACTTCGTTCAAGATCGAAAGCGAAACGCACGATGCCGTATCCCATAATAATATGTATGGTGACGTCACAGCAAGTAACGCGTTCAACATGTAGCGCGCACTTTGTAATAACATGCTGACACCACACATTAACTAACAGTTTGCCCGCCCTGTTACACTCACACGGACCCCGGCGTCGGGTCGATTCTGAATGCAGCCGTGACTGAGCGAGCGGCTAAACGAACCAATTCATAACTAAAAATAGAACGACTGTCACCGACCTCTGTTATGGTACGCACAGTTCGAGTGACGTGTTCGGCTACTGCCGCAAAGTGATTTTTAGAGGCGGCTCGCGGTGGCAGGTCACGTGCTGGCGTACCTGATGTTCGGCTGGCATTGGATTGGAAAACGCACGAGCGCACTCGAATTTGGCGAGTGTTTTTTTTTTTTTACTCGCCAAAATTTTTTTCACTCGCCATGGCGAGTAAATTACTCGCCATGGCGAGTAAATTACTCGCCATTTTCAGGGCTGGGCCATGTGGGCATCGAAGGCAACAGAATCGCAGATTCTGCTGCCAACAGTGCCCGCAGTAACCCGGTCCCTGACACACAGACTGTTTATAGTGATTTTAAACCTGTGATTAGTGCGTACATAGCCTGCGAGTGGCAGTCCGAGTGGGACAAAGAGGAAGGGAACAAGCTGCATGAAGCTCTTCCTACGGTGTCCGACAGTCTACCTTTCCGCTGCGGCAGCCGCCGTGAGGAGACTGTCCTTGCTCGGCTCCACATCAGGCACACGTATGTTACGCACTCTTACTTACTTAAACAGGATGAGCGTCCATGGTGTTTTGCCTGTGATGAGCAGTTTTCTGTTCGACACTTTTTGCTGTATTGTGCAGATTTAATTGACACGAGATATAAACACTTCACAGCAGACTCCTTGAAGGTTTTGTTCCGGGATGTTCCCCCGGACAAAATCTTCAATTTTTTGAGAGAATGCAATATTTTTAACAAGATCTGAGCATTCATAGACTATGTGAATTTTTATTTTTATTTTTTATTTGCCCTTTTTGAGAGTCTGTAGTCGTTTCTTTTAAAGACGTGCGACATTTTAGCCTGACATTTTTAAGCTATATTTACATCTTGTCTTAAGACCTTGCTTTTAGTCTGGCTGACCAGATTTTTACCCATCCCACCTTGAGATGGCCTTAGTCGCCTGCTCGGCGTTAAACCCAAATAACTAAGTAACCAAATTTATGCGAATGATCTCATGCAAGAAATGTTGCTTATCTCTTGATGTCGGATTAATGTGTCAGTGTGTGTTGAGATGCAGCTGATGTAATAGTAATAATAATAATAATAATAATAATTACGGTATTTATAATGCACTTATCTTATAATAATTATCACTCTAAGCACGCACCCACAACTCGCACATGCATGTGCACGCTTTAGACAATGACTCACGTAACACAAATAGTGAAGATACATTACGACGGTCAGCTTGGGGTGGGGAGTGTGGTGATATAGTGCTAGAACTGTTGAAAGAGATGAGTTTTGAGGGCGGACTGGAAGGAGGAGAGCGAGTGTTTCTGACGGAGAGAGAGTGGGAGAGTGTTCATAGTACATTGTGAAGATTTGTTTAGCCACTTTGTTTGATAGGTGTGAGTATTTGTGGTTATGTTTGGTTTATTCTGTATATGTAATTGATTTTGTGAACTGTAAATTTAATGTTTTCATTTTGTTTTGTTTTTAGGCACTGCTTTAGTACTTGGTACAATAAACAAATGTCATAGCGACCTCTTTGTTGACTCCTCCATCGCATACCTCTGTGGCCTGTCACTCCAAATCAATTTCTTGTACCACTCAGTTACAATTTTATTACATAATCATATTTACGATTGTAACTTTTTAGCCATGGTAATAATAAGTTATTAACAGACTAAACTGATCACCTGCCTGACAACCTTCAACAAGGAATAAAGAGTGCTGTGCTTCCCGCCTGCAGCTCGGCATCGCCCGTGTGCGCTGATTAGTGTTATGGGTCAGTTCTGGTGCACATGACTGGTCTGCGCGACCGGTCTGGTGCGAAAATAGCAACAATGGTGCCACTGGTGCTTTTAACCTAGGTACAGAGCGAGGTATACCAACTCAGCTTTATTACGTTGCATTTCTGTCCTGTATGATGTACTACTACTAGATACTAGTGTTGTGTTTTGTGTTGACCAGGCACCTAGATTTGAGCTGAACTGAGGGCTTCTGGGCACTAGTGTGGACACAAAATGGAGTCACATGACATGCTGGTGACAGCAGACGTGAAGATAGAGATTGATGTGGCAGAGGAAGAGGAGACTTGCATAAAGCAAGAATATGGTAAGAGTACGTACACACTTATGTATACACAGCAAATCTCTTTATACAAAAATTCAAGCTACTCTCAAATTGGCCCAAGGATACTTTGTGGCAAGACCTTTCTAACCACACCAGTTCCAGTGACCTCTCACAAAGGTGAAGGTCACAAGGTATCATGAAATATATCAAACAGTTATTTTTGAACTTTTTTTTCTTCTCAAATACTGTTCTCAACTTCAAACCCAAATTTGGTACAAAGATACATGATGGTAAGACCTTTCTGTGCATACTAATTTGGTTGATCCCTTAGAAAGGTCAAGGGTCACTAGAGCTCAGGAAATAGATTTTAAAAAAATAGGTTGTAGGTTGTACAGTGCTTAACGTCCCGACAGCAACAAGACTTTCTCAGGACATGCCTGTACTGCTTGAAACAAAAACAACTAAACAAATTGAATGTATGTCGCCAGCCGGTCTAATACGCTAAATAAACCTAAGACCATTTAGCAACACACATCCAATATCAAGAGCTACAGACAGCGCAGACAGTAGGGAGAGTTTAAAAAAGGAAAATACAGGTGAATGGACCAAGGATAGACAGAAACACGTGCCCCAGAATAGAGGGGAAAACGCACCCTGTGGAGCTGACCAGGGTGACCCTGGGAACGAAAAAGTAGTTGACCCCACCCAAGTCCCCCAGGGCAGACCCGGATGGGGTTTAAAAAAAAATAGCCATACAGTGGAGTCCAGTTAACACGAACTCGCTTTACACAAACTTCCGGTTAACATGAACCGTTTTTGCATTCCCAGCTGACGGTCTTCTTTAAGTTCTTATTCTGTATTGAAATTTCACTGATAACCCGAAATGCTTAACACGAAATTTCATTTTACACGAAGCTGATTTCGGTTCCCAACAAGGGCAATTTCACTATTATTCACCTGTTTAACACAAACACAGATTCCGTTCACCGAAAACCAATTCACGTGTCGCTCTCGCACTGTAGTACACATGACAGATCAGAGTGAACTCTAGTCTGTGATTGGCTGAATAGCCTTCGGCTGTTTGTAATCCCGTCTTCTCATTGGCTAGCGTTTCTGAACTGTATTCATGTTGCATCATTCATGTACCAACACAACCCTTTACCGATGCGTGATTGCTGTGTTGCTTTTACCTGATGGATTGTAACTTACCATGGATTTTACCTGATGGATTTTACATTAAATAAGCGAGCTGTACGCGTTTCCTTGTGTTTTCCTAGTGATGATGATGATGATGAAACGTTTTTATTCAGGATAAAAAGTTTTAGGCATAGCAATGCCTAACTTCCAAACTGTCCTGCTACTCTACACATATAAAAATACATCAGACGATACAGCAAAAGATAAAACATATATCAGTAAAATGACCCGTCCACCCCCCCCCCCCCCCCACCCAACCCACCCCCTCCTTCAGAGAATAAGAAATATATATATTGGTATGAACTGACATGTTAATGCAGACAGTCGAACTATTACATGATCTGCAGCAATCTGCTGTGCTGGAGCAACATACTAAGCAGAAAGATAGAACATTCACAACGACAGCAGATATTTATGGACGCGAGCTCTGAAGATAAATAACTTTGTTGCTGCCGCAGACAAACAAAATTATTCGTGTCAAGCGCCTGTGCCTCCTTGCCGGAAATAGCCCCATTACTACGAAAAATAGTTCCCTGATATTTCTTAGTTTTATAACATAATTAGTAATTTTTTTATTGGTATATTTAGTTTCCTTTTAGTTTATTCAGCATATTGAACACTTTGTAAACTTTTTCGTTATAATTCTTGTCAATAATTTGGAAAATATAGATTAGTGCGCATTCCCGCTCGAACTCACTTGCATGAAGATCTTTGTGAGAGGAGGAAGGTGTTTGAATGTTCAAGGAAGGCACGGAACTTGTCCGCTTGCTGTTACTACCTCATCGAGCCAACGAGGTACTGTATATGTAATGATTTCATGAATGTTTTATTGTGGGGCATGGTACTTTGGGATCGGGAGTTTTATTTGTTTGTCAGATTTGTGATTCAGTGTAAGATGAGTTTATGTGTTAGACCGGTCGTGAGTACAAATGTGGTTATAGATTGAACTTCAGTAGTGCATTCGCTAACAAGAATTTAATTTATCAGCTTGTGTCAAGGTAATTTTATTGTTGGACAAAGCCATTATGTATTTTTATTTGAACTTTGGTTTTTAGTAATAGTTTGTCTTTCTTTGTTTTCTCAGTTTTACGAGTGATTTCAATAAATTCTACGATGAAATTTCAACTCCGTTTATGCGTTTGGAGAGAGTGGCAGCAATAGTAAAACTCGACCTCAACGACACCGTCTGACCTGTCGGCCTCCTTCCTGAACTCAACAGCCTACCTTCTTCATCATTTGACGACTGATACTTGGGCGTCCTCCCAAGAACTTCGACAGTCGACCTTCATCATTTGACGACTGATACTTGGGTGTCTTCCCAAGAACTTCGACAGTCGACCTTTATCATTTCACGGCTGACCTTCATCATTCGATGGTTGATGCCTTTGGTTACCTCTTACAGGAACTTTGACGGCAAACCTCGTAGCGTTCCTTTTATAGTATTTTCATTGACCTTTGTCACAGACTTTTGAGTAACTTCATCGTAAAAGGCAAATAACTGAAGAAACATCCCCTCTAGCTCATTTTGTGACAGTTCTGGATACAATTGACTCACTGTTTCTTAAGATAAAGTTTTATAGTTAAGTTTTATAGTAATTTTTAGTCTTAAAACAAGCCTGATTATTATTTAGATAATTTGGACTGAACAGTTAAGAGCCAGCTTCAGTGTTTGTTGTGCTTGATAAGGATTTAAACTGTTGAAGAGCACTGCAGAACTGAACATTGGTTGTGATTGAGAAATATTGCACGGTTGAATATATTTTCACATACACATTTTCTGCATTCATGATTTAGTCATAATGATATTTTGAGTGTTTTTTGATTTTCTTGTTGATTGCTCATATTTGTGGAGCTTAGAGTTTGTGATTTCTGGTATTGGTTTTGGTTTTATCAGGACTACAGTTTTAAGTTTATACTTAAAAATTTTTTTGTTTTTCAAAATTTATCCTTGTAAGGATGCCAAGAGCCCTTTTTGGTCTTCAGTACTCATGAGTCAGTGTAGTCAAACGCATCGTGTAGTTGAGACTAGGCGTTCTGGTCATGAAATTAGACTCACTGAAAAGGGTAGAGTTTATAAGATGGAAGTGCTTAAAAACAAGTTTGATTCTGACAGTGCAGGTTTGGTTTCGCTGTTAGAAGACACTGACAGACTGTTTCAAGGTTCTGAGATAGATGTAGATGTTATGGTTGACAGACGCAGGAGTATCACTGCCAGGTTGAGTTTGCTGAGAGACACTGTGGAAAAGATGATCTCTTTGGGTCATGAGGATGATCTGGACAGTAAAATGAACAACTTAGCAGATAGAGCTGTCTCAACCATGAACAAGATTATTTTGGCAACGAAGCATCTGGGTGCTCCGTCTGTGACTACTCGTTCATCCAAGACTCGGTCAACGTCTATGTCTTCAAGACGAGCCGCGGCTGCTGCAGATGCTGCTGCTCTTCAGGTCCAGCTGGAAGCCTTACGTCTAGAAAATAGTAGACAAGTTGAACTTGAGCGACTTCAGGCAGAAACAGAAACGCGCATAGCAGACTTGAAGAGACGAATGGAAGAGGAGAAGCTTGTGTCTAAGCTGAAGGTCGAGGAAATCAGACTGAAAGTTCTTGATGAGTTTGGCTACTCTAGACATTCCGATGCATCAAGCGACACGTCTCGATTCATTCAAGTCGGTGGTCAGGACAATGGAAACACTGTTGTGGAGAATCACCATGTTTTGACGGATCAGAGCTATAGAAACCCTGCGAACGCTCGTGCTCAGACTGTAACGGTGGATAATCTCCACACTTTGACTAATGTTGGAACTCAACAGTTTGTCGACGCTTTGGCACAAGCAATCAACCAGTCGTCTCCCCATTCCTGAGCCTTCAGTCTTCACGGGTGATCCTCTGAAATATCGAGAGTGGTTGTCCTCTTTCAAGTCCCTTATAGAAAATCGAGGCGTACCTGCCAACGAAAGAATTCACTACCAGAAAAGATACGTTGGGGGACCAGCAAAAGAGGCAATAAATGGGTTCTTCCTTTTGCACTCCGAGAACGCATACCAGCGAGCACGTGAAGTTCTCGAGCAGCGATTCGGCAACTCCTTCACAGTCTCAGAAGCGTTTCGGACAAAGTTGGACTCTTGGCCAAAGATCTCTCCGAAAGACAAGGCTGGCCTTCACAGCCTATCTGATTTCCTGTTACAATGCAGGGTTGCAATAGATGAAGTCGAAGACCTGAAAATTCTTAATGACATCAGGGAAACAAGAAAGATTATAGCGAAACTTCCAGAGTGGATTGGGCATCGATGGAATCGGAAGACAGCCACCTGCAAACAGAACGAAGGGAGATACCCGAACTTCAGCGAACTTGCAACTTTCGTGCTGGAGGAGTCGGAGATTGTGAATGATCCTATCCTTACCTCAGAGTTTCGCCCCCAGGTATCTTCAAGGCCAAGACAACAGAACGAACCCTCTTGACACAGAGGAACAGTCTTGAAGACAGACAACAAGGAGGTGATGCAAGTAATCTGCCACTTCTGCAAAAAGGAAAATCATACGCTTTGTGATTGTAGAGCCTTCATGAAAAAGGCATTATTAGAACAAACAGACTATATCAAAAGAGAAGGTCTTTGCTTTGGTTGCCTCAAGAAAGGGCACATGTCAAAGCAGTGCAAATCGCGCAGTGAATGCAGAATTTGCAAGAAACGTCATCCGACCTGCCTACACAGGGAGAAGGCTGACACCGTACAGCCACAACAGCCATCACATCAACAGTCATCTTCAACACTTGCCAAGCAGATCCAAGATAAGACCATTGATAGTGCTACAAATAGAAAGTCGCTACCACAGCCAATAGTCTGACATCTATGGTGCTTCCTGTCTACATCTCCTCGGCACAAGACCCAGAGCATGAAGTGCTAGTGTATGCTTTACTTGACACTATGTCCGACTCTACTTTCGTGTTAGACACAGTCGTCGAGAGCTTGAGAACCACGTCTGAGCCTGCAAGTCTTCGGGTGACAACTATCACGGATAAAGATGTAATTGTCTCATGTCGGCGGTACTCGGATCTGAGAGTTAGAGGTATGAAGTCGGACAAGAAGATTCCCTTGCCGACGACTTACACTAGAAACGATATCCCCCTTGATGAGAACCATATACCCACACCAAAGACAGCAAATCAGTGGCCTCACTTGAACAGAAGTACCCAACGGAGAAAGAAACACGCTTAGAAAAAATGGTACAACACAATTTATTAATATTTCGGGTAAATACCCTTTGTCAAAATAGACAAACAAACAGAGACATTAGCCACTACTTATCTTCAGATGCAGAAGGAATGTGGCAACTGAAGGTGACGTAAAAAGAAAAAGAAAAGAAAAGGAAAGGAAGAACAAAAGTAAAAATGACGTCAAAGAAAAAAATCGTAAGAGAAAGACTCCGAGAGAAACTAAACACGAGAGACAAGAGTGTGTGTAAGCGTGCGCAGGAGCGAGCAAAAGTAAATGCGCGTGTGTGAGGCCGGGGAGAGAGAAGAGAGACAGCGAGAGAGAGAGAGAGAGGGGGGGAGAGAGAGAGAGAGAGAGAACGAACGGGGAGTACCCTTGGGCACGAAGTAGGCTGAGTGTCTAATACACAAAGCCAGCTAAACACCAACCCGAAGGCAAACCTTATTCACCATCGAGTTGAGGACTACCTCGGGGAAAAACGGGAGGACCCGGGGAAAAAAAACACTTGAACAGGCTTGAAAATCTTCTGGCTCCTAAACAGGGATGCCCAGCTGGACTCCTGATAGGCTACAACTGCCCCAGAGCGCTTGCACCCCTCAGCTGCATTGTTGGAGAAGACAACCAGCCTTATGCAGTTGAAACAGAACTTGGATGGAGCATCGTTGGAGGCACGACCACGAGCACAGAGAGGTTTGATGCCATAGGATGTTCTCACAGACTTTTCACTCAAGATACGTTACATCCTGAAAGATTGTTGACCTATGTGCGCAAGACGCAGATCAAAGAAATCACTGCGACTGATCTGATCAAGCTCATGGAACAAGATTTCAAAGATCACGAGACAAGTTTGATGTCGATCTCACAGGAAGACAAGAAATTCCTAAAGATAAGGAAGGCATTTACCAAAGAGAAGATGGATATTATGAAATGCCTCTTCCTTTCAGAGATGGCGACCCAACACTACCGAACAACAGACAAGCAGCCTTGAACAGAGCATTGTCATTGAAGAAGCAGTTCGACAGAAAGCCTCAGTACCTCCAGCATTACAACACCTTCATGAAGGAGATTTTAGAGCGTGGTGACGCAGAAAAAAATCCCGAATGATGAAATGGATTCTTCCAGTCAGTGGTACATCCCTCATCATGGGGTATACCATCCCAAGAAGCCTGGCAAGGTTAGAGTGGTCTTCGACTGCAGTGCTCAGTATCAGGGAACCTGCCTAAATGATTACCTGCTTCAAGGCCCAGATCTCATTAACTCGTTGACTGGAGTCCTATGCAGATTCAGACAGGGACCTATCGCAGTGACCTGTGATATAGAAAAAATGTACCATCAATTCAGGGTTTCTCAATGGCATCAGAATTACCTGCGATTCCTGTGGTGGGAAAACGGTGACATCTCTCGACCTCCAACTGATTATCGCATGAAGGTTCACTTGTTCGGTGCCACGTCATCACCTGGATGCGCCAATTTTGGGTTGAAACAATTGGCGATGGATCATAAGCATCTGGGCGAAGAGGCTGCAGATTTCATCATGAGAAACTTTTATGTAGATGACGGTTTAAAGGGAGAGTGCTCAGCTCAGGCAGCCACTAACTTGATCCAGTCAGCAAGAGAGATTTGTGCACAAGGCAATCTGCGACTACACAAAATCACATCAAACTGCGCAGAAGTTGTGGCACAGTTCCCAGAGTCTGAGCGTGGACCTGCCGCACTCGCAAGTCTGGATCATGAAGACACCACAGTTGAAAGGGCTTTGGGTCTACAGTGGAGCATTGAGTCGGACAGTTTTTGTTTCAAGCTCAATCTGAAGGACAATCCGCTGACACGTCATGGAATTTTGGCCACTGTTGCATCAATCTATGATCCACTGGGTCTGATTTCACCGGTCATTCTCATCGGCAGGCAAATCCTGCAGTCCAGGTATAAGGAAAATCTCAGCTGGGATCATCCTCTTCCAGAGAATCTTCTTCCACATTGGGAGAGGTGGAAGGGAGATTTGGAAAACCTGAGAGACGTTAAAATACCAAGATGCTATCAGCCGGAAGGTTTCGGTACTCCGACTAACTTTCAGCTGCATCACTTTTCAGACGCCTCACTTTCTGGGTACGGCCAGTGTTCATACTTGCGTCTTGAAAATGAAGGCAAAGTTCACTGCTCCCTCGTAATGGCAAAAGCAAGAGTCGCCCCCCTGAAGGCAACAACTGTTCCAAGACTCGAACTTCAGGCAGCTGTGCTTTCAGCCAACGCAGCTAAGTTTCTCAGCACAGAACTGGACCACAAGAACATCACACATTATTTTTGGATTGACTCCAAGGTTGTCCTCGGCTACATCAAGAATGAAACTGCAAGATACCACATGTACGTGGCCAATAGGGTGGAGCAGATTCGTCAAGCTTCACAGCCCCATCAGTGGCACTATGTGTCGACTTCTGAAAATCCAGCAGATCATGCATCTCGCGGACTCTGTGTAAAGGAGATCTCAGCGTCAAACTGGTTCACAGGCCCAGCCTTCCTCTGGAAATGGGAGATCATCCCTGATGACACGTACACAGAGATATCACTTCAAGATGCAGAAGTGAAGTCTGCGACAGTTTTCAGCGTTCAGCAGTCAGGCTTTACCAGCTTTGAGGATAGAGTCATCAGATTCTCCAGCTTTAAGACTACAATTAAAGCAGTCGCTGCAATAGTCAAGTGGTGTCGGCGAAAACAGAAGATCTCAGATATAGAAGCCAAACAGATTGCAGAGAGAAATCTCATAAGAGCTATTCAGAGAGAAGCTTTTGGAGATGTTCCTGATATCAGATCAAACTCCAACCCTTTGAAAGATCTGGACCCGTTTGTAGATGACCAGGGCTTGTTTCGGGTGGGAGGACGACTCCGAAGACAGAGATGCATAGCATGAGGCACCCACTGATACTTCCTAAAAGTCACCTTGCACACCTCATCGCATTGGATCACCATCAGAAAACCTCATCAGGGCAGAAATCTGACCATGAATGCGATTCGAGCAGCAGGTTATTGGATTGTTGGTTGTCGAAGAGTCGTCTCTTCACTGATCAAAAGGTGCGTGACCTGCGCCAAACATCGTGGAACTTCCGATGGCCAGAAAATGGCGGACTTGCCCAGTGAAAGAGTCAACCCCTCTCCACCTTTCACGTATTGCGGAGTAGACTGCTTCGGACCCTTTGTGGTGAGGGAAGGTCGTAAGGAAGTCAAGAGATATGGACTCATTGTCACCTGTTTGGCTATGAGAGCCATCCACATCGAGGTTTTGGACGATCTGACTACTGATTCTTTCATCAATGGGCTGAGATGCCTAATCGCACTTAGAGGAAAGGTCCGGATGTTCAGATGCGACCGAGGCACGAACTTCGTCGGTGCTAAGAACGAGCTTGAAAGGGAGCTCTCCACAGTGGACTTCACAGTCGTCACAAGAAAACTGCTGGACATAGATTGTGAATTTCAGTTTAACCCTCCGTCAGCCAGCCATTTGGGAGGAGCATGGGAACGTCAAATTCGCACTGTGCGAAGTGTACTACAAGGCGTTCTGAAGCAGGAATCGACAAGTCGGTTGGACACCTCTTGTCTGAGAACTCTGATGTATGAGGTGATGGCAATTGTAAACAGTAGACCTTTGACCTCCGAAAATCTTGAAAGAGCTGATGGTCCTACTCCATTGACGCCTAACCACATTTTGACTATGAAGTCAGGCATCATCATGCCACCACCACCTGGAAGCTTCGAGAAGGAAGACCTCTACCTGAAGAAGAGATGGAGAAGAGTCCAGTTCTTGGTTGATCTATTCTGGACGAGGTGGAAGAAAGAGTACCTACAAATGTTGCAAAGGAGAAGCACATGGCACAAACCCCAGCGTAATCTGCGTGAAGGCGATGTCGTCTTGGTGCAGGATGAGGCAGCTTGCTGATCAGACTGGAAGATGGGCAAGGTCACGGAAACATTTTTGAGTGATGATGGTCTTGTCAGGAGAGTTAAATTGCTTGTGGCAACAGAAGCGCTAGATGCTAGAGGCAAACCCCTCCACCAAAGAACATACTTAGAGAGACCAGTCCACAAGTTGGTTGTCATTGTTCGACAGGAAGATGTAACTGCCTAGAATAGTCCTTGGAGAGCTCTTTTTCCCATGTACATGATGTAGGATTGCTACGTAAATAGTTCAGTTATTTTATTGTTTAAAATCATTTTGGGATGATTTGGGTGGGAGTGTTGCTGCCGCAGACAAACAAAATTATTCGTGTCAAGCGCCTGTGCCTCCTTGCCGGAAATAGCCCCATTACTACGAAAAATAGTTCCCTGATAGTTCGTAGTTTTATAACGTAATTAGTAATTCTTTTATTGGTATATTTAGTTTCCTTTTAGTTTATTCAGCATAATAAACACTTTGTAAACTTTTCCGTTATAATTCTTGTCAATAATTTGGAAAATATAGATTAGTGCGCATTCCCGCTCGAACTCACTTGCATGAAGATCTTTGTGAGAGGAGGAAGGCGTTCGAATGTTCAAGGAAGGCACGGAACTTGTCCGCTTGCTGTTACTACCTCATCGAGCCAACGAGGTACTGTATATGTAATGATTTCATGAATGTTTTATTGTGGGGCATGGTACTTTGGGATCGGGAGTTTTATTTGTTTGTCAGATTTGTGATTCAGTGTAAGATGAGTTTATGTGTTAGACCGGTCGTGAGTACAAATGTGGTTATAGATTGAACTTCAGTAGTGCATTCGCTAACAAGAATTTAATTTATCAGCTTGTGTCAAGGTAATTTTATTGTTGGACAAAGCCATTATGTATTTTTATTTGAACATTGGTTTTTAGTAATAGTTTGTCTTTCTTTGTTTTTTCAGTTTTACGAGTGATTTCAATAAATTCTACGATGAAATTTCAACTCCGTTTATGCGTTTGGAGAGAGTGGCAGTAATAAACTTTGAAATAGATTTTAAATGAGAGGGCAAGTTATTCCATGACTTAGCACCGGAAAATGATATGCTAGATTTGACGATGTCGATTCTCGGTTTTGGGAGATGGAGTAAGCTGTTCCTCATGTTCTCGCTATTCGTGTGTGAAAACAGCTCGCGGAGATAGGGAGGACGGGCGGCATCGTTTCAAATTTTGTGAACAAGTAAGCATCTATTAAGTTCCAATTGTTTACTAAGTGGTAGGATATTAAGGGCCTTCAGTCTTTCATCAGTAGGGGACGAACCAGGAAGAATAAGCTTAATACCTCGCCGGTAAAGGGAATTAATTTTTTCAAATGAATGTCTCCACAACAGTCCCAGATATTGGAAGCATAATTACAATGTGTCTTGATGTGTGCGTTAAAGAATAGTTTTCAAGCATCAATGTCAACTATACGACTTAATTTGGATAATGGAAAGAAATTCTTCAAAATAGTTTTGCAGGCAGTTTCTATGTGAGGCTCCCAGCTGAGCTGTTTGTCGACTGTCACTTCTAACAAGCGATGCTTTGACACTTGCTCTATGGGCTAAGACTGAAGGGACAGCTCAAGGGGTTGCAAACCACGTTGATGCTTTTGGCGTGTCATCACCAACATACTTTTCGTTTTAGGAATACTAATAATCATATGATTTTATTCACACCAAGTTGACACTTCATCTAAACTATGATTGAGGACAGCGCTCACGGTTGAAACATTTTTATCAGATTCATGTATTGTAATGATGTATCGTCAGCAAATAGTTCACAGTTTGTGTCGGGGTGCGATATTGACAGTGGAAGGTCATTTATAAAGATGTTGAATAATAACGGTCCTAGGGTGGATCCCTGAGGAACACCATGGGTCAACAGTCCTTCCACTGAGTATTTACCATTCAAGAACACTTTCTGTGTTCTGTCTGAGAGATAAGACGAGAGAAGAGCGACTGCATTTGAATTAATGTGATATAAAGGTAACTTCTTTAGTAAGATTGAGTGATTAATAAGATTGAAGGCTTTTTAAAGTCTAGAAATACTACACCTGAAAGTTTGGACTCATTTATGGCAGTAAGCCATTTGTGGATTATGTTAGTTAAGACTGTCTGACACGAATGTTTAGGCCGAAAAGCTGATTGCGCTGTACTAATAAGGCGGTTTTCCTCCAGGAATTGAAGTAAATGATTATGTATATGCTTTTCAAGTGGTTTGGACACTGCTGATAAAATTGAAATAGGTCTGTACTCACTTGGGTCGCTCAGATCTTTGCTTTTAGGTAGAGGAGTAACTTTTGCTATTTTCAATTCATCAGGAAACATGCTCTTTTGAATCGAAAGGTTATATATAAAGGTTAACAATTCAACAATATAAGGGAGCGCAATTTTCAGGATTTTACTGCTAATACCGTCGACACCACAAGATGTTTTACTTTTCATGTTGGTTATAGATTTTCCTACATCAAGGACGGTCATTCGGGGAACTGAGAAAGTATTGTCAGCGTTTATCTGACTGTGCTGTTTCAATTGTTCTGAACATACGTATTCACCTGGCTCACTGGTTCGTCTGTGACAGGGTTTTAGCAATGTTCAGAAAGTGTTCATTAAATACATCAGCTGTAAGGACACTCGTTGACTTGCTAGATTGTCCTTTAGTAAATGTGTTAATCACCTGCCACACGCTGCATATGTCTTTGCCGCCTGCAATAACCTTTCAGCATACTGTCTCTGTACTTTACGTACTAATGATTTAACTATGTTTCGCTGTTTTTTGTACTCGTCAAATTTCTTTTTTTGTTTCAATAGATCTCTTAGTTCCATCGCAGTTTTAATCTCATCCATCAGCCATTCAGGCACAGTGGGGTGTTTAACATGCTTAGTGCGCCTCGGGGCATGTCTGTCAAGAACACCGAGGAACAACTTGTACCAGTGGGACAGCGCTACATTGGGATTGTTATAGTTGTACACATCGGAAAATGGTGTTTGGGAAAGGTCATGCAAGAAATCATCTTGGTTAAATTTTTTGAATGATCTGTCGATGATGGTTATATGCTTCTTATGAGGTTTCTTCGATTCGCAGACGACATTGACCTCATGGCAGGCAGCAATAGTGAGCTCCAAAACCTGACAGACAAACTTTCAAGTAGCGCAGGGTCTTATGGCATGGAGATCAGTATGGATAAAAGCAAAGTGATGATCAACACCACAAGCGACAGCAGCAGCAACATTCACATGAATGGCCAAAAGCTAGAAGAGGTCAATAGCTTCAAGTACTTGGGAGCCACCCTGTCCAAAGACGGTAGTTGCATAGCAGAGATCCGTATCAGGATAGGTACAGCAACATCCGCAATGGCCAGGCTGGACAGGATATGGCGAAGTAACTCCATCAGCTTCACCATCAAGTACAGGCTTTACAAGTCCCTCATAGTGTCTATTCTACTCTACGGCTGTGAGACTTGGACACTGCTTGCAGACTCAGAAAAGAAAATCCAGGCCTTTGAGAACAAGTGCCTGAGGAAGTTGCTCCGCATCTCGTACCGCGAGCACAAGACCAACGAATATGTACGGAGCATCGTCACTTCCCTGGTGGGCCCACATGAACCCCTTCTGGCAACCGTGAAACGGCGCAAGCTTGCTTGGTTTGGCCACGTGACCCGACACAACACCTTGTCCAAGACTATCCTCCAAGGCACTCTCGAAGGAAGTCGTCGGCGAGGTCGTCAGAGAAAGAGTTGGGTCGCAAACATAAAAGAATGGACCGAACTCGAGATGTCAGACTTGCTTGCCACCGCCCAAAATAGAACTCAGTGGAGAGCACTGTCTGTTGCTGCTGCCTTTCAGTCCCCCCAACGCCCAGTTCGGGCAAGGAACTGATGATGATGAGGTTTCTTTGGCAACTTCGCAGATAATGAAAAATAAATAGGAAAATGATCACTGACAGAGATGCTGGGTATATAGACATTGCTAAGGGCAGTGTCGTTGGTTGTTGGTTGTATAAAGATGGTCAATTAATGTGGAAGAAGTAGCAGTGACCCTGTTGGGTGACTGAACTACTTGTGTAAGGCCTAAGAACGTTATCATGGATTTCCATGACGTGTTGCTAGGTTTCAATAAATTAACATTAAAATCACCAAGTATATGTATATCACCCTTGGAGTTTTGTACTTTGTCAACCATTACAACAAAATCATCCTGCCAGGATACTATAGCTGTGGGGTTTCTGTAAATAAAACATACAAAGGTTGGGGTTGACTTGTCGGTTGCTTTTATCTCAAGCCACAGGCTTTCCACATGGGTGGATTCCAGGTCACATTGTCGTGTTACGTTGTTAGCAATAGTATTGTGAACATAAGCACAAATGCCAGTATGACCAGGCAATGAAGCATCTCGCCTATGAATGGAGAAGTTTTGTATGGTGATAGCTTGGTTACTTATATTCTCTGTCGACCTACTTTCTGTAAAGCCAAATATATGATATGGGGAGGGTTGGTTGAGTAGTACTGTAATGTCTGATACTTTACTGCAAAGGTGATATATATTGAGGTGGCCTATTCAAAGCAAATGATCGCTGACACTAGTAAACATGTCAAGTAACTTGGTAACCAAATACTATTTTCAAATATACTAACAAACTAAATGACAGTTTAAACAACAATAACAAAGTGTCACTATGTGGCATGCAGATCAGTGGTCAAAAACACAGCACTGAAACATGCGCGAAAGATAAAAAAAGGAAGAAAAAAAATAGCGGATCGTAGATGTAAATGCAAAAGTCTGCAGATATATAGGTCTCTGCGTGTGCAACGTACCGTTGATAAAAGCAAAAACGCGATGAAGCGTACCAGAGTAATCTTATTCTATTTGCTACCGAAAAAGTCAGTGATAAGAATCACTTTAACCTTTTGACGACGGAATGCGCATACGTGCGCGCGGGGCAAGGCTCCGTTGCCGACGGGGCGCGCACATATGTCCGCTGGCCTCGTTTACCGTGGCCTACAAAGCGCGCACATATGCGTTTTCCAATGACAGTATAGCTAGCAATACGTGCAGTATGGTGTAAGGGAAGCAACCTACTATAATATGTCAAGCATTCATTTCTGTACTGACAGAGTGACTTGTCTTGTTTGTATGCACTAAAACAAACGAATCAGAAGCTCTCAGACAAAACAACCGGGCAAGCACGAAAAATGGTGAATTTGCGGCGGCGTGGTCGATGCATTCCAATTGCTGAAGTACTTGAGCAAGTCCTCCAGGATGGTTCTGATGAGAAAGCAGAGCCTTTGCATGATGAATCGGAAGAAAGTGACAGTGAAAACGATTTTTTTGCTGATTTGGAGGACCAGGAAGACGAGGATTATGAATCTGAACCTGAAGATTATGAAGAAGACGATCAGGATGGTGAAGAAGAGATGGTGGCTGAACACGGCAGTTCATCGTCTTCAGAAGACGAAGATTTTGCCAGGAATGTCCAACAAATCAACATCAATGCCTTTGACATGGAGACAGACATTGATGATGCAGATGAAGGTGCCGTTTGGGTTCGAAACCGGAATAACTTTCCTCGCATTCCTGCATACACAGGTGAGAAGCCATGTGCTTTGCATTGTTGTTGTTGCTTGAGTGGGCGTGTCTTGTGTGTATTACACAGGCTTGCGCGCACGTGTGTAGATTATATATATATATATTGTAATAGTGGAAAATATAATGTTTACATTTCTTAGTTATAAATAAAAGTATGACATACGTGTGTGTGTGTGTGTGTGTGCATGCATGCATGCATGGCTTGTGAATGCATGGTGTTTGTGTGCAAGCATGCATGGCGTGTGAATGCATGGTATGTGTGTGTGTGTGTGTGTATGGAGTGGGAATGCATGGTATGTGTACACAAACATCTGTTGGTAAATTAACATTGATCTTTTTGTTTTACAGCTGTACCAGGACTACATGTGGATCTTGGCGATGACCCCAAACCCATTGATGTCTACAAGCTATTTTTGACCGATGACATCATCGGCCACATCAAGACTGAGACCAACAAGTATGCTGAATCCAGCATTGCACTGAAAAGGCAAGGGGGACCCCTGCCACCCAGGAGCATCTTCTCCACATGGAAGAAAGTGACCAGGGATGACATCAGAAAATTCCTGGCCATTTGCATGCATATGGGGATTGTGCGGAAGCAGGAGTTGAAGAACAAGCGGAAAGTGACACACTACCAGTGTTCATCCTGCATGGTTGCTCTGTGTGTGATACCTTGTTTTGAGCTTTTTCACACAAGGAAAGACTTTATGCATTAGCCCAGCACCAGTGTTGTGTATTTTGAGTGAAACAGTTGACACAAAGAACATGAACTTTCACATCATTTGACTTCAAAAGTGTCCTCAGTGAAACTGTGGAGTTTGGAGTGTGGTATTAAAATTTTGTTTTTTTTGTGAAAAAAACCTTCTATTGTGCCTTTCTTTCTGGATTATTTACTGGGGACACACTGGACTATATTCTGGATTGCAATGTAAGTGGTAATTTTCACACTTTGCATAACTAATACACTAACAGCATGTGTTTTCATAACCCAATGCAAATCTGACTGTTTTTGCTTTTTGGCTTCTTACCCTATCTTCTTTATACACCTCTAAAATCTTGAAAATACAAAATATTTTCTTCAGCATAATGTCTATGTATTCATCTTGAATTGCTCTTTCCATTGATACCAAATATATTGGGGTATGATAAGATATTTACTACAAACAAGGCCAATGAAAATGTCAAAAATTACTACGCCACCAGGGAAGTGAGTCACAGTAAGGCATATGCTCCCGGGGAAAATCCTAGCTGTCAGACTACGGTGGCAAAAGGTTAATAGCAACTAAGTTGTGCACTCCTGTTCAATACACAGGCTAACACAGTTTGTAAAGTCACAGTGCTCACAGAGCGCTGCAATTGTCATATACGCGCATTCCGATGAGAATTACTCGCGGGTGTGTCTATCCACACTGACCACTAACTCGGCCTGTCTAAACGTAAATTCATAACTGATGTTGAAACACGCAAAGTATTCTACAACGCTCACATCAAATCTCACATCGCCTATGCTTCAACAGTGTGGGATGGTTCAAGCAAAGTGCATATGAAGAGGTTAAACTCCCTACACCGGAGAGCTGCTAAATTAATATTTCTGGCTCCCCATCTTTCCACCAATCACAAACTCGCGTCACTGGATATGCTCCCTCTAAAGACACACTTTCTCTTTAACAAGGGTGTCTTAATGTTCAAGTTGCACAATCAGTCAAGCCCAGTGTATCTCAACACACACTGATGATGAACTTTTAGGGGGTTCTCACTTAACAGCATTTCTCATCCAAAAGAAACAACCAACTGCACTCAGAACCATTGCTGGGATTATACAGATGTTGATTTAGCAGGTCAAGCAAAGAAACTGTTAAGTTAAGTCTACTATTAACTATACACGAAAAAAGAGCGAAATTCAACTCAAAATGGCTGCGCAAAACAGGAACGCCGAAAGGAGGCAACTTTGGAGGCTACTTGAGAGGTTTCTGTTACGTAAATTAACTTTTCAACGGCACAGTGTTATGAAACTGTTGTTGTTTTTCTTTGATATTTCTGAAATCTTTTATTTCAGTAAAGGGATTTTGTAAAATTTTTCGTTTTCAAAGAGCGTAACTGCGTAACAAGCGGCGTCACATGTCTCCGGACATACAAAATAACCTACAAGTCATTCTGGCTGGTCACAGAACAAACAAAGCCACAAAAACCACTAACATATTAAAAAACTAAAGTTGTACAACTACACACATTGAATGTATATGCACAGAATAAAGAAATGACCGGCTTCTAAGTTATGGTGTCGCAGATGTTACACAGTTACGCTGTATTTTTCAAAACGAAACAATGACGAAACCGTCGTCTGCTGAGCAGGAAGCCTTCACCCACAACAAGGGTACATATTAGCACATGATTTGATGACGTTTCGCCGAAGGTTTCCATATATGGAAGTGTGCACACAACAATAAAGTGTGACGTGTCACACATGCAACACGCGGTTACACAGTTACGCACGAAGTGAGACTTGAGGTGGTGAACGTGAAATGGTCCCGAATTCTAGGATATCCGACATCATTGGAAGAAAAGGTAAGCTGAACTGATCATATTATTCTCCTATCTACTATTTTACATGGTTATTTGCATATTTTATTTCGTGATTGTAGAGAAATACCTAGTTTGAATGATGTGATGCATTGACTATGCTGGTGTCGCATGTTACGCAGTGCACAGAACTGCTTGTTTTCACGAAGAATAATGCTTTAGATATCTTTTGGGGGGCATTTATCAGAGAAACCTTATCGTTTAAGCTGTTTTCAAGTTGCAAAATCTGGGTAAAAGCATGTTACTTCATAAAAATCGAACATGCGTAACTGCATTACACTTTTCACGAGTCCCGTGTAATGCAGTTACGTTGTTACTCTGTAACACAAAAAAGAACGTTTTTCACGTATGTTTACTTTGCATTGACCTTATTTTTATCCATAGCACACCTTTGGATTAAGTGTAAACATTCTAGCGTTTTTAATAATCTTTTCCTGGTGTTTATCACATAAATACTTTAAAAGTCTTTTCTTCCCAGATTTTGGAGACTAATGGTGATGAAGCACTGGTGAAGTTCTTAAAGATTCATGAGACATGGTACACATTTCCCCGTGTTGAAGACATTATCATGGGTCTCTGTGGGGGATGTCACGTTTTTGGATCCACCCACCATCAACATCTGTGGACAACACTTCTTTTCATAAATTTTGTTGGGGTTGTCAGGATGCTTTGGGATTGTGGTGGTGGTGATGGGAGTGAGAGGTGTATGGAATAAATACATGAATGTCAGAAATAAATAATTTCCACTGTCCCAAGTATTTTGCATTTGTTGAGTTCTTAAATTTTGCCTCCGAGAATGGATGTATGCTCCTTTATAGTTTGTGTCGCATGTTACACAGTTACAGATCAGTGTTGATGTTGTATAACATCAAAGCAAGTACAAGTTTTTGTCTCTTTTTACCTTTAGCATCATCATTGACCACTGAAAGTAAATTTTATGTTACATATTTGTTTCATATTTGTTGTCCCTAAAGTTTGAAACAAAAACGTTTTATAATGGGGGTGTAACTGTTATGGTGTCGCAAACAAAAACTATACCTCTTTCCCCCCAAAATTACATCTAATAACTCAATTATTGTTTTTTACCTTCTCCTTGTGTTCAAGTAAGCCACGATTGATAAGACATTTTGCATGATTTGTACATTGCTCACAGCTGAATTTCTGTCACGGTGTAACGCAGTTCCTTTGTAGTTTCTGTCGCATGTTACACAGTTACAGATCAGTGTTGATGTTGTATAACATCAGAGCAAGTACAAGTTTTTGTCTCTTTTACCTTTAGCAATGTCATTGACCACTGAAAGTAAATATGTTACATATTTGTTTCATGTTTGTTGACCCTAAAGTTTGAAACAACGTTTTATGATGGTGGTGTAACTGCGTTACGGTGTCGCGAACAAAAAATATACCTCTTTCCAAAACAAATTGCATCTAATAACTCAAGAATTTTTTTTTTACTTTCTCCTTGTTGTGTTCAAGCAAGTCATGATTGATAAAGACAGTTTGCATGATTTGTACATTGCTCACAGCTGAATTTCTGTCACGGTGTAACGCAGTTACACTGCAGCAACATATTTCATATTTACCCTTCTATTGGCAGTTTGGTATGTTGGTCTGCTTTTCTTTTTACAGGTTATAAACTACACATATTAACACAATAATTAACAATGGTGCTAACATTTAAAGTTGAGTTTGGTTTTTTAGCAGTGATTCCCCCTTTTAGTCATCATTAGTGTGGAATGACTCTAAGATATTTACTACAAACAAGGCCAATGAAAATGTCAAAATTACTACCCACCAGGGAAGTGAGTCACAGTAAGGCATACGCTCCCGGGGAAAATCCTAGCTGTCAGACTACGGTGGCAAAAGGTTAATAGCAACTAAGTTGTGCACTCCTGTTCAATACACAGGCTAACACAGTTTGTAAAGTCACAGTGCTCACAGAGCGCTGCAATTGTCATATACGCGCATTCCGATGAGAATTACTCGCGGGTGTGTCTATCCACACTGACCACTAACTCGGCCTGTCTAAACTTAAATTCATAACTGATGTTGAAACACGCAAAGTATTCTACAACGCTCACATCAAATCTCACATCGCCTATGCTTCAACAGTGTGGGAGGGTTCAAGCAAAGTGCATATGAAGAGGTTAAACTCCCTACACCGGAGAGCTGCTAAATTAATATTTCTGGCTCCCCATCTTTCCACCAATTACCCCACCCGGGTCTGCCCTGGGGGACTTGGGTGGGGTTAGGTATTTTTTAGTTCCCAGGGTCACCCTGGTCAGCCCCACAGGGTGGGTTTTTCTCTCTATTCTGGGGCATGTGTTTCTGTCTACCTTTGTCCATTCACCTGTATTTGCCTTTTTCAAACTCTCCCTACTGTCTGCACTGCCTGTAGCTCTTGATATTGGATGTGTGTTGCTAAATGGTCTTAGCTTTATTTAGGCCCCATGTGTTAGGTTTATTTAATGTATTTGACCGGCTGGCGACATACATTCAATGTTCTGTTTTTTTTTTTCACAAGCAGTGCAGGCACGTCCTGAGAAAGCCTTGTTGCTGTCGGGACGTTAAGCAATGTACAATCAACAAACTCGCGTCACTGGATATGCTCCCTCTAAAGACACACTTTCTCTTTAACAAGGGTGTCTTAATGTTCAAGTTGCACAATCAGTCAAGCCCAGTGTATCTCAACACATTCTTTCCTGAACGGTTGCCTGAAGTTTCTAGATTTGGCCATCAGTTTCGAGCCCCCCGCCCACGGATTGACCTTTTGAAAACTAGTCTGTCCTATGTGGGAAGCTCACTGTGTAATTCACTACCGCGTGAAATGAGAAATGCTAATACGCTGTCATCTTTTAAGCTTAGCCTCTTCAAGCACTTCAAGTCGAGCTTGTAAATCACCGCTGGCCATGTGACTGATCACCCATGCGCAACCGCTGTGTCAGCATAATCAACTATTGTGAGTGTGTGTGTGTGTGGGTGCGCGCGCGTGTGAGTGGGTGTGGGTGTGTGTCATTTTGTGCGTGCGTGCGTGCATGTGTGGGGAGCGAGCGAGTGAGTGAGCCAGTCAGTGTTCATGTGTGCAGGTATGTGCATAATATATGTGTGTGTGTGTGTGGGGTGTATGTGTGTACAAGTACATTTGCATGCCGCTTGATCATGCCCCGAATGTATAATGTGTATGCTAGCCACTGAATGTGTGCGATCTTCGTACTAATGACTCTTTCTACCACTGACTCTTGTTGTACGTTCAGTGGTCACTTCACCATGTTAGCATGTAGCACTGTAGTATGCGATCTTCGTACTAATGACTCTTTCTACCACTGACTCCTGTTGTACGTTCAGTGATCACTTCACCATGTTAGCGTGTAGCACTGTAGTGTGCGATCTTCGTACTAATGACTCTTTCTATCACTGACTCCTGTTGTACGTTTAGTGGTCACTTCACCATGTTAGCATGTAGCACTGTAGTGTGCAATCTTCGTACTAATGACTCTTTCTATCACTGACTCCTGTTGTACGTTTAGTGGTCACTTCACCATGTTAGCATGTAGCACTGTAGTGTGCAATCTTCGTACTAATGACTCTTTCTACCACTGACTCCTGTTGTACGTTCAGTGGTCACGTCACAATGTTAGCATGCAGCACTGTACTTCCTTTTATGCGGGCGTCCTTTATATTTTATTGCCGTCAATAGGATATGTTTGCACATGCATGTGTTCGTGTGTACGTGTGCGTGCGTGTATGTGTGTGTGTGCCCATATGCTTGCGAGCACTTGAGAGAGTGTCTGTGTGTAGATTAAAGGATATTGTGTTCGTGAGTACTGATGTTTTATTTTTTATTTTATTATTTCTTTTATTTTCTATTAAAGTATTAATATGTTCTTCTGTACATATGTTAATAATAATACCGAAACGCCTTTTTCACTTTATCTTAGTGTTGTATTTAGTTGTTTTAAAGTACTTTTACATTACTTTGATAATTATAATGGTGTGTGCGTGCATGCGGCGGTCAGCGTGTGTTCGTGACTGAGTGTGTGTGAATGTGAGTGCGTGCATTTGTATGAGTGTATGTGAATTGAGCGTGCGTGCGTGCGAGTGTGTGTGTACTTTGCTATGAATGAGTTATGTACTAGACCATTGTAGTGTTTGTGATTATGTCTATGGGTAGTCTGTAGTTTAGATGTAGCAACGGCAAGTTTGAAAATTGGTTGTAACCAAATGCTTTTACCGTTGTAAAATAAAAGTTCATTGTTCATTGTTCTCTCATGCACACCCCCACCCGGGTCTGCCATGGGGGACTTGGGTGGGGTTAACTACTTTTTAGTTCCCAGGGTCGCCATGGTCAGCCCCACTATTCTGGAGCATGTGTTTCTATAGCTTGGTCCATTCACCTGTATTTTCCTTTTTTAAACTCTCCCTACTGTCTGCGCTGCCTGTAGCTCTTGATGCTGGATGTGTGTTGCTAAATGGTCTAGTTAGGTTTATTTAGTGTATTAGACTGGCTGGTGACATACATTCAATATTCTGTTTAGTTTTTTTTTTTCACAAGCAGTGCAGGCACGTCCTGAGAAAGTCTTGTTGCTGTCAGGACGTTAAGCAATGTACAACCAAACCATCTCTCATACACACCGACTACACAGTATTATTTCATCTGTGTGAGAGACTGTAGTCTTTTTAAACTCATTTTTGTGACGCAACATCGAGCTTATACCCATCGCTTATGTCTCGTTAAATGAAACGTCATTATGACCCACTTAGATCACCATACTTTCTTTCAGCATACCAACGACAACAGACTCGCCCATATAGTCCCGGTTTCTTCATAAGCGTTTTCATGGCATACTGAGTCTGAATTTGGCTATGTTTGACAGTAGGGAGGCGATTTGATAGATGCCAGAAGAGGCACTGGCCCACATCCTGGAAGAAGTCTGTACATAGCGACTAGAAAAGAAACATAGGCAGCGCTGCATTCTGTACTGCTCTCCGAATCTCTTTGCCATTAGTCCAGTCTAACCTAAAAACAGGCCAAGCCCGCATTGAAGGGAACAGCTGGGTAAGATTTCATTTGGCATGAAAAATAGATTCTCATGAGCTCAGGTGACTGCAAAGGCTAATGTGAGTCTATGCTTTATTGTTCCCTCCCTGCCCTCTCTCCCTCCCAGCTGCAGCATCGTTATCCTTCATCTCAGACCCAACACTGTAGCATCAGGCAATCCTTCCTATGGTACACCGTTTGTGTCAAACTGAGTATACTGATTTATAATTTTTTTTAAAATTTATTTCTTTATAAAATTCCTCAATAGTACCAGAGTGTCGTCAGTCGGATTTGTGATCTATTTGCTTCGGAGAATCAAAACTGTTGACACCAGCTCTGGGGGTTGTTTCATGGGGGTTCAGGTCCAATTCGGTGTTTGGCAACCAGACTAAGATGCATTTGAACGCTTTTATATCCATGGTGTTATTAAACCGCTTAAAACTAGAGTCAGTGAGTAGTGGGACATGGAGTTCTGACAGTAGTATCCTTCTAAGCTGGTCTCTCTCTCTTGGCTTGACTTCGCGAACGAAGATTTTATAGGAGTTGCCCACGACGTCTGCAGGCTTGTTCGTGGCTGCGGAGGCCAATCCGAGACAGGCAGGTTCGACCGCAGTGGCTGCAGGGGAAGGTCTGGCCAGGGTTCTGAGCTGCGGCATCTCTGTTTTTTCTCCTGAGCCGCTTGTCCTTAAGGCTAGCTCTGCGAGAGTCCTCAAAGGAGACAGCTGCCTTGTAAATGGTGGAGCGCCAGGTGTCACGGTCCGCAGCAAGCGAAGACCACTGGTGGTGGTCGATTTGGCAGGCACTAAGTGACTTCTTGAGACAGTCTTTGTATCTCTTCTTTGGTGCCCCTCTGTCACGGTGTCCAGTAGCAAGCTCGCCGAACAGGGTGATCTTTGGTAGGCGATGATCCTCCATCCTGGAGACATGCCCCGCCCAGCTGAGCTGTGTCCGCAGCAGCAAAGCCTCGATGCTCACAGTTTCAGCCTGTTCAAGGACCTCGACGTTGGTGACATAGTCACTCCAGTGAATGCCCAGGATGGTACGCAGGCAGCGCTGGTGGAAGCATTCGAGGAGTCGTAGTTGGCTGCGGTAGAGGGCCCAGGACTCGGAACCATACAGCAGGATGGTGAGGACCACAGCTCTGTACACGCTGATCTTGGTGCCTGTTTTCAGCTGTTGATTGTGCCACACCCGCTTGAAAAGTCGCCCGAAAGCACTGTTCGCTTTTGCCAGCCTGCTGTCAAGCTCCTTGTCCAGCTTGGCGTCCGACGTGATAATGCAGCCAAGGTAAGTAAACTGGTGCACTGACTTTAGTTCAGACTCGCCAATGGTGATGTGAGGAGGGCGATACACTGTCTTGGGTGCCGGCTGATGGAGGACCTCTGTCTTTTTCAGACTGACCTCGAGTCCAAAGAGCTGGGCAGCATCTGCGAAGCAAGACGTGATGCGCTGCAGGGCTCTCTCTGTGTGTGCAACGAGGGCAGCATCATCAGCAAAAAGCAGCTCACGAATCAGTTGGTCTAGGGTTTTCGTGTGGGCCTGCAGTCGTCTGAGGTTGAACAGGCTGCCATCGAGACTATACCTGATGTACACTGCATCGTCATCATCGAGGTCCACTGTGGCCTGCTTCAACATCATGCTAAAAAAGATGGTGAAGAGGGTCGGTGCCAGCACGCAGCCCTGCTTTACGCCGTTGAGAATAGGGAATGGTTCTGAGAGGTCATTGTTGAGTCTGACCTGGCCTTGCTGGTCCTCGTGTAGCTGGACAATCATGTTGAGGAACTTTGGGGGACAGCCAAGTCGCTCCAGGATCTGCCACATGCCTTGCCTGCTCACAGTGTCGAACGCTTTTGTTAGGTCGACAAATGTTACGTACAGCCCTTTGTTCTGCTCGCGGCACTTCTCCTGTAGCTGTCTCAGCACAAAGACCATATCAGTGGTGCTCCTGTTTGCTCTGAAGCCACACTGGCCCTCTGGGAGTTGGTCTTCAGCGATGGCAGGTACCAGCCGATTCAGGAGCAGCCTTGCAAGGATTTTCCCAGCAATGGACAGCAGGGTAATTCCCCGATAGTTGGAACAGTCAGACTTCTCGCCTTTGTTCTTGTACAGGGTGATAACGACTGCGTCACGGAGATCTTTTGGTAGTGTTCCTTCCTCCCAGCAGCAGAGAAAGAGGTCATGGAGCTTGTTGTGCAGTGCTGTGCCTCCATGTTTCCAGATCTCTGGCGGTATTCCATCAATGCCTGCTGCTTTGCCACTCTTGAGCTGGTGGATGGCTGTGAGGGTCTCTTCAGCGGTGGGCGGTTCGTCCAATTCAACCTTTACTGGGAGGTGTGGGATTTGTAGGACGACTGCTTCTTGAACAGTGCGCTCAGCGCTGAAGAGGCTCTGAAAGTATTCCGACCAGCGGTTCAAGATGGAGGTATTATCTGTGAGGAGTGCCTGGCCATTCGCGCTTCGCAGGGGACTTTGTACCAGGTGCCTGGGGCCATACACTGCTTTCAGTGCTTCGTAGAAGCCCCTGTAGTCACCATTGTCAGCACAAAGCTGGGTCCTCTGTGCAAGTCTGGTCCACCACTCATTCTGGAGATCTCTGAGCTTGCGCTGGAGACTGCTGCAGACGAGGCGGAAGGCAGACTTCTTCACAGGGCAGGAAGGCTGGGCTAGGTGGGCCTGATGGGCGGCTCTTTTTTTTGCTAGGTGTTCCTGGATCTCTACATCGTTTTCGTCAAACCAGTCTTTGTTCTTCTTTCTGGCGAAACCCAAGACTTCTGCAGAGGATTTTGCAATAGCAGTTTTCAGTTGTTCCCAAAGTGTTTCAGGGGAGGAGTCTACTGGGTCCGCTGTGTCTTTGAGCCTGCGCTGTAAATCTGTCTGAAAGGCAGCTTTCACATCGTCACGCTGAAGGCTGGCAACATCAAGCTTTTTCTTGGGGGGCCCCCATTTCTTGGGTTTTGGCTTGAAGTGGAGCCTGAGTTTGCAGCGGACAAGGCGGTGGTCAGTGTGGCACTTTGCGCTGGGCATCACTCTGGTGAGGAGGACGTCACTGCGGTCCCTCTGACGCACTAGGACATAGTCGATAAGGTGCCAGTGCTTGGAGCGAGGATGCATCCAGGTGGTCTTTCGACTGTCCTTTTGCTGAAAAGTAGTGTTGGTGATGACCAGTTGCTGCTCCGCACAGAACTCCAATAGTAGGCGGCCATTGTCATTGCAGTTCCCCACGCCATGCTTGCCGAGGACTCCTTTCCAGGCTTCAGAGTCCTGGCCCACTCTGGCGTTGAAGTCGCCAAGGATGATGACTTTGTCGTCTGCAGGGGTACTCTGTAGGAGGCTGCGCAGGTCAGTGTAAAACTTGTCCTTTTCAGCAGGCTCTGCCAGGAGGGTTGGGGAGTACACACTGAGAAGGGTGACGTGCTGCTGGTGTCTCAGTGGGAGGCGCATGGACATGATGCGGTCTGAGTGGCCCGTTGGTAGGTTTTCCAGCTTAGTCGCAATGGATGTCTTGACCATGAAACCCACGCCTGAAAGCCGTCTTTCTGATGCAGGCCTGCCTGACCAGTAGAGGGTGTACCCAGCACCAAGTTCTTGGAGGCTGCCTTCGTCCGGAAGGCGTACTTCGCTGAGCGCGGCGATGTCGATGTTTAACCTCCGCAATTCATGGGCAATGAGGGCGGAGCGACGTTCAGGGCGTCCGCTGTCTGCTTTGTCGAGCATGGTTCGGACGTTCCAGCATGCTACGTTGAGTCCGGTCGTGGTCGTCATGAGAGTGGATCCGTTATTCTTTCTTGTTTTTTGACCGCAGGAGAAGATGCCCGTTGACCGCGGCTAGCCAACTGGGGTTGCGAGGGGACGAGCTTTGGTTAGGCCACCTTTTCTAGGCCCCTCTCCGTGTGGAGCAAGCAGTGCTGTCCCTAGAGAAGGCTGCTTGGTCGTTCAGGGTGTGCCGAGTGATGTTGTCATCCCCAGGTCAACATCAGGCGACCAATATCCTGAACCGCCTGCATGCAGGTTTGAGACTGCGGCTTCCAGTGACATCTTTCACCTGCCGTTTCGCCCCTCGCCCGTCGCTACAGGACTTGGAATGGTCAGTGTCATGGTCCGTGGACGTTTCCTAGAGCCTGCGCGGTGGAGCTTTTTGGTGGAGTGCAGTGTGCGCAGTACTGGCCCCACCCTTTAAACCCTTGGTTCATCTGCCATGGCCTAGCAAGCTGGGACGATGGCATCGAGGTCCTCGGGTCGTAGGTTTTATATCAGACTGTCCTTGTCCTAGTCTCTGGCTCAAAAGCCTTCCCCGGAGACACGGGGGCTTTGATGTCAGGGGTTTCCTCCCTTAGCCTTTCCGCAGCCAAGCGGCCAGGCCTGCAAGGCAGCAGGCGACTCGTGGAGGGCGGGGTCGTCTATGTCCCGTGCAGATGTGAACATCTGCCCACTGCCCTAAGCTGGTAATACGTGTGAAAACGACACACAGACCTAATCAGTTTGAGTGATTAAAACTAGAGTCAGTGAGTAGTGGGACATGGAGTTCTGACAGTATCCTTCTAAGCTGGTAATACGTGTGAAAACGATACACAGACCTAATCAGTTTGTTTGAGTGATTAAAACTAGAGTCAGTGAGTAGTGGGACATGGAGTTCTGACAGTATTCTTCTAAGCTGGTAATACGTGTGGAAACGATAGACCTAATCAGTTTGAGTGATTCAAATGATCTGTAAAAGAAACACCACAGCCTGTGGTTGAGCATAGTATAGCAAAATTAAGCTGGTTTTGGAACATCTGTAGTGGACTTGAGGACCACTTTCTTGCAGTTGAATCATATGTAATTGGTGGGTTTAGGTAATGATCATAGGGATTGGGTACTTTTACCTGAAAGGAATATCCTTCAGACTTAGCTATGTCAAGCTGATTTAGTTGAATTATTTTCTGGTCATAGAAGTAGGTGCGACATTGTACTTGGCATGCATGTCAAATTGAAATGGTTTTACACTAACACTTGTTTGTGATTTAAATTCCATTGTGCTTTTTATGTGATAATAAAAATGTTTATTACTTTAACAAATCTTGATACAAGCAAACCAGAGATGTTAGTTAACTAATGGAATTGATAATCGAGATGGTAACGAGATTGTAGCTATCCATGAAATGTTCTACACTGTAAAGTGGTTTAATGTAAAAGATGATAAAAGTTATGACGATAAGACCCAGGCTATACCAGTGGGGTATTATGACGTTTGTACTATAGCTAACTGGTTTAGGCTATACCAGTTGGGTATTATGACGTTTGTACTATAGCTAACTGGTTTCAATGTGAATTTAAAAGTAAAGCCACTTTAGATCCAGCCAACTTAATTGTTACATTAGAATTTCCAAAACTTTATTGTTACATTAGAATTTCCAAAACTTTATTCAAGAATTTCCAAAACTTTATTGTTACATTAGAATTTCCAAAACTTTATTGTTACATTAGAATTTCCAAAACTTTATTGTTACATTAGAATTTCCAAAACTTGGACAAACTGTTCTGTTTAGGTTGTTTGTTTGTTTTGTTTTTTTCCACAAGCAGTGCAGGCATGTCCTGAGAAAGTCTTGTTGCTGTTGGGACGTTAAGCAATGTACAATCAATCATGTCTACACCCCCCCCCCCACCCGGGCCTGCCCTGGGGGACTTGGGTGGGGTTTACTTTTTAGTTCCCAGGGTCACCCTGGTCAGCCCCACAAGGTGGTTTTCCCCTCTATTCTGGGGCATGTGTTTCTGTCTACCACTGGTCCATTCACCTGTATTTTCCTATTTTAAACTCTCCCTAATGTCTGTGCTGCCTGTAGCTCTTGATATTAGATGTGTGTTGCTAAATGGTCTTAGCTTTATTTAGGCCCTATGTTGTAGGTTATTTAACATATTGGACCAGCTGGCGACATACATTCAATATTCTGTTGTTGTTTTTTCACAAGCAGTGCAGGCTTGTCTTGAGAAAGCCTTGTCGCTGTCGGGACCGGTTGGCAATATACATTCAATATTCTGTTTATCTGTTTAGTTTTTTGTTTTTTTTCACAAGCAGTGCAGGCACGTCCTGAGAAAGTCTTGTTGCTGTCGGGACGTTAAGCAATGTACAAGTACAACTACCAGATCTTGGTACAGTAGGTATATTTCAAAAACCATAAAAATCACCAAATGCTGCCTTTTGAAGTGTATGCCGATTTTGAATCACTGGTTGTACCATATGCAGGACCTGTTCCAGAAGCACTACCAAGACTGTAAAATTCAGTGTCCAAGTGGTGTGTTCTTTCGGATACATTCTTGTTAGGTCAGATGGTGGGTATTCAGAACCTGTTAGGCATGTTTTTAACACAAATGAGACAACTGCATAGTCAGGTTGTACAATATCTGCCCCCCCCCCCTCCACCCCACCAGGTTCTGCCCTGGGGGACTTGGGTTGGGTTAACTACTTTTTAGTTCCCAGGGTCACCCTGGTCAGCCCCACAGGGTGGGTTTTCCCCTCTAATCTACCCTACCCGGGTCTGCCCTGGTGGACTTGGGTGGGGTTAACTACTTTTTAGTTCCCAGGTTCACACTGGTCAGCCCCACAGGGTAGGTTTTCCCCTCTATTCTGGGGCATGTATTTCTGTCTACCCTTGGTCCATTCACCTGTATTTTTTTTTTTAAACTCTCCATACTGTCTGCGCTGCCTGTAGCTCTTGATATTGGATGTGTGTTGCTAAATGGTCTTAGGTTTATTTAGCATATTAGACCAGCTGGCGACATACATTCAATATTCTGTTGTGTTTTTTTCGCAAGCAGTGCAGGCACGTCCTGAGAAAGTCTTGTTGCTGTCGGGACGTTGAGCAATGTACAACCAACCCCTCTAATCTGGGTCATGTGTTTCTATCTACCCTTGGTCCATTCACCTGTATTTTCCTTTTTTAAACTCTCCCTACTGTCTGCACTGCCTGTAGCTCTTGATATTGGATGTGTGTTGCTAATGTGACCCTCTCTCACGAAACCAGTCTTAACTCGCAGCGAGCCGATCCGAGCTACACGCACTAATGTGTGGTGGGGGTCAATCTGGGTCTTTTTCACTTTTTTGCAGAAATGTATTCTACATACACCAAAGTATCGTGTGGTTAAAATCTATATAATGAAAAATGTCATTAGATAGGTTAAAAATGATTTTAAAAGACTGAGCTTGGCATGGCCCCAATTATGCTTTTGTTTTGTGCAAAATGACACATTTTTAACATAACAGAACACGTTGCATCCCCTACAGAACCCCATCATGCTATATACTGTTGAAACGGCCTTTGTGAGTGCCTACCTGGCACCGGCCTCCACGTGTAGGTGGGTAGTCCGCTCGGTCCCTGACTGAGTGGGCTAGCAGACGGGTGCCATCTTTGTCCAGGATTAGGACTTGATGTCAACAGATATGTTGTTCAGCCTTTTCACTGGTCTGGTTTTTAAGGAGCTGTGCTAACCTAGGTCGTACCATGTTGGATTGGTCCTTAAAAATACTCGTGACTTTTTGGTCCTTTGAATCCCAAGTGTTTGCCGTGCTTGGAGACCCGTGTCGGAGGAGAAGAGGATCCTGGTGGCTGAGGTTCCCTTTGGGCTGCGGCTCACTGGTGACAACACTCCACTTTGGCCTTGACTTCTACCTAAACGGGAGGCTAGTCGTACCGGCCTAGTCAATCGGCTCTTGTCACGTTGAGCCCTATCCCATTGTTGACATGCGGGCTGATATACGGAGCACTATGCTATAGCCTTTGCTGCTGATTAGGTGCTTTACGCCAGTATTCCCCTGCATTCAACGGTGTGATAGAAGGCGGTGGCTAAAACGGTTCAATCGGGCTTACCCCCTTGAGTATATCTTTCGGGCAGTCTCCATTGTGCGTCGGCTGGAGACCCGCCGACATTTGCACTTTCCCTTGTTGGGCTCGGTGGCGGGCGGGGACCCCCGGGGGATGAATATCTCTACTATTATAATATGGATAAAACCAAAAAACCCAAACTTGCACAGAAGCGGCACATAGCCACCAACATTGAACATCCCCCACCCGGGTCTGCCCTGGGGGACTTGGGTGGGGTTAGGTATTTTTTAGTTCCCAGGGTCACCCTGGTCAGCCCCACAGGGTGGGTTTTTCTCTCTATTCTGGGGCATGTGTTTCTGTCTACCCTTTGTCCATTCACCTGTATTTGCCTTTTTAAAACTCTCCCTACTGTCTGCACTGCCTGTAGCTCTTGATATTGGATGTGTGTTGCTAAATGGTCTTAGCTTTATTTATGCCCCATGTTGTAGGTTTATTTAATGTATTTGACCGGCTGGCGACATACATTCAATTTTCTGTTTATTTTTTTTTCACAAGCAGTGCAGGCACGTCCTGAGAAAGCCTTGTTGCTGTCGGGACGTTAAGCAATGTACAATCAATCAATCAACCAACATTGAACATGACAGTGACTCGGACTGTGAGGAAGCGACGCCTCAGGCGTCAGCCGTGTGGCCTTGCTTCCTCATTGTTCATAGCAAGGTTAAGGAGAAACCTGTTACCAAGATGCATCCTTTTCTGGTGGGGGAGACCCTCAGAAGCCGTGTTGGCAGGCCTGACGCCCAGCGCCTCAGGTCTGGTGACTTGTTGGTGGAGTGCCGTACCCGGGCACACTCCAGCGGGCTGCTGAGGCACTCTTCCATCAGAGACACTCCGGTGGAGGTCACACCCCACAAGACTATGAATTCATCCAGAGGCGTAATCAAAGATCAAGCTTTGGCAGAACTGTCAGAAGATGAACTTGTACGGAACCTTAAGTCTCAGGGGGTGACTTACGTCAGGCGCTTCGCTTCCAAGCGAGGTGGTGGGGAGATCCGTCTCCCTACCATCATCCTGACGTTTGGCACCCCCACCCCTCCTACAACCATGTGGGGAGGTTACTACTCCTTGAGAGTGAAAAAGTACGTCCCTCTCCCCCTCCGGTGCTTTAAGTGCCAAAAGTATGGCCATGGGCAGAAGACCTGCCGTCAGGCAGAGGCTTCATGCGCCCGTTGCACTAAGCCTGGACACTCTGCTGAGTCCTGCACAGCCACCCCCCCGTGTGTGAATTGCCAGGGGGCGCATATGGCTTCGGATAAGAAATGCCCTCGTTGGATATCCGAGTGCAAGATTCAGCAGGTGCGTGTGGAGAAGGGACTGTCCTTTCTAGATGCCAAAAAACTGGTTGAAGGCCCTGGTGCAGCTGCGGCTGCCCCAACCTCTAACACCTCAGTATATACTTTCAGTGCAGCGGTGGCAGGCAAGCGCCCCACCAAAGACTTTTCATGTCAGACCCCAACTTCTTGGTTGGGGGCGGAGCCTCGGCTCATCTCGCCCCTGGAGAGTAACCCTCCTCCGGTGGTGAAGAAGAGCCAGGGAACGCAGAAGGCGGACACTGCCGGTCCGGTTGTGCCGCCTTCTGTTACCCCTAAGCCTCGGCCCCCACCCAAACCTGTTAGTCAGTCAACTCCAAAGGCTTCTTTCTCTGGTCAGCCTTCTAAGGCCGCTAACTCTAGCGGCAAGAACGCTGCCCAGAACCAGGCGTGTAAGAAATCTATGGGACCGCTGTGCGCACGGGCCCAGAAGGGGAACACTGATGTCCCCCTTCAAAACAAATATGCTGCACTGGAGGAGCGGATGGAGGGAGTGGAAGTTGTCGTTGCTGATTTTGCGGCAGCTCCACCTCCTTCATCTCCGAAGAACCAGAGGAGGCCCGGGAGCCGGCCCCCCCTGTTTCTTCAACTCCTTCCAAGGCAAAGGGAAAAGGGGGGAAAAACTCTTCACCCCCAGATAAGATATAATCATGTTCTCTATGCTTCAGTGGAATTGTCGGGGTTTTCAAGCTAACTTTGAGGAATTACGTCTTTTAGTCAAGTTCTATAACCCCTCAGTCATATCTCTTCAGGATACTTACCTGAAGACTTCTGACCATGTATCCTTTAATGGTTTTAACGTTATACATAAAGGCTCTGATTCGGAGAGGCGCTCGGGTGGAGCGGCTCTTATTAGTAGCCAAATTTTATATAGCCCCGTCAGCATCGAGACCTGTCTTCAGGCTGTCGCAGCTCGGGTTACCTTGAAGAAGACCATAACCATATGCAGTGTTTACCTGCCGCCATCACTGCGGGTCAGTAGCAAGGATATTTTTAACTTGGTAGATCAACTGCCCCCTCCCTTTATTCTCATGGGGGATTTTAACAGTCACGCTCACCTTTGGGGCAGTGACCACTATGATGGCAGAGGTCAGATGTTAGAAGATGTTTTTTCTCAACTTAACCTATGTGTCTTTAACGATGGCTCACCTACATACTCTAACTCAGGTTCAGGATCTAGTTCTGTTCTAGACATCACTGTGTGTGATCCTTCTCGCATGCTGGACTTTGACTGGAAGGTTCACGATGACCTGTGTGGTAGTGACCACTTCCCAGTAGTCCTGTCATCGGTCAGCTGTGAGGAGGATTCGCCGGTGGGGTGCTGGAATCTCAAGAAAGCTAACTGGCCTCTGTTTGCCTCCCTCTGTCAGTCTCGTCTTACAGAGGAGGTGGTCATGTCAGCTGAAGAACCTGTTTCTTGTTTTACTTTGATTTTGTTGGACGTAGCAGGTGAAACCATCCCTAGAACTTCCACATCAGTCCCTCGGAAGCCGAGAGTACCATGGTTCAATGAAGAGTGCCGCAAGGCCCAAAAAATACGCAAATCTGCTCAGCGACGTGCTTTTCGTAATCCGTCGCAAGCAAATATTTTAACATTTAAAAGAGAGCGTGTGAAAGCCCGTTACATTTTTAAACGCGAACGCCGTGCTTCCTGGAGACGCTTTGTCTCATCTTTATCTTCTAGGACTCCGTCCCAAAAAGTCTGGAAGGCTGTTCGAAGAATTAGGGGCAGGGGTGGCTCGGCTTCTGTCGGCCATCTTAGAGATGGTGCCAGTTTGGTCACAGATAAAAAGGCTGTGGCCAATTTGCTTGCCTCCACCATTGCCCATAATTCTTCAACAGAGCATTATTCACCTTTCTTCCAGAGAGAGAAGGAGAAGCGAGAATCTTGTGCTTGTGATTTTATATCAGATAACTCGGAAGACTATAATGCCCCCTTTACGTTTTCAGAATTGCAGCAAGCCATGCAGAAATGTACTGACTCTGCTACTGGATTAGATACCATCCATTATCAGCTCCTAACTCATCTGCCCGAGGATTCACTCCTTGTACTTCTCAAGGCCTTTAACCATATCTGGATAACCAGTCGTTTTCCGCCATCTTGGCGCCAGGCTGTGGTTGTGCCAATCCCCAAGCCGGGTAAGGATCCTTCCGACCCGGGCAACTACCGGCCAATAGCTTTGACATCATGTTTATGTAAGACTATGGAACACTTGGTCAACGCCCGACTGGTGTGGCATCTTGAGTCACGCGGTCTCATCACAGACCTCCAGTGCGGTTTCTGGCGCTTCCGTAGTACAACTGACCATTTAGTCCGCTTTGAGCATGGATACTACATTTACTGGATGTCTGACTGAGCGCGTGTACCTTCTCAAAGCCTCTTGCGCCCCACCCGGGTCTGCCCTGGGGGACTTGGGTGGGGTTAGGTATTTTTTAGTTCCCAGGGTCACCCTGGTCAGCCCCACAGGGTGGGTTTTTCTCTCTATTCTGGGGCATGTGTTTCTGTCTACCCTTTGTCCATTCACCTGTATTTGCCTTTTTAAAACTCTCCCTACTGTCTGCACTGCCTGTAGCTCTTGATATTGGATGTGTGTTGCTAAATGGTCTTAGCTTTATTTAGGCCCCATGTGTTAGGTTTATTTAATGTATTTGACCGGCTGGCGACATACATTCAATGTTCTGTTTAGTTTTTTTTTTCACAAGCAGTGCAGGCACGTCCTGAGAAAGCCTTGTTGCTGTCGGGACGTTAAGCAATGTACAATCAATCAATCAATCAATCAAAGCCTCTTGCGAAGTTCGCTTCGGGTTTGTGCGCATGCGCCGGCTTGCGATTTTGCTTAGGTTTTTCCGGTTGCATTTCGACTATCATGGAAGACAGAGAAAGGAATGCGTGTATCCCGTTTGAAACGGACATTTTTGATTCAATCGTCGAGGTAAGGTCTTCGGTTTTCTTTTACATCAACGCTAAATGAACTTGTTTGACATCTAACAGTTTTCATATCGAAAAACTTTTAGGATAAAAGAGAAGTCGTTGAGTGAAATGGTCATAGTTGATTGATTGATCATTCGATGATTGACGGAGTGACCGACTCACCAAGTCAATGTTTGTTTGTTTTGTAGACGTGGAGTGAAATTTGAATAAATGTACTCCAGTCTTTGGTCAGATTTACTGATAAAGTAACTACTGTAAATAGTTTTTATCATTAGACTCCTGACAATAGTCCCTATGAGGTCAAAGGAAGAAGATAACAGTGGTCTTTCAGAAACGCTAAAATTCAGAGGTGTTCAGCTTAGTCATACATGTTTATGAGTATTAAATTATTTATGTCTGTACAATGACCAACTTGCTGAAATGCATATTATTCGGCTACATCTTTTGCAAGTTCAGCTAGATTGTCACCAAGACAAAACTGTGAATGGTAGATGCTTCTTTGCACTACTGATACTGATAAGAAATTTATAATCATGAGCTGATTTGTTTTCTTACAGGAGACATCAGTTGATGTTGGACAAGTGACAATTGAGGATAGTTCAGCTTCTGATGGTCCGATCCAATATGCTTCTACGGTGGAAAACAGAATTCAGGTACAAAGCCTAAAATATTATTAAATTATTAATTTGTTAGCTTATGTTTACAGTTACCTTTTGTAACACAATAAAAAGGTGAATTGTGCTTTTAGTTATAATACAAAATAATGTCATATGTTATGCCAATCATTTTTCAGTTGTGAGTGTAAATGTTCAACTTCAAATATAGTGTTATTTTTATATATTTTTATTATTATTCAGGGACGAGCAAACCCACTAGGAAAGTTTTGTTCTCTTACCCCTCACAATGCACCCCCCCCCCCCTCCAACTCCACCACTTATTTATTACTAACAAAAATCTTAGAATAGATTTTAATAGCTATCTGCAGTGGGATTCAGGTTTATTTCATTCGTAACAAACTCTTTACCTACCCAGTACCTTCTAAACTTTTCCATAGGTGCAGAATTTCAATACATTATCAGCAATTTGGAGATTAGCTGCAGTAATAAAAATTCAAATAAACCCCAAAGTTTGTTTCACCAAGACAAATATGTTTTTTTTTCTTATTTTTACGTTGAAGCTTACTATTTTATTCTTAAAGATGACATTTCTAATGTACAGGTTTTTTAGCCTTAAGTTTACAAATTTGGAGAGGTTTTCTAGCTTGAAACTTTTCAAGCGTTACATAGCACAGGGTCTTCTTTAAAGTAATTTTTGGCCTTGGGCAATTCCATGCCCATCCATGAACTGCTATCTGGGTTGTAGTGATCATCTGTCTTTTCATCTGCATTAAATTTCAGATCACTAGCGACCTTGTGGCTTCAATTTGTTCAGAGCATGCTGTAGACGACAACTTATCAACTGCTCGCAGATCCTTCTTTGAAAGCATTCAAGGTATGTTGCTCCATTTCTTGCTTCATTTTAAGTCCAGTTTGGTATGACATATAACTTTCATCCAAAAATCTGAGGTCACTAAATAGACTTATAGAGGGATCTTTAAGCAGAGCCTAGAGGTGGAGATGGAATATATGGCACAACCTGATCTCGTTGGGTTGCCAAGTCTGAACATTGCGTTAGTTTAGATGAACTTCAGTTCTTGCCAGTTATGAAATTTATATTTGTTGTTGGTTATTTTGCTTCTTTATTTTTCAAGTGTATAATCATGTGATTAGATCCACAAAAATTTAGGGTCAGATGTACTTAGAATAGTGAAATATAGGATTGGTCAGATTACCCAATTTTATATTTTTTTTGGTGGGCTTATTTGTGATTGGGATGTTTTGCTTAGGTGTGTTTTTACAGCTGAAGCAGTCCTGCCAGCAGTGGGTTTCATGACTGCATGCCTGATGCCTGCTGGAAAATTTCACAGCGCCACAAGAGAGAAAGCATGGATGCGGTACCACCAGGAATTCCTCAAACATCGCCTTGATGTCATGAAAGCCATTGACACCACTGCTGCCAACGCTGCATTTCTGTGCTTAAAACTCTTTGAACGCTTGATAAGTCTGGCATATCCGAGAACGAGTGAGCTTTCTGTGCAGAGACAGCACACGGAGTTAACTGAGCTTGACAGTAAGGTTTTCCCATACATTGGTGGATGTATTCTGCGGAAACAGAAAGAGCGACTTCCCCCAGCATTTCTAGAATGTCTTGATGCTTTCCAGTGTGAGGAGGAAAGTAGCCATTCACTCACAACAACACTGGACAGGGGTGGACTCACCCATTTACATCAGATGTCGAAAGAACTGTTTGAGATGCTGGAGGTGAAGTTCCGTGACTATACTGGCCAAGTTGCGCAGTCCTTTAGTAGCACAGACTTTCAGCAGTTATGCTCCAGTGATAAAGAAATAACGTTGAAGTTTGAGGAGTGTTTGCAAGGTGTGGACAGCAAAGACAATTTGAAAGAAAGATTGTTTTCAGCCATTGTTAGCCACTACTTTAGGGTGAGGATTCACCATGAGTGTAAACTCTACATGGAGCGACTTCGAAGTCGAGAGGCCAGCTCGAAGCAGAGCAGAGCTTTTAGAAGGGGGCTTAAAGAAATGCAATGAAAATGCAAATGACTAAGTGCCAAAAGGTGGTCTCCTGATTTGGGACAAAGGGGTAAATAATTCAAGTTTGTCTCACAGAGTTGTCTTTTTTACCATCAGATATCTTTCAATACCAAGCAAGATTCTGCAATAGGGGAGGTGAGCACTGCTCAGGCCACAGGCAGGTTGAATTTTTTCAGGGGCTCCTGATTTATGCAGATTCTCTTAATTACTTCTTCCCCGAAGCCTTATGTGCGTGTACATTGACATGCATGTTGATGTGTATGTGGTGGGTATTTTACTTGTTGAGCACTACCAAATGCTAACATTAATATACAGGGCTGACCAGCGGGTGAGTGCGTGCGGCTCTGCGACACTGGTCAAGCCTTATTAAAGTCCAGGGCAGCAGTTCAGCCCACTTGTCTCTCTGTTGGGTACAGCATGACTTACAACTTTGTTCATTCGTACTTTACTTTTACCCCTAATTACCTTTCTCTTTACATGTTACTTGGAGTTGGAGGGGCCAAATATATGTGTCCTTTTTTGTATAGATATAGCACTGACTTATAAATATATATTGTAATTGCTATTCTAGGAGGGAACTACAGGTATTCCTGAACGCTACACCTTGTTAATGGTGTCATTCCTCATGGATACTGTATTGCTGGATATCCTCCCGAAGGAGAAGAGCAGTAATGCTTGCATATATATATATCAACTTTTTTTCCTTTTTTTTTGTTTTTTCTTGGGTTTTTTCTTTGTACATGGTTTGCTCCTATATGCTGAGCGTAGAACACACACTTTGTTATATGACAGGGTTATTAGAGTATGGAACATTTTGTGTAAAATATATGTGTTTTTTCTCCTGTTCCCTGCACCTGTTCAGTCACCTTGGTTCGTTTTGCCACTCACTTGAATTGCCGTTGTGTGCACCTGCCACACATTCAGTACTGATGATACAGTCAGCCGGTTTGACCATATATGCAAACTGCTGCCTGTAACGGCTGGAAACAAACTCCACTTCCAGTATGGCTAGTATTACCAATGACAGTCCATTACAAATATGTACCTTTAATGCCAATGGTCTTGGCCAGTATCAGAAAAGGAAAGATGTGCTAGACTACCTCAGACAGTTAAAGGCTTCTATCTACTTTTTGCTAGAGACACATCTCAAGACTAAAAATGAACACATGCTAAGGGCCATGTGGGGCTTTGAATGTTTTCTATGTGGTAATGATACAAATAGCAAAGGAGTTGCAATTCTGTTTAACAACAACTTTAAGTATAAAGTACATAATGTGATTAGAAGTAATGATGGCGCTTATATTGTACTAGATATTGACATACAGTATGATACAGGGTAAGCGGATGACTATTGTTAACCTATATGGGCCTAGTAATGGGGACTCTCCCATCTTTTTTGAAACTGTCTTTGAAGAAGTAGGTAGGTTAGATAATCAATATGTAATAGTAGTAGGTGACTGGAATGTTGTACTGGATGTTAGTATAGATACGTACAGGTATAGAAATATTAACCACCCTCGATCAATGCAAAAGGTGCTTGAATGTATGCAGGTGTATGACCTAGTGGATGTATGGAGGGTGCTTCACCCAGCATCTAGACAGTACACATGGCGTCGCTTTAACTCTGCTCAACAAGGCAGATTAGATTATTTCCTGGTATCGGAATGTTTGATGGTACTGGTAGAGGTTACTAAGGCAAAAATTAACTCAGGTTATCGTTCAGATCATTCGCTTGTGTCTATTGATTTGCATCGCTTCCTACACAGTGGCGTTTTTGGACAATCTCTAACGCAACTCGTTCGGATAGTAAACAAAGACAAAGTTTCGGGGGACGGTCTTACAACACGTTTGACGTACGACACGGTAAAATTCAATGACCATATTCGCACGGATTCAGAAACATTGATTGATATGACAAACCTATGAGCGTAGAATAATGTCTTATTAATCTACTTGCTAGATTTCAAGCGTCTTTGTTGCACTGAGACTGAGTACATGCCCATCATCTGAAGCAGACTGCTAAGTGTCCATTTTGGGCGCCATGATTTCTGGCTGAATATCACACATTTAGGACAATATTGCTCAAAATACTCGAAATTACTGCTTGAAAGTATTTATAGTATTCACACATTCACTCTTTCACACAGATAAAACAATAATTCAGTTTTCAGATGTAAATATACATGATTTTATTGGAAATCATATCAGCACCCCTTCCGTGTCCCACCTTTTGGCACTTGGTCAAATATGGTTGACAATGACAATAAAAGGATGAAACCAATAAAGTTTGCTTTAGAAAAGAGTTGGGTTTTTGTGGATTATGTCATTATAGTAAGAAAAAGATAATCAAGATATTTTTTGTTGTTGCTTAAAGTGTCATGGTGTCACACGTTACAGCTTACAGGAAAATAGTGAACAAAATAAAAGACTAAACATAGGCTCAAGCATACTATGTTAGGTGGTGTGCTATTATTTTATATATTTACCATTACAGTATGCATGTGTCTTGTTTGCAATTATAATCAACATCCTCACCATTACAATCCATATTATTATCGCCGTCATCATCATAATCAGCACAGCATTTATAATCACCATCTTCACAACACGTAGCTCAGTGGTCAGAGCGCACGACTTGTGTGAGTGCATCTTGGGCGACGTGGGTTCGAATCCCGACTACCCCACCCGGGTCTGCCCTGGGGGACTTGGGTGGGGTTAGGTATTTTTTAGTTCCCAGGGTCACCCTGGTCAGCCCCACAGGGTGGGTTTATCTCTCTATTCTGGGGCATGTGTTTCTGTCTACCCTTTGTCCCTTCACCTGTATTTGCCTTTTTAAAACTCTCCCTACTGTCTGCACTGCCTGTAGCTCTTGATATTGGATGTGTGTTGCTAAATGGTCTTAGCTTTATTTAGGCCCATGTGTTAGGTTTATTTAATGTATTTGACCGGCTGGCGACATACATTCAATGTTCTGTTTAGTTTGTTTGTTTTCACAAGCAGTGCAGGCACGTCCTGAGAAAGCCTTGTTGCTGTCGGGACGTTAAGCAATGTACAATCAATGTACAATCAATCGAATCCCGACTTCAGCAAACTATTTTGTGATTGCTGGATATTTCGGGCCAGCGCCTTGAGAAGCTCTCTGAGCTTATAAGTGCGCTATATAATAGAAACCTCTTTTTTTTTTTTTTAACGATTATTACTGTCACCGACACAACATATCAAAACATCAAAGCGGTTAACATCACTATTACCATCACCCACAAAACAAACAGCAATATCAGTAGTATTTGTAATTTCTTCATCAATACCTACAAAAACTGAATGTTCACTCTCGTTCGGAATCAACTGATAACATTCACCATACTGCACACTTTGCAGAAAATTAGCATAATCTAGCCCATCAGTGCCTGCTTTTGAAGTGTTATGACTCTCACATATCAATACACTCAACACACCTTAGACTATTTACTGATTTAGTTCACTAAAAACACCACACCCACAACTGATCATTTTAGGTACCATAGGCATAGGCAGACAATTTCCTTTTATGGACTTCATGCAGTGTCCTGGTCTCCCTTCTTTGCAATCTCTGCTGAAGTAGTTTTTCAGTTGCAGAGCACTGCTTACACAGACAGCTACCATGAATGAGAAGGTCGCAGTCTCTTGCCCTAACACATGATTTTTGACAAAAGTTGGAGTCCTTGTCAATATCATTGGTCACATGTCGAAAGTACTGTCTTGTATTTGATGCATCCGGTAGAGCTGCCAACTCTTGAAAATCTGAACCTGTGACTCCTCCACACACCCACATGTCACTCAGGTTTGAAAGGAACCTTACAAGAGTCTGGTCAAGAAATGTCGTGGTCAGCTTTGGAGCTGGAATGCTCAGAATCTTTACAGATGCTTTTACTCTCCCTTGTGAATCATTCTCTACCACTACCTCCCTCTCAACATTACCGTTCCTAACAATAGCAAGCTTAACTGTGCAGATACTGTTCAGAATCACACACCAAGGTTTTGGTATCAGCTGAAGGTCCTCCTGAAGGCTGGCTAGACTGCTGTAAGTGTAGTTGTCTGCATGTGGCAAATCTGATGCAGCTTTCTCCCCTTCAGGATCAGACGCATCTTCTTGCACCCTTCTGCATTTGTCCAACTGCAAAATACACAAAAGACGCACATAAATTGTGCATGCTTAATTCTCCAAACTATCACTGGAACAAAATAAACCTTGGTACATGAGAACAGCCATGCATATATCACATGTAATCCTTTACCAAAGGGCGATTAACGCTTTTTTTTGTTGCTTAAATTACGCATTTTTGGAAACTTTGCATTCGCAGTATTGCATCGGCCTTACAAAGTATCCCAATACCAATTTTCACATTTCTGCTGTGAACAGTATGTGAGATATATTTTATTAAAAGTTGGTTTCCGATTATTGTGATACCCAGTTAACACGTTTTCCTGGGGATAAGCAAATTTGACTGCGTTAACCAGATTTCCTTGTTAACCAACATGGCCAATATAGTAAAATCCTCTTGGTTGTGTTAAGCAGAAAAACATGTTATCCCTAATTGCGTTAACAGTGTTCCACTGCATATTTATGACCACAAAAAAATCCCAGGTAGCACAGATTATTCGCCCTTTCAATGGCCCACTATTGAGCCAATGCTGTGCCAGTACAGCCAATCAGGATCCATCAATGGACCGATTAAGGCCCAATGAACTGTGCTAGGAGAGAAATTAGGGTAGGTAGGTTAGGAACAATATATATATATATATATATATTCTGTGTTTTTGCGAAACAAGACAGTAAGCACAACGCACTCAGCATAGCTTGCACTAGGAAGACGAAATGTCTTCTTGTTCAGTTTGGCCGGATGAAGTTATTTCTCTTGACGATGACAAACTTTCAGTTTTTTTTCTTACTCCAAAAACCAAACAAATTTGGTAAAATATAGGGTCGGTCGGGTGATCTGAAACCAACTTTTTTTTTTGTTTTGCCCATAAATAATAAAATTTAAAAAAGAAAGAAAAAGTACATACTGCATTGGTGCGTCTGTGCTTTGGGATGCTAGCAAACTCCTTTGGAAGATACAAGGTTGGTACCGCCCCACGTTTCAGTCGACGGCCTCTGAATTCTTCCACCCCACCCGGGTCTGCCCTGGGGGACTTGGGTGGGGTTAGGTATTTTTTAGTTCCCAGGGTCACCCTGGTCAGCCCCACAGGGTGGGTTTTTCTCTCTATTCTGGGGCATGTGTTTCTGTCTACCCTTTGTCCATTCACCTGTATTTGCCTTTTTAAAACTCTCCCTACTGTCTGCACTGCCTGTAGCTCTTGATATTGGATGTGTGTTGCTAAATGGTCTTAGCTTTATTTAGGCCCCGTGTGTTAGGTTTATTTAATGTATTTGACTGGCTGGCGACATACATTCAATGTTCTGTTTATTTTTTTTTTCACAAGCAGTGCAGGCACGTCCTGAGAAAGCCTTGTTGCTGTCGGGACGCTAAGCAATGTACAATCAATCAATCCCAGGGTCACCCTGGTCAGCCCCACAGGGTGGGTTTCCTTTCTATTCTGGGGCATGTGTTTCTGTCTACCCTTGGTCCATTCACCTGTATTTGTCTTTTTAAAACTCTCCCTACTGTCTGCGCTGCCTGTTGATCTTGATATTGGATGTGTGTTGCTAAATGGTCCTAGCTTTATTTAGGCCCCATGATGTAGGTTTATTTAACGTATTTGACCGGCTGGCGACATACATTCAATTTTCTGTTTAGTTTTTTTCACAAGCAGTGCAGGCACGTCCTGAGAAAGCCTTGTTGCTGTCGGGACGTTAAGCAATGTACAATCAATCAATCTGAATTCTTCCTTTGTTTCTGCAACACAAATTGTATATTTAAATCTATTGTCGTATTGAAAACATGTGAAATTCCATTAGTTAGAAAGAAAAATAAAAACAGCTTCTTTTATGTGGTACAGTGTTAGCGCTTAGAACATAGTAAGAAAAACAATGTTCACTGAGCTGAAAAGAAAATATGAGGGCTATATGTGTATATCTCCAGATATCAGGGAAAATATGAACGTACAGGTCAGAAATTTAGAATAATATGTTTGTACATCTCCGAAACTGGAAAAATGTGGGCTTAAGAAAGGGGAAAAAAAACCTTTCCAGCCCACTGCACAAAAAGGCGTAGGGACCACAATAAAAATATGGTGGGTTGAATAACCTCAAACAAGCTTTTTGGGGCCAAATCATCTAACCTTAGCTTTAAATTAGGAATGAAAAGGAAAACAATTAACAAAACCCCTAAACAAACACATTCAAATACCAAAGTACCCAAAATTGTCTTGACATCATAGCTGTAAGTTGTAACAAACACTTAATTTTGTATTTTCCTTGGAGATTCGCCATCCAGGAAAATATTCATTATTGAGATACAGTCAGGGGCAGATTATGGAGGGTTTCCCAATTGCACAAAAAAGACAACCTGGGCTGTCAACAAAAAAATTGTTAATGGAAAAGGATATTCTTCATGTTATTATTCGATACAAACAACGTTCGTAGATCTAAAATTCAAGAAAGTGTGTCACCACCATCACTGTGACTACATTACATACCGCACAGCTGTAATCAGGAATTGGCACTAACTTGATGCATTTTTTTATTATTAAGATCTGATGGAGCGTGTTGAAAAAGAATATATTTTATTTTTAATGAAGGAAATTACGTGCATTTATTTTAGCAGATAATATATTTCAACATTCCATTACACCACTTAAAAATTAAGATATTCTTTTTTAATAGTATTAGTAATAAAAATAATATACATGCATTAGTTTCTAAATGGTGCAATGGAAAATTAAAATATATTATCTGCTAAACTAATTGCTTACAATTTCCTTCATTAAAAAATAAATTTTAAAGCATCAATGAAAGCGTAAACTATTTTATAAAATTTAATTCATAATCTTCTGAGAATGCTTCAAGCCACATATGCAAATAAATACACTTCTCTTTCAATTTGATAGCTATTTCTTCTCTTCTTTTAGTCAGCTGTCTCATTATTTTAACTTCTTTTGATTAAACATAGTAACAAAGATTTGCATTTTCAATGTACTAAAAAGTCAACAGGTTAACATGTCTCTCTTTATTTGAGTCCCCACCCGGGTCTGCCCTGGGGGACTTGGGTGGAGTTAGGTATTTTTTAGTTCCCAGGGTCACCCTGGTCAGCCCCACAGGGTGGGTTTTTCTCTCTATTCTGGGGCATGTGTTTCTGTCTACCCTTTGTCCATTCACCTGTATTTGCCTTTTTAAAACTCTCCCTACTGTCTGCACTGCCTGTAGCTCTTGATATTGGATGTGTGTTGCTAAATGGTCTTAGCTTTATTTAGGCCCCATGTGTTAGGTTTATTTAATGTATTTGACCGGCTGGTGACATACATTCAATGTTCTGTTTATTTTTTTTCACAAGCAGTGCAGGCACGTCCTGAGAAAGCCTTGTTGCTGTCGGGACGTTAAGCAATGTACAATCAATCAATCAATCTTTATTTGAGTGTTAGCATGTGAGTTATTTTATTAATTAATTTTAAATATTATTTTTACGTTATCTGATATTATGTAGATTACAGTTCACGATCGAGGCCGGATCCAGATCGGCTTGTTTACACTATATATTTTTGCCGCGTTGGAAAACACACAGTCACACATGGCTCTGAGAGAACTGACATAACACACAACACAAAGACTTACGCTTTCCCATGTATTCGAAGCAATCGTCAGTGAAATGTCGCGAACAAATCTTCGCTGCGTTCGGATTGAAACCTTTGTCGGTCCTGCTTGCGAGGTAGATCAACCGGTTTCTCCATGCATCTTGCTCCTCGCTCACACCTGCTTTCGGGTAGCCGTGAAAAGACACACCACGACAAAAAAGACTGTCCGTGTCACACTTGCTAAAACTGCACCGACTCCCACCGTGTTGTCGCTTCGACATCGTGCCGAAATAGTCAAAACAGTCCAAATAACTTCGTATGCACTCGTACTTCGACGTGTCTTTTCACATTGGTACCGGAAAGGGCAATGCAAAAGTGCGCGGCTAAGATGCGCGAAGGAACTCAAAGCGAAAATTGTCTTAGTCAGAGGTCAAGTAAATATAAGTCAGTGGCTTTGAGTCTTTTATCCGAGATGCTTTTGTCAACAAGCAGCATGTCTATGCAATTTTCTTTGATCTTGAAAAGGCATATGACACTACCTGGAAATATGGTATAATGTCTGATTTGTCGGACATGGGTTTTAAAGGGCACTTGCCTGTTTTTATTCACAATTTTTTGTCTAACAGGTCGTTCCATGTCCGTGTGGGCTCCACCCTCTCCGACTCCTTTGAACAGGAGATGGGTGTCCCGCAGGGCAGCATTCTATCTCCTGTTTTATTTAGCATTAAAATAAATAACATTGTCAAGACCGTCAAGGATGATTCTGAATGCTGTTTGTTTGTGGACGACTTTGCTTTGTGTGCACAAGGTCGAGGACTTGCGTCCCTTGAGAGGCGCTTGCAGCTGTGCGTTGATCGCATCCAGGGGTGGGTGTCTCTCAACGGATTCAGGTTCTCGCCCTCCAGACAGTCTGTGTGCATTTTACTAACCAGACGAAATTTTTTCCAAAACCTACCCTGAGCATTGCTGGAGTGCCAATTCAGGTGGCGGAAGAGGCAAAGTTTCTGGGGGTCATCTTTGACAAAAGATTGACCTTCCGCAACCATGTTAACTACCTTAGAACCTCTTGTCAGAAGGCCCTTGACATTCTTCGTGTCGTTGGTCGTACTGACTGGGGTGCAGACCGCATTGTCTTACTTCGACTGTACCGGGCCCTTGTTCGGTCCAAACTGGATTACGGCTCTGTGGTATATGGCTCGGCTTCCAAGTCTGTTCTACAGCGTCTGAACACAATTCACCATCAAGGTCTGCGCATATGTCTAGGGGCCTTCAGGACATCTCCAGTTCCTAGTCTGTATGCCGAGGCCGGGGAGCCTTCTCTCAGGCTCCGCCGCATCCGCCTCATGCTCAGCTACGTTCTGAAGCTGAAGGCCCATCCAGACAATCCTGCCTATGATTGTGTTTTTAACCCGTCGTTTGCAGAGATTTACGATGCCCATCCGGGAGCTGTCCGTCCACTTTCCTTCCGTGTCCGACCTCATCTGCAGGCGGCCGGAGTGGACCTGGACAAAGTTTCGGAATCTCTGCAACACGTCACTCCACCCTGGCTACTACCAGTTCCTGACATCTTGCTGGACTTGACCGCCCGCAAGAAGGATTGTACTCCACCAGCCATATACCAACAGAGCCTCAATGAACTCCTTTCAATTTTTCCTGGCTATTGTCGTCTTTATACAGATGGGTCCAAGTCTGAGGATGGGAGAGTGGCTGCGGCTGCAGTGTCCTCTCGCCATCCTAGACGCCCATTTAAGCTTCGCCTACCTGACCATTCCTCTGTATTTAGTGCAGAACTGCAGGCAATTCTGCTGGCACTCAAGCATGCCTATCAGTCTCGGGAACGGAACTTCCTGATTCTGTCTGACTCTCTTTCTGCCCTGCACGCCCTTCAGGACGCGGGAACAGACCACCCACTGCTGGTGCGGATTAGAGAGCTCTACGCAGACTTGATGAAGGAATATTATGACATCATTTTTATTTGGGTCCCAGGCCATGTGGGCATCGAAGGCAACAGAATCGCAGATTCTGCTGCCAACAGTGCCCGCAGTGATCCTGTCCCTGACACACAGACTGTTTTTAGTGATTTTAAACCTGTGATTAGTGCGTACATAGGCCGCGAGTGGCAGTCCGAGTGGGACAAAGAGGAAGGGAACAAGCTTCATGAAGCTCTTCCTACGTTTCCCCCACCCGGGTCTGCCCTGGGGGACTTGGGTGGGGTTAGGTATTTTTTAGTTCCCAGGGTCACCCTGGTCAGCCCCACAGGGTGGGTTTTTCTCTCTATTCTGGGGCATGTGTTTCTGTCTACCCGAGGTCCATTCATCTGTATTTGCCTTTTTAAAACTCTCCCTACTGTCTGCACTGCCTGTAGCTCTTGATATTGGATGTGTGTTGCTAAATGGTCTTAGCTTTATTTATGCCCCATGTTGTAGGTTTATTTAATGTATTTGACCGGCTGGCGACATACATTCAATTTTCTGTTTAGTTTTTTTTTCACAAGCAGTGCAGGCACGTCCTGAGAAAGCCTTGTTGCTGTCGGGACGTTAAGCAATGTACAATCAATCAATCTTCCTACGTTGTCCGACAGTCTACTTTTCCGCTGCGGCAGCCGCCATGAGGAGACTGTCCTTGCTCGGCTCCACATCGGGCACACTTATGTTACACACTCTTACTTACTTAAACAGGATGAGCGTCCATGGTGTTTTTCCTGTGATGAGCAGTTTTCTGTTCGACACTTTTTGCTGTATTGTGCTGACCTCATTGACACCAGATATAAACACTTCACAGCAGACTCCTTGAAGGTTTTGTTCCGGGATGTTCCCCCGGACAAAATCTTCAATTTCTTGCGAGCATGCAATATTTTTAACAAGATCTGAGCATTCATAGACTATGTGAATCTTTTTTATTTGCCCTTTTTGAGAGTCTGTAGACGTTTCTTTTAAAGACATGTGCGACATTTTAGCCTGAGATTTTTAATCTATATTTACATCTTGTCTTAAGACCTTGCTTTTAGTCTGGCTGACCAGATTTTTACCCATCCCGCCGTGAGATGGCCTTAGTTGCCTGCTCGGCGTTAAACCCAAATAACTAACTAACTAACTAACCTTTGTTAGTACTTTCCCGCGGTACACATGCCGTCTAAAAATACATCGCGTGAATCTCCCAAATAAGGAAAAAAGGGCGTACACAAATCTTCAATTTTGACCAATCAGAGAATAGAACTCTAACCGGCATGGCAACGATGACGTTACACGCATTCCCATTGGCTGAGACAAGACTAACGGAAGGAACTGTGTCCTCTTCTCGTGTTTACAACCTCTCGCGAAAAATGGAAGCCAGAATGTACTTGTGTATCTACTAAACTATTGTAAATCAGGCAATTTACCACCTGCAGATCAGGAAGAATTGAGCTACTTGATCACTGATTATTTCGTCGCCGATTCTCATCACGACGATAGCTTTTCAGACAACGATTTTGAGTCTGAACCGGCCGATCGAGACATGAGCGAACATGGAATTGAACGGCTGCATCACACAGTCTTCAACTCTCAATTCAACACATGGATCGAAGTATGTGCATCATTTCTGAATGCAGATGTATGCTCATTAGTTTGTGTGTGTGTGTGTGTGTGTGTGTGTGTGTGTGTGTGAGTGTGTGTGTGTGTGGACCAATTGTCAACACAAGATGAATAGGCTAATTATACTACTAAAGGCAATACATAAATGGCTCACATAAACAGACAGTTTAAAATGAGTTATACTATTTTGATCAGATGCAAAGGAGTGGATGATCCCTGGCATTGCAAGTGTGTGCATGCGGAATGGACCGAAGACAGAGTGCACCGAATGAAACGAAGACAGATTGCAGCAAGTTAAATGAGCAGCATGAACGCTGGGTATAATACCTTATTTTAAGCACTAAACAGAATCATGCACATTCATTTGTTGTGTCTAGTGAGCAATGACAGTTTATTTTCATTGACTTCATTTTTGTTTTTGTTTCTGTTTTCAGTATCAGCCAAGACATGCTCAAAGCATTACCAGGCAGAGGGACTGATGCCAACACGACAAAAGGCTGTTGGGCGAAAGAACAACACCCTCAGCCTGATGATCCATGACACAGCCCGCATGGTGCGCTTCATAAAATACAACTGTGCATAGGACAACGAGAGCTTGAATGGGATCAAGTCTGTTGGACGCTTCAGGTTTAGTCGCCAGCATCCTGTAAAGGTGTTTTACTAGATGACCATCATTAACGCTAAAGAGGAGAAGGTACTGGCTGTTCCTGGCCATGTTGCTCAACTTACCCACATGCAGCCATCATACCAGCTCCAGGACTTTCCAGAGACGTACAGCAGTAACTGTTTCAAAACATTCAAGACTACGTCCGAGACATTGTGTGCCTTCCTCCCTCGCGGCTTATTTCCAGTGTGCAAAGACTACTGTGTCTGGTTACTGTGTTTTTGTGGTTACTGTGCTTGTGTGGTGTAGTGTGCTTTGCTTGAGTGGATAATTGGATACTGAAGAGGATCTATTTGGTGAAGTGGTATGCTGCCTGCAATACGTGAGGACTTTCCTTTTTACATTTCTTATGCAAACTGTAAGTAAAGATTGTGTTGTTTTTTTAAGTTGTTGCATGATTACTAATTTATATTGGAAATACTAATAATCAGTTTGTAGATTTGACTTTTTAGCTTTTGTGACTTCATTTTACAGGATAGTAGTAGTAAATAGCATTTATTTCAGTCTAGGACAACAGGCAGCGGACTGCGACTTCTGTTTTGCATGCTTTAAGGATAATTTCTGTCTAGTGTCCTTTTCAGTTTGAATCAGTCATAAGTGGGTATAAATGACAAACAATGAAATAAAGTGATTGGCAAATTCATAAATTGGATGTAAATTGTATTCAGTCTTTGTAATGATGGTTTTTATTTTGCCTTGGTGATGGTGGTTTTCACGTTCCTTGAACGCGTCCGCAATCTAATTTTACATAACATTTGCCACTAAATAAGAGTGCTACAGAGCATTTTCATACATGTTCTGCCTAAATATATTATAGCAATATACTTTTATGCTAAAACAGAATTAAAATTATTTAAGCCTTGAGTTTGATAGCAAAATATGAAAATGCATTTTTTCGCCCAAATCTGTCATGTTTACATTAGGTATGGCACTTTTGGGGGCTATTTATCACAAGATCCTGACCAGCTAGCAACTTAATGTGAGGTTTTACACATAGTGATGGACTTACTGAACCACCATGTAAAATATCAGGTTGATTGGTTGACTTTGAACCCCCGTTGCTAAGGTAGGTGTGCAAGACATGCACACAGAAACTTTGCAGGCTGTTTTCTCAAAATGGCCTCCGGTGCATTTAACAACTTTAAACCCTAATAACTTCTACAATTTTTGCACTACAGCATTCATTCATATATCAAATTAATCAGCAAGCTCTGTACATTTCAGAAATGTATATATATCTCAAATCACCCAAAATGCAAGTTAAGACTGATTTCGTGAGAGAGGGTCACAAATGGTCGTGAGTTTATTTAGCATATTAGACCAGCTGGCGACATACATTCAATGTTCTGTTGTGTTTTTTTTCGCAAGCAGTGCAGGCACGTCCTGAGAAAGTCTTGTTGCTGTTGGGAGGTTGAGCAATGTACAACCAACCCCTCTAATCTGGGTCATGTGTTTCTATCTACCCTTGGTCCATTCACCTGTAATTTCCTTTTTTAAACTCTCCCTACTGTCTGTGCTGCCTGTAGATCCTTGATAGTGAATGTGTGTTGCTAAATTGTCCTAGGTTTATTTAGCATATTAGATCGGCTTGCGACTTACATTCGGTATTCTGTTTAGTTTAGATTTTTTTTTTACAAGCAGTGCAGGGAAGTCCTCAGAAGGTCTTGTTGCTGTCGAGATGTTAAGCAATGTACAACCACCTTGTACAATATCTCACAACATGTCAAATGCCTTTGATGATGACAGAAGAAGATAAACAGGATTTCAATACCGCAGAGGCATGTTGGATTTGTAAACAACTCCTGTGGGGCGATAAAGTTGGTGATCATGACCACATAACTGGACGTTACAGAGGTCCTGCCCATGGTGCATGTAACTTAAAACTAAAAATATATCCTGAAAAATACAAACTACCTGTCTTTTTTCCACAATATCAATCACATACTATCATTCAGGCACTCAGTCTTACAAAAACATTAGTTGTACTGCCCAGACAACGGAGAAGTACTTGACATTTCTGTTAGACAACAAACTTGTTTTATGACTCGATGCAACATTTGTCCTCAGGGTTTGCTAGTCTAAGTCTTTATTCTCTATAGCGCAGATATCACTCGGAAAAAGTTCATCCTGATTCATTTTGTGATTAATATATTGATTTAAAATCCTAAATTAATCTCTCAAAATATACGTTCAGTGCGAGTTGAGGCAGGGTTTTTGAATTGTGTGTGTTGATGTTTAAGAAGGCCATGTTTCAAATATGGACGCCCGGAATTTTTTTGGGGGGTGGTATGGGAATCTCATTTCTTTTCAAAATACACATGTGCTTTGTGTTGAGGCAAGGTTTGTGACAGTTACGTGAGGTTTAAAAGGCCACGTTTTTGTTATGGATGCTTTTAGGGGATGGTTTGGAATCCCATTTCTTCTATCTCTTTGTGTGCTAAATTTGTATCACACAGCAGTACAAGCACGTTTTTAAGCAAACAAGAATGTGTGCTGTCTACGGAAGTTTCTTCTTTTGTGTTAAATTCTCATGATGTCTGGTGATCCAGTTGTCTGTACATAGATATTCACAACCATGTTCCTGTTTATTTCCCCAGAAGAGGAAGAAGCAGAAACACCGCTGGCTTACTCTGGGACAGAGGGACACCACAGGGACTTTCCAACTACTGGTGATGACACAGTCAACATGGCTGGTGAAGACACAGTCACTAATACTGGTGGAGACACATACAACATTACTGGTGAAAAGGTAGTCAACACTGCTAGTGTGGAGAGAGATGGTCCTGTCCAACTCCCACAAGTCAAACTGGAGCCAGCTATCAAGGTCAAACCTGGTGTCCGGCTAGAACTTGGGACCAGCAAAGAGTCTGGGGTTAATCTGGAACCTGACATCAAGTTAGCGCCAATCTCTGTGTCCAGTGTTTACAGTGACATTGACTATGACACTAAACATGACATCAAGCTACAATCTAACTCCGTGCCCAGTGTTTACAGTGACATGGACTGTGACACTAAACATGACATCAAGCTACAATCTAACTCTGTGCCCAGTGTTTACAGTGACATGGACTGTGACACTAAACATGACATCAAGCTAGAATCTAACTCCGTGCCCAGTGTTTACAGTGACATGGACTGTGACACTAAACATGACATCAAGCTACAGTCTAACTCTGTGCCCAGTGTTTACAGTGACATGGACTGTGACACTAAACATGACATCAAGCTAGAATCTAACTCCGTCCCCAGTGTTTACATTGACATGGACTGTGACACTAAACATGACATCAAGCTACAGTCTAACTCTGTGCCCAGTGTTTACAATGACATGGACTGTGACACTAAACATGACATCAAGCTAGAATCTAACTCCGTGCCCAGTGTTTACAGTGACATGGACTGTGACGTGTGGGTACCTGTGGATCTTGACGGTAGAACTTTGTCAACAGAACGAAAACCCTTGACCACAGAAAGTCCCAGTGCTGAAGAGAGTCAGATGCCATTTGTATGTGGGTTGTGTGATGCATGTTTCCAGTTGTCCAGTCAGTTGATGCAACACATGTCTACTCACACAGGGCAGAAGCCTGACACTGTTACCACAGAGCAGAAGACAACTACAGCTGACAGTGCATGTAATGTACAGACATCAGCAGATACACCAAGTGGGAGAACATGGTTTTGTTGGCACTGTAAGGCCAACCAGAAACCACATATATGTACAGAAGATGTTTTAAGTGGCGCTCACACAGAGCAGAAGCCACACAAGTGTACAGAATGTGCTAGTTTCACTCAGTCGGGTAACTTGAAATCTCACATGCTCACACACACAGGTCAGAAGCCACACAAGTGTACAGAATGTAATGATGGTTTCACTCGGTCTGAGCACTTAAAATTTCACATGCTGACACATACAGGCCAGAAGCCACACAAGTGTACAGATTGTAGTGATAGTTTCACTCGGTCCAGTACCTTGAAATATCACATGCGTATACACTCAGGCCAGAAGCCACACAAGTGTACAGAATGTAGTCGTAGTTTCACTCGGTCTGCTCTCTTGAAAACACACATGCTGACACATGCAGGCCAGAAGCCACACAAGTGTACAGAATGTAGTCATAGTTTCACTCGGTCTGATTACTTGAAAACACACATGCTGACACACACAGGCCAGAAGCCACACAAGTGTTTAGAATGTAGTTGTAGTTTCAGTCGGTCTGAATACTTGAAAACACACATGCTGACACACGCAGGCCAGAAGCCACACAAGTGTACAGAATGTAGTGCTAGTTTCTCTCACTCTAGTTCCTTGAAATATCGCATGCCTATACACACAGGCCAGAAGCCACACAAGTGTACAGAATGTAGTGCTAGTTTCACGCGGCCTTATAACTTGAAAATGCACATGCTGACGCACACAGGCCAGAAGCCACACAAGTGTACAGAATGTAATAATAGTTTCACTCAGTCACATCGCTTGAAAACACACATGCTGACACACACAGGCCAGAAGCCACACAAGTGTACAGAATGTAGTGCTGGTTTCTTTCACGCTAGTTCCTTGAAATCTCACACGCGTATACACACAGGCCAGAAGCCATACAAGTGTACAGAATGTAGCGATAGTTTCACTTGGTCTGATGGCTTGAAAACACACATGCTGGCACACACAGGCCAGAAGCCACACAAGTGCACAATATGTAGAGCTAGTTTTACTCGATTGAGCTCCATGAAAATACACATGCTGACACACACAGGCCAGAAGCCACACAAGTGTACAGAATGTAGTGCTAGTTTCATTTACTCTAGTGCCTTGAAAACACACATGCTGACACACACAGGCCTTAAGCCACACAAGTGTACAAAATGTATTGCTAGTTTCGCTCATTTGGCAACCTTGAAAAGACACATGGTGACACACACAGGCCAGAAGCCTCACAAGTGTACAAAATGTGGTGATAGTTTCACTCGGTCTGAACACGTGAAAACACACATGCTAACACACACGGGTCAGAAGCCACACAAGTGTACAGACTGTCGTGCTAGTTATACTCGCTCCAATGCCTTGAAAAAACACATGCTAACACACACAGGCCAGAAGCCACACAAGTGTACATATTGTAGTGCTAGTTTCACTCGTTCTGATCTCTTGAAAAGACACATGCTGACACACACAGGCCAGAAGCCACACAAGTGTACAGAATGTGGTGATAGTTTCACTCGTTCTGATCTCTTGAAAACACACATGCTGACACACACAGAGATACAAGTATAGAGAATCCTAGGAAGCTAGGACATTTTCCATTGTCTTGGTGAAACCGATTTACTTATCCATTTTTGGCAATTAACGCTCAAATGACCACCACCTTAAAAGAACAAAAAAAAATATTCCCAGATCACCTAAATTAATAATGCCATATTGATCTCTTAAACAAAGCAAAAGCCTTTTCCAATGCATCCAAATCAGCGATCAGCTGTTATCGGGAAATGACTAGCCTAGCTGTCTGCTTACTGCTTTGCACGATTTAACTGGAAGTGTATACTTTTGGGGTGAGCACAGCTCAGGCTACAGGCAGGTTCAGTTTTTTCAGGGGTTCCTGATTTATGCAGATCCTCTTTAATTACTTCATTCTCGAAGCAATCACGACAACGAGGAGGATGTGCTAATCGATTCCCTGCCTTCTCAACCATCTGGAGGATATCATTTTTACCTCTGAAATGTGACATCTTGGACCGTAAATCTCTGACACTGAAAATGCTGATGGTTGGCCCTAGTGAACTCTACAGGTAGGCTGCTCGGCCAGGCTAAACGCAAGGCTGAATCTACTACGACCGACTCAAGTTTTGATCAGTCTACTCCAAGCTATGCTGCCAGACAGAGAAAAGCGGCACTTCTAAAGAAAGCCAGGAAGAAGAAAAGCAAGGCGGAGCAGGCATCAGACAGTAGGGCATCGATCAAGTGTCACTTTCAAACTACGCGGCGAAACAGCATGGCGGAGACTGCGGACAAGAATGCGTCGTCTGCTACCGCGTCTGCCTCGATGCCACAGTGTTCGTATCCACTGGTGACGACGTACAGGTTAGTGACCCTTCCAATGCTGATCTAATCAGTAATGAGACTGCTACGTGAAATGTCTACAAAGCTAATAAAGTGAATGAGCAATTCGAGGGGTTGCGAGATACACAAGTTAAGAGTAGAAAATCGGACACTGAAGGGTGAATTGGAGCAGTGTAGAAAGAAGATAGAGGAGGCAACCAGTCTGGCTACAGATGCGACGTTTTTAGCCTCCGTAGCAGAGAAGCCTCCGACGATTTGGAACAGTACACTGGAAGAAATAACGTTCACATACTGGGGGTACCAGTGGCAGAGAGAGAGAGAGACCGTAGAGGAGTGTAAAAAGAAAGTCCTTCAGATCTTCAAAGACAAGCTACAGCTGCCCGGTCTACAGCCAGGAGATATTGAGGCCTGCCATCGCATAGGTCAACTACAGCAGCGATGTGCAGGCATGAGAATTGTCTGCGAAAACCACGGGAAAAAGAAATTGTTCGCGAAATTAAAAAGGTTTCTCTGCAAAAAATCATTGTGAGTAGAAAAAGGAGCAAAGCACCAGTTGTACTCTGTCATCATAATATGATGCGGCCGGCAGGCTGTGTCCGCGGCCCGCACTGACTCGAGTGCGCCGCGCAGTAAACGTAGGCAGGCAGACGGGTTTTTCGGGTGCGTGGAATCAAGGTGAACTGTCTACTCCCCCCCCCCCCCCCCCCCTCTGTTGTTTGTGATTTCTCGACCCTCAGAATGAAAGTGTCTCGTCTACCCCCCCCCCCCCCCCCCCCCCCCCCGCCTCCTCGTTTGATTTTTCAGCCCCTGGAAGCGAAGTCTAGCATAGTGGAGCTGGAGGCCTTTTGTATCAGTTTGAAGGTCCCGTTTCAGACGATTTTTTTCTTGGGCAATTCCCATGCCTGAAGTGGGCAACAACAGCGAGTGACCTGTAACCTTACGCGTGACACGCGACCTGGGTAAGAACGGCTACTCTGGCCAATAGGTCAATAAGTTCGCACGAGGTCTGTTCCTTAGTCATAGTGTGGGGCCACAGGATGATTCTGTTGGAGTGTGTTGTGAGCCAGGCTCATGTGGTCATGATGGTTCATTGTGCTAGGTCACTGGTATGTGGCGTTCGAGACTGAGACGCTGAGGGGCTGGACACCTTTTTTTGGGGATTCACGGTACGTGCATTTTATTCTCGGCATGGGCAGTCCAAATCGTTTTGGCATACGAACACACATTTACAGGTGTCACTCTGTGTGTGTTAGTCCGTGTGCCGGGTCGGCCCGGAATGTCCATGCCTCGAGCAGTGACGTGCCTCAAAATGTACGTCCTTTCTGCAATATTTTGTAGTGGTTTTGTGATAAATGAAGAAACACTGTAGTGTGTCATGTGGCTTCAAGTTGTTTTGGGTATCATTTGTGCAGCATGTGCCACAGGTCAGGTGTGTATAATTATGTATATATAAAATATATATAAGTATGTATATATAATAATGCCTGCTATGTACGGGCGTTTGCATGTATGTCCAGGTACTTTCTGCTGGGTACTTATGTATGTTGTTATGCTGTTTATTTTTGGAGCAAGTGTGTGTGTGCACATGTGTGCCTGCAGACATGCTTGCATGTGTGTACGCTTACATGTGCACGTGCATGGGTATGCATATCTGCTTGTACAGATGTGTCGGATGATTTGTACATACATGCTTTGGTATGCTTTGGTATGTGTGTGTGCTTGCAGGTGCATTTGTGCCGTGTGGGTGCGTATCATACGCATCTACCCGGCGTGGGTGTGCTGTGCGGGCGAACACATATGATGGGTACTTTTGTGACTAGGGTACATGTATCTTCTCGTGCATAGAAGTGTGTACATGTGCATGTGTATTTACGCGTGTATGGCAGGTGTGCGTGTTAGTGCGTGCATGTAAGGGTATTTGTGCAGGCGTGCCAGGAGTATGTGTCCATACTTGCATACTTGCTTTGGGGTGTGTGTGTGTTTGCGGGTGCACTTGTGTCAGGTGGGTGCATATTACACACATCCACCTGGCACATGTGGGTGTACACGCGCATACAAATTTTATGTATATTTCTATGCCTACTGCATATGTGGGCCTGTATATATTTGTGCGTGTACATTTACATGTATCAACGTTGATGTGTATGTGGCGGGTATGTTACTTGTTGAGCACTACCAAATGCTAACATTAATATACAGGGCTGACCAGCGGGTGAGTGCGTGTGGCTCTGCGACACTGGTCAAGCCTTGAAGTCCAGGGTGGCAGATCAGTCTACTTGTTTCTCTGTCAGGAGTGTACAGCATGACTTACATTACATTGTGTTCATTTGTACTTTACTTTTCCCCTAATTACCTTTTGCTTTACATGTTACTTGGAGTTGGAGGGGCCAAATATATGTGTCCTTGATTTTGTATGGATATAGCACTGACTACTAAATATATTGTAACTGCTATTCCAGGAGGGAACTACAGGTATTCCTAAACCCTACAGCTTGTTAATGGTGTCATTCCTCACGGATACTGTATAGCTGGATATCCTTCTGAAGGAGGAGAGCGGTAATGCTTGCATATATATGAACTTTTTTTTTTCTTTTTTTTTTTTTCTTTTCTTTGTACATGGTTTGCTCATATGTGCTGAGCGTAGAACACACACTTTGTTATATGACAGGGTTATTAGAGTATGGTACTGAGCGTAGAACACACCCTTTGTTATATGACAGGGTTATTTATGGTACTGAGTGTAGAACACACACTTTGTTATATGACAGGGTTATTAGAGTATGGAACATATGGTGTAAAATATATGTCTTTTTTCTCCTGTTCCCTGCACCTGTTCAGTCACTTGGTCCGTTTTGCCACTCACTTGAATTGGCCTTTGTGTACACCTGCCACACATTCAGTACTGATGATACAGTCTGCCGGTTTGATCATATAAAAATTATGCAAACTGCTGCGTGTAATGGCTGGAAACAAACTCCACTTTCATTGTGGCTAGTATTACCAATGACAGTCCATTAAAAATATGTACCTTTAATGCCAGTGGTCTTGGCCAGTATCAGAAACAAACTCCACTTCCAGTATGGCTAGTATTACCAATGACAGTCCATTAAAAATATGTACCTTTAATGCCAATGGTCTTGGCCACTATCAGACACAAAGTCCACTTCCAGTATGGCTAGTATTACCAATGACAGTCCATTAAAAATATGTACCTTTAATGCCAATGGTCCTGGCCATTATCAGAAAAGGAAAGATGTGCTAGACTACCTCAGACAGTTAAAGGCTTCTATCTACTTTTTGCAAGAGACACATCTCAAGACTAAAAATGAACACATGCTAAGGGTCATGTGGGGCTTTGAAGGTTTTCTATGTGGTAATGAGACAAATAGCAAAGGAGTTGCAATTCTGTTTAACAATAACTTTAAGTATAAAATACATAATGTGACTAGAAGTAATGATGGCGCATATATTGTACTAGATATTGACATACAGGGTAAGCGGATGACTATTGCTAACCTGTATGGGCCTTGTAATGGGGACTCTCCCATCCTTTTTGAAGCTATCTTTGAAGAAATAGGTAGGCTAGATAACCAATATGTAATAGTAGGCGGTGACTGGAATGTTGTACTGGATGTTCGTATGGACACGTATGTCGGGTATCGAAATATTAAACGCCCTCCTTCAATGCAAAAGGTGCTTGAATGTATGCAGGTGTATGACCTAGTGGATGTATGGAGGGTGCTTCACCCAGCCTCTAGACAGTACACATGGTGTTGCTTTAACTCTGCTCAACAAGGCAGATTGGATTATTTCTTGATATCGGAATGTTTGATGGTAGAGGTTACTAAGGCAAAAATTAACTCAGGTTATCGTTCAGATCATTCGCTTTTGTCTATTGAATTTTTTTGCATCGCCTCTTAAGAGAAATAGAACTTACAGGAAATTCAACAAATTCACTTCTTAAGGACAAGTCATTTGTTGTAGAAATGATAAAAAAATTGTTTCTGGACTTGAAGAGGCAATATGGACTTTTCATTTATAACATGGATTCTATTGATAATGTGAGAAATAATGACCCACACTTTTGCATTAGTGATCAAACTTTTTTGGAGATGATACGCCTAGAAACTCGGGACCAGTCCATCTCATATGCTAGCCACAAGAAAAAGGAAGAAACTAAAAAAGAAGATTCTCTTAAGAACGAGATTACAAACTTAGAACGTAGTATCCAGCACAATAATATCCCTCTTCTTGAGACTCCGCCGTGAGATGGCCTTAGTCGCCTGCTCGGCGTTAAACCCAAAAAACTAACTAACTAACTCTTCTTGAGACTAAAAAAGCAGAACTTGTGGAATTACGCAAGAAAAAGACAGAGGGTATGATTGTCCAGTCCCGAGCTAAGTGGATCCAAGCTGGGGAAAAGACATCAAAATATTTTTGTAGTTTGGAAAGTAGGAATTTTGTTAGTAAATCAATGAACTACTTAGAGAATGATAACGTTGAAGTGATAAATAATGTGGATGCTATTGTAAAAGAAACTCAAGCCTTTTATGAGCAATTGTACGCTTCGAGGGATGCAGAGTTAGTTGAGGTTGACCTCTCCTCCACTGTTTTTGCACCCTCATTGTCTGATGATGTGAAGATGTCTATTGAAGGAGGCATTAAAATCATTGAAAAGAATATGTAACAATAAATCTCCAGGTTCAGATGGTTTTACCACTGATTTTTTTAAATTCTTTTGAGCTGATATTGGTCATTTTCTGGTGAGATCTATAAATTCTGGTTTTCAGCATGGCCAGCTGTCAGTAACGCAAAAGCAAGGGGTGATCACTTGTATACCCAAAGAGGGAAAGGATAAGAAATTTTTGAAAAAGTGGAGACCCATTACTCGTTTAAATATTAGTTATAAAATAGCCTCCTCTTGCATAGCAGAACGTCTGAAACTGGTTTTACCCTCTATTATACACCAAGACCAAAAAGGCTTTTTGAAGGGCAGGTATATTGGTGAGAACATACGGCTTCTTTACGATGTACTTTTTTACACTCATGTAAACCAGGTGCCAGGTCAATTGGTTCTCATAGACTTTGAGAAAGCATTTGACTCGGTCGCCTGGTCCTTCTTGGAAAAATGTCTGGACTTTTTCAACTTTGGTCCAGATATGAAGAGATGGATTAGAACATTTTACTGTGATATTAAGGCCTGTGTCTGTTAATAGTCGCTATTCTGGGTGGTTTCCAGTAGAAAGGGGATGTCATCAAGGCGACCCAAGGCCTCCGTACATTTACTTAATCTGCGCGGAAATTCTGGCCTCTATTCTACGCCAGAATGAAATATAAGTGGGTTAAAGCGATTCACCCCAGGTTTAATCATCTCAACACAGTCGGAAAACTGTCTGCAACAGATACTGCTGACAGTATTATGTATGGGTCCTTTGTGTACTAACTTAGAGCTTTATGATGTAAATACAATGCCAAATGTCGAAATTCATCGTTTGATGAGTGTGTTGTTTTTGTACCCGAGAGTGCAAATTATCGTCTGCATCGGCCTCGTTTTGAATTTGTGCATATTAACTAGCCTACGTCACAAGGCAGAACCCGATCAATCGATACTACAGACGACGGAGACGGTCATCGTTGTCGAGTGGGTACACACGCGTCAGTGTAGACATGTACTGATGTTCTCTGGCATCCCTTTGACATAATTTTCCACGAGAATGTAAAATAAATTTTCCACTTATTCGCTATGCTGTCAAAATCAATGCGGGTTCCACTTGACCTGCTACCCTGAGTAACGGGCAATCGTGCTGTGGGCGTGGCTTCAAGTTCTTCGACTCGGGTCTCCGCGCCAAGCTGGCGACTGAGCCAGCGTCACGAAACAGAACAGTGGTATTTCACCCACTTATACCCATTTCTGCATTGCTGTTTCTCATCACACACATCAACTGAAAGCATCTCTGGAAACAACAAATGCACCATCGCAGCAGAAACACTACCTCTGTGAATCGAGTGAATGAGAGCCCGCACAGACAAAAACGTGTCACGACCATCGATGTCGGCAGCCGGTGCCGCAATTTTGACACACAGGCCGTAGTTATCTGATCCTTGCAGCATAAAATCTGATGAACTAGCTCGTAACTTCATGATAAAACAGGTTTAAAATTTTGCAAAAGCAGTAAGAGATAAATTCTACTGAAGATCATGAATTCTCAGTCTCTAGCGCTCGTGAAACTATAGGAAGATCGACAAAGATCGTAACCGGATTACTTACTGTTTCACATAGCAAGAAAGCGACAAATTCCGGATGGGCGGTCAAGCCAAGCTCTATATTCCCTTGTCCGATGTCAATTCTACTTAGGGGTATCTTGTCTCTCTTTCTCTTTCTTCTCTTCAATTACGAGTCTGTCATTGTCGGCCGGCGCGAGTCGACTGATACTTTCTTTTTTTCTATGCTGGTTCATCCGACATCTTGTCTCTGATTGGTTATAATTATGCAGATGGCCTAAGGTCGTATAGAATAGTTATGACGTCAGCTACCTGATCGTCTATCGGAAGCAATCTTTTGACCGGGTCCAGCCGCACAATTCCGGTGGCCTCTTTCGCTTTGAACGGACGAAAGAAAGCATTTGGTGGGACAATAGGGTGGTCACTGTCTAAGTGGGTATGTATACTGAAGCCCAGTAAAAGCTTTTTGCGAACTGAAGCATTAAAAAAGGTCGGTCGTGCCCCTTTAAAAGTTAAAGATATATACTTACTTCTGTCCCAGTTTGCAGATGACACTTCATTGTTCTTAAATGGAAGCAAAAGATCTTCCGAAGAAATCATCCACAGTCTACAATACTTTGCATCTATCTCAGGTCTCAAGATGAATATGGATAAAACGCAGGTGGTCTGGCTTGGACCTATGAGGAATTCACACACTCGATTCATGCCCGAATTCAACTTTGTCTGGGACCCTGGGATTTTTAAGGTTCTTGGTATAAAGCTCTCCACAGACATTAATATTATAACTGCTATTAATTATGAGGGCAAACTTGCTGAAATTCAGCGTGTTTTGTATGTTTGGTCTAAGCGTCAACTTACACCATTAGGTAAAATTACAGTGATCAAAACACTTGGGGTGTCAAAGATTATCCATCTTTTTATGAACCTCCTGCACAGTTTTTGACTGACCTTGACAGAAATGTTGTTTACATTCTTGTGGGATGGAAAGAGAGCAAAATAAATAAAGCTGTTGTCTGTTCAGCATACAATGAAGGTGGCTTGCGAATGTTAAATGTTTATTCATTTTTGACGTCTATGAAGGTCAGTTGGCTTAGAAGGGTCTTTGGTGTATCATGTGACTCATTGGTACGTCGGATTCTGGTCAGCTGCTATCCTATGTTTAGTAACATGCAGGTCACGGCTTTACCAGCCAGTGCTGGCGCTTAGCACTTAGTTCGCTTCCAGCTGCCAGAGAGATAAGGCGTGGCGAGGTCAAATTCCACTCTCGCGCGCTCATCCTATTTATATCACACTTGCTACTGTGCGGTACACGGCGTCACCGGCACTCTGCCACTATAACGACTACCTACTGGTTTGTATTCTTAACACATCTCTGCCTAAAGTGACTGTTGTGGAAGCAACATCGTTCAGAAGTTGAAATTCTTACCTACACACCGATACCAAACATAACAACATTACGACTTGCACTTGTGTAGCAGGTTATGGTGAAAATAAAGAGAATGAGAATTTGTTGATGTATGATGTCGGTGTTTGTTGTGAAATTGACAAAGTTCCCACAGCCATAACACGAAGACACCATTTTTCCCAACAAAACACACTTGCGTGCATAAGAGTCAGCATGCCTACAGTAAGTATCACTTGCCGGATTTTGCTTCCATGGTGGGGGACGGAAGCAGTAGGGTGGTTAATGAGGTCACTAGAACCAGTATGGTGGCTGCCAATATAGTGCCAAGTTGGATCCATCCTAGAACCAGTATGGTGAATGTTGGCTGCCAATATAGTGCCAAGCTGGATCCATCCTAGGGCCAGTATGGTGAATGTTGGCTGCCAATATAGTGCCAAGCTGGATCCATCCTAGAACCAGTATGGTGAATGTTGGTTGCCAATATAGTGCCAAGCTGGATCCATCCTAGGACCAGTATGGTGAATGTCTGCCAATATAGTGCCAAGCTGGATCCATCCTAGAACCAGTATGGTGAATGTTGGTTGCCAATATAGTGCCAAGCTGGATCCATCCTAGAACCAGTATGGTGAATGTTGGCTGCCAATATAGTGCCAAGCTGGATCCATCCTAGAACCAGTATGGTGAATGTTGGTTGCCAATATAGTGCCAAGCTGGATCCATCCTAGGACCAGTATGGTGAATGTTGTCTGCCAATATAGTGCCAAGCTGGATCCATCCTAATATAGTGCCAAGCTGATCCATCCTAGAACCAGTATGGTGAATGTTGGTTGCCAATATAGTGCCAAGCTGGATCCATCCTAGAACCAGTATGGTGAATGTTGGCTGCCAATATAGTGCCAAGCTGGATCCATCCTAGAACCAGTATGGTGAATGTTGGCTGCCAATATAGTGCGGTCCGTGGCGCAGTGGTTAAAGCTGAGGTGCAATGAGAAAAACCCGCCCAGCACGTGTTTTAAAAAGACTCTACAGGACCCAGCTTGGGCCCTGCCCCTAAGTGGGTTAAATCAGTTCGTAACTCAGTTGACGGAGTTGGCAACTGCGTATCCCGAGCTTGCAAAACTCTCGGAAAACGACAGACCACTTCCTGTTGCACGGAAATCATCGCGATTAGCAGATCGGACAACAGCAGACGATTCTGTGACACCGTTTGAAACTGACCGACATCCACGGATTTTACGCGCTGGGGACTATGATGGCAGAATGTACGGCTGTACATGCTGTAAGTATGACTCCTGACACTTTGTAGTTGTGAACGAATATTTTCAACACGTACATCCAGTCCAATATAGGCTAATATAAATAAATAAAGAAGCATTGTGAAGCACGAGAGAGAGAGAGAGAGAGAGATTATAACAACAAACACAAAACGACAAATAACCCCTCCTTCCTCACCCTTCCGATATCAAATAAAGCTTCAGGCTGTACTGTGTAACTTACGGATAGCTCGGCCTGGTCCATATCCAGTGTGCGTCCAGGCATAGACCATAAATAACCGGACCGCTCTCTCTCCTGCTTCCGGTCTCTGCACTCGTCGCGCAACTATTCTTGCGCATCAGTCAACTCATTATTCCGGTTCAGTACATCGGAGAGCTTTTCACGTGGATTGTTTCTATGATTTTGGTTAGTGGTGCAGTTTGTAAAGTGTCTTTTGTCTTGCATTATGCCTGGTGCAAGTTGTACGATTGTGGGCTGTGGTGCATGCAACGGAAAGCACAAGGGGCTGTCGTTTTTCTCCATTCGCCAACCAAAGGACTTGAAGTGGGAGAGAGAGCTTGTTCACGCCGTGAATCGTGCAGACAGCAATTTTAACAAAGACACTGCAAAGATTTGTTCTAGACACTTTCGACAGGAATGCGTGAAGTTGGGTAAGTATTATTTACCTAGAATATAAGCTCGTTCTAATCATATTAAGTTCAATTCACTATACAAAAGTTTTATCCTGCGATTTATTCGGGACTCTTGCATGATGTTAATATCGTAAGCAAAAGTAGCAGTACTCCCCAGTAGCACACGTGTGTACTTTCACTTTCAGTAAGTATTCAGTTCTGAGTCTTATTCGGTTTGCTACTTCATGCAGAGGAACGATAGAACGGAATAGAAATCACAGGAGTATAATTAACTGTCAATTTTGTTTATGGATGATCACTATATAATTTGTGTCTTTGCAAATTTCTTATTTTTCTGGTATTATGTTGCTGTAGGTCCTGGTGGGAAAAAAACGGTATCTTCTACCCGGGAGCCTTCCAACAGAGTGTATGCCTGTCAAGTCCATTGTCACAAGGCAACCTCCTCCAAGAAAAGAACCTGTAAGTGTCTATTTATCTTATAAAATCCTGTTGACAGTGTTGTATGACATTTGATAACATCCCATGGAGCAGTAGATCCATATCCGATGAACAGTTGTGCACTTGCCCATGCAGTTATGTCGATTTTGTACTTTAGACTTGGGCATTCATTTCTCCATTGTGGCATAAATCTGGTTTTGCCTTTGGCATTGATTTCTCCAGGGTTTATGATCAAATTGCAATAAAATTAATTTATGACTATATTAAGAGGATAGTCCTGTAACTTTCCCAGGGCATGTGCAGTGCGCATAACTCTGTTTAAAGGGGTCACACAATTACATGGAAATGTCACATGTTTATATAAAATATATTTCCATTGGATTGAGGTCAAATTTAAAATTTGGTGTATAGTGACCTTATGAGGTGGTATTGTCAGTGCAATAATTCAGACTAGGCCAGTAGGGGCTAAACTGTTTAACAAAAGTGTGCTCATATCCTCAGTGCTTTTGGACCGATTTCATGGACATTTCACTTGAAGTGGCCACGACAACGTTTGTCACCCAGGTCATGGCCACAGGGTCAAGATGACTGAATTTCTTTGTACTGTCACATGAAGGCAAATTTGTTTTATTGGCAGTACACTTTTCGCAGACAGCAATTATGTCTCTTGTGCATAAAAGGATGCTATGGGGTGGGGATGTAATTTTTGTTTATTGGCAAAACCTGTTATAATAATAATAATGATATAATAGAATATTATTGTTATCTATTTGGTAACATTATGCATCATAATACAACTTCACACTTTTTAAAGGGATTACTCTGATACCTGAATTTCTTTGTGTGTATTTCAGGTAGCACGTGAACCACCTCTGGTGCCTGTCAAGGTTGTCTACAATAACTTCAGTGATGTTAGAAAAGCTGCATCAAAATTGCAAGCTCCATGGTGTGTAGTTCTGCACTCCGATGCCCAAGTTGTAGCTGTTTCACTAACGCCAACTGGTATTGGACATCTGCAAGTTAGCATCACCCCAGATCTATCCGCAGTGGTTTCTGTTTTTGGACTGCAAGCACCCCACCTGACGGCCAATATTGAATCAACTCACCTCTCTAAACATCTAACAGCTTTGATTGGTCTGCATGTATGTCCAGGTGTAGTGGACCATGCCCTGCAGAAATTTGCCGAGCTCCCAACTGGACAGGATCTATATTACAGACATGTACTCTATGTCTCAGAGACTTCTTCTATAACACATTCTTCTACTGCTCGATCAAGTACCTGTCATTTGCTGGTGAAAGAATCCTCCAAGATCTGTAACGACTGCCTTGAAGTAAAGAACTTACTACTGCGAAAACAGGCAAGAGCACATGCAAACGAAAAGACGCCAATTCTAAACAACAATCCATTGGTGTCAGTGTCACACAAAAAGCTGAAGCAAGCGTTCAAGACCATTCGCAAGCAAGCTGCTACGCTGAAACTACAACTGGAAAACTTCAAAAAATCTCTGAAGACGGACTCCGTTATAGTGAGCGACACCTTGCATGAGTCTTTGATCAGTGCCATTGATAAAGAAAAACTCTCAAATGAATCTAAGTTGACCAAGTTGTTTTGGGCTGAGCAACAGAAAGCCTTCCAGGTTGGCAAAAAGGGGATGCGATGGCATCCAACTATGATACGCTTGGCCATTCTTCTGCACAGCCGAAGTCCTGCTGCTTACGAAACCCTTCGAGCGACAGGTGTGCTTCGCCTTCCTGGTGAATCTACACTAAGAGATTACACTAATGTATTCCATCCAAACGCTGGTTTCCGCAGTGAAGTACTGGAGAGTATCCGCAATGAAACAAAGAACTATAGGGACAGTGAACGTTTTGTGGTGCTTTTACATGATGAGATGACGATCACATCAGATCTCGTCTTTGATCGCCGTTCAAGTGAGCTTGTTGGCTACGTAACAGGCAGTTCCGGAGACCTAAAGAATATTGCCACCCATGCACTACTGTTTTATGTAGTTGGTGTAAACACCAATCTCAGCAAGAGTGTGGGATTTTTTGGCACCAAAGCAGTCACAGCAGATGCACTGTACCCTTTATTTTGGAGGGCTGTAGGCCTTCTCGAAACATACTGCTTCCTGAAAGTTATTGCCTCGACGAGCGATAAGGCATCCCCTAATCAACGTCTTGTTGACATGCATGGCACACCTGGCAGCATCTGTTATAAAACAATGAATTTGTTTGCACAGCAGCGAGAAATATATTTCTTTTCAGATGCACCACATCTTGTGAAGACAGTGCGAAACAATTTGAGCTGTTCAGGGTCAGGCAAGAACACTCGATTCCTGTGGCAGAATGGTTGTCATCTTCTTTGGCAGCATGTTGTGGCTGTGTACAACAGCGATTGTGCTCAGGTGCTAAGACGAACGCGACTAACAGCTGATCACATACACTTGACTCCACAATCTGTCATGAATGTCAAGCTGGCAGCCCAAGTGTTGAGTGAGCGGGTTGGAAAGGTTATGCTGGAAATGGGGAGGCCAGAAATGGAACAAACTGCCAAATTCATACTGCTGATGGACAGATTTTTTGACTGCATGAATTCACGTAGTTTGACAGAAGCTCAACAAAAAAACAAGTCAGACATTGCACCATATAGAAATGTGATGGATGAGAGATTTGCATTTTTTGAAGAACTCCACAGCTATCTGGTGGCTTGGAAAGAAGCGGTGCAAAGGCGCGAGGGAAACTTCAGTCAGACTGAAAGGAACAAAATGTTTCTCAGTCACCAAACGTTTAAAGGCCTGTGCACAACATTGAAAGCATTTCCAGAGGCTACTCGATACCTTCTGAGCAGTGGCGTGGAGTATGTTCTAAGCAATAGGTTCTGCCAAGATCCCATAGAACAACACTTTGGACGTCAACGAGGACTTGGGCGAAGATGCGACAATCCAAATCTGTGGATGTTTGGTTACAATGAAAACAAGCTGGCCACCCAGAGAAGCCTAGCTCTGACATTTCAACCCAGAGGTAATGTTGCAGCCAAAAGAAAGGTTGATGTTGAAATCAGCACAAGTCCAATGAAGAAGATGAAGCGTTGACAAGCTCTGGATTATTTCAAACTGAATGCCAGGCTGTTTTGGTCTTTAAAATTGTGGGATTTGTGTTGGATCATATTTTGTAATGTAAGGAATTATATACCATTTTACTTTCGTGTGGTTGTATAAATTATTGTAACTTGGTTGCCACTTCGATCATCACTGTCGCTTGGTAGTTGTCATTTGTTGCGACAGGAGATACTGTATCAGTACTACAGTAGAATGAAAATTCGGGCGCATGTCATTGTGATTGACAATTTGGTATTGTATTGTTGTTGTTTTTATTGCTGAATGCTCCTTAGTCCTTTCTGGTCGAGATTGCATTTTTTTTTTTTGCTCATTTGCTTTTGATAGTTACTGATCCTTCTCTTTTTGCTATGACGGATAAGAGAATAACTCAAATTATTGTTACTGCCAAAACAAAACAGACAGTTGGATTTGAGCGACCTGACTGTTTTACGCCGACCCTAAAACCTTTTTTGATTTCTTATCAAAACAATTACACATTTTGTGCCATTCCAAAACATAGGGAAGTAAGGAAACTGTAAAATAATATTTTTTTGGTGGGGGGGGGGGGGGGAGGAGGGAAGGGTTATGTCACCCTTAATCAAAGCTATTTTGTTTTTATTTGGTCTAACAGCGGAAGCATCCGTATAATTTGTCACTCAATAGTCCTGCCACCTATTATTCATACCACAAGCACTTTTCAGTCACAAGCAGAGTTAATATTAAATTGTTAGCGATAGTACTGATTTGCTTTTCATGTAAAATATATAATTTTTCTTGGTGGTAAAAAGTTCTTGTTCTCTTAATTAATGTAACAAAGGTGCATTTGCAGGTAACTTGTTCTGGCTCTAATACAAAAGAAGGGTTAATGTTTAAAATCAGTTGAAGTCCAATGAAGATCAACGTTGACTCTGAATTATTTGCCAGGCTGTTTTGACTGCATGCAGATGAGCTCTTTATAAATTGTGAAATTTGTTTTGGAACGAATTCGTTGATGTAAGAAATTATATACCCTTTTAGTGCGGGTGTATAAATTATTGTCATTGGAATGCTGCATTGACCATTACTGTCACTTGGTAGTTGTAATTTGTTGCGACATGAGATACTGTATCAGTAGAATGAAAATTCAGGCGGATGTTAATGTGATTGACAATTTGGTATTTTAGTGGTGTTGTAATTTTTTAGTGCTCCTTGGTCCTTTCTGGTTGAAACTGGGTGTTGATTCCATGCTAGTGAATTGAAAGTTTTAAATGTCACATTAAACTGTACATTAATGAAAGGATGCTAATTTGAAATTAACTAGTGATTCTTATAGGTATATTTTTTATACGCTTCAATTTCCATATTTGGTGTGTACTATTCATGAGGAGATACAGACTAGCATTGTTGAATTTAAGTGCTAAATGTATTGTAACAAAATGTGTGTCTGTTTTCTGAGATACAGATTTGTATTACTGTATTTTAAGTGTTACCTGTACTGTGTAACAAAATATGTGTCCGACGGAGAGATATAGGGAGCAGATATTCTGTATGATTTTAGCTCATTTGCTTTTGATAGTCACCGATCATTATCTGTTTTTGCTAAGACAACTCAAGATTATTGACAATTGTTACGGCCAAAACAAAATAAGTTGAATTTGAGCAACCATGACTTTTTTTGATTTCTTATCAAACATCAAAAGAATTACTCATTTTTTTGCCATTCCAAAACAAAGGGAAGTAATGAAGTATGAATTATAAATAAAATAATAAACCGACCAACGCTTCTTATTTTTTGAGGGGGAGGGGTGGTCATGTCACCCTTAATACAATATTTTGTTTTTATTTGGCCTAACAGTGAAAGCATTTGTGTCATTTGTCGCACAGTAACCAGACTGCTAATTATTTAGACCACAAGCACTTTTCAGTGAAAATCAGAGGTATATTATTTGCTTTTATGTTCATATAACTTATAATAATAGACCGGACACACCACAGCAAGATAAAGATCGACCATGATAGTTCAAGGGTGATGCCAGAATAGCTTGGCGCCTATGGGCGCCAAGCTATTCTGGCATCACCCTTGAACTATCATGGTCGATCTGTGTCCTGCGCTACGCTAGAGTCTTCAGAAGACAACAGCAAAATGTGGGGATTTCGGTGTTGGGGTAGAATGGGTTAACATGCACTAATACACCATAAAACAAGAGCACCCAATACGAGACATATTCAAACGAGTCATGCTTTCTAACACTGGTGGGACAGGTACTAGAAACATTTATTGTATAAATATCAATACATTGTAGAAATACAATACAATATAACTTTATTGTCTGATGTTCATCACATACAGAAATTTGTCTTTGGCTCGTCGTTCGCAAGAAGCATGCAATAATGCCAATAATTATATCCTTTTTATATACACAATCAGCAGAGACACATTCATTTCTAATGACACAGCAGCAACCCTAAATTCCAATCGAATACATTCATAATCTAAACCCCACATCAATAATAACTAATAATTTTACATTCATGCAGAAAAAGCACACGCACACACACCCACACACAACATAATCTAATAACAGCACAAGTTAAGTGTTGTCTTAAACTATACATATCACGGCCTATACATGATTATAATGGCAGTGCTTAAAAGGTAGAGGCATGACTAGAACATTCTACATTTACCTATACATAGACAGTCAACAAGCAATTACATAATACAGTGCAGTAACAACATTCTTAAAACATTAGTAATAAAAAACACAGCAAAGACACAACTGAGCCTTTCTCATAACTAGATTAAATTTAAGAGTACCATAACAATGGTTAGGATCATTAAAATAACAAGATACATGTTATGTGACTAGAACAAGTTCATTCAATCTACTAATTAAGAATGTCGTAGCTCAGCAAATTACATCCAAGCATTCGTGACAATTATGATGTTAAGTAAAATGAATATATATATATGTCATACTGCTATACAACATTCACCCATTACCCCATCGCTTACCCCCCACTCCCACCCACACAGTCTACATTGGCACACCCTATGGATGCAGCACATACAAAAGCAACGCTGCACGTTCACGCCTATAATAATAATAAATTCATGGAAAGCATCGAAAACACTAAAACTTAGGTATGCTCAATGCAGCGCACAAAAGCAAGGCAATAATGCACTCACATGATTGAGAAAAAATTCTGTTGCGAAGATGATTGGTTGAATAAAATTGTTAAAACACCTAAAAGCTGTTGGGGGAAAAAAAAAGGTCGGGATAATGGTTCCTGATGGATTTGGGGGAACTACTTAAGCTGTTTACGGATACCCTTTGCTTTTTTTGTTGTCTTAGTTCTTCGCCTAAACGAGTCCATGATTGTCTTGCATTTGTGATACATCCTCACCTTGAAATAGAGGTGAACAACATCTTCCAAGATCTTTTCTTTCGTACTGTCTGACACATCAGTCTTGCATAAAATATCATACAAGCAAGTAGACACACCTCGCGCTGGGACCATACGGCGTTGAGGCGCGTCCCCTGGGTGGTGGATAGGGGGTCCCTCGTGAGAGGGGTGCACCGAATGAAATAAGGTGCCGTGAACCAACATGGTCTAAGGGAAGGTGACCCCGACAGAAAACCCCTGGTCCTCCTAGTAAGGGGGTTGGGCGTGGGGTTAGCTTCCCCACCCTGCAAAAAAGGAAATAGCTACAAAAACGCCGACGAAAAGACTAACAGTAATTCCTTTCCTGGAGGAGGAAGGTTCTTCTACTAGAAGACTTATGACGTCCTGTGGTGAAAGCCGGAAGTCTTCGGAAGCCACAGGACCGAGCCGCCTCTCTCTATCCAGGGATACAACCATGGGCACATGGAACGTCAAGACCATGTACCAGAGCGGCAAGGCCGCCCAGATAGCAGCGGAAATGCAAAAGTACAACCTTTCCCTGCTAGGCATCAGTGAAGCCAGATGGACGCAGTCTGGCCAGAAAAGGCTGTTAACTGGGGAGATGATTCTGTATTCAGGTCATGAAGAGGAGAATGCCCCCCATACAGAAGGAGTAGCACTCATGCTGTCACCAGTGGCACAGAGAGCGCTGATGGGCTGGGAACCTCTTGGGCCAAGAATTATAACAGCAGCCTTTAGAACCAAGAAAAAGCTCAAGCTGAACGTCATCCAGTGTTATGCGCCCACCAATGACAGTGACGAGGAAGAGAAACAAGAGTTCTACGACCGACTCCAGAGTGCCGTGGACAAATGTGCGGAGCGAGACATCACCATCGTCATGGGCGATTTTAATGCCAAAATAGGGGAGGACAACACCGGATACGAAGAGGTGATGGGGAGACAGGGACTAGGCTCGGAGATGAGTGAGAACGGGGAGAGGTTTGTAGACTTTTGTGCTCTAAACCGACTTGTCATTGGAGGCAGCATCTTCCCACACAGAAGAATACACAAAGCAACTTGGGTCTCACCTGACCATACAACAGAGAACCAAATAGACCATATCTGCATTAGCAAGAAATTCAGAAGATCCCTTCAAGATGTTCGAGTGAGGAGGGGAGCAGATGTCGCCTCAGACCACCATCTGCTTACCTTAAGAATGAAGCTCAAGCTAAAGAAAAGCCGCACAGAGACAACAAGAAGACAGCGCTATAATGTAGGCCTCCTGAGAGAAACTGGAGTTAGAGAAGAGTTCAAACTGGTGCTGTCCAACCGGTTTCAAGCGCTACAGGAGCTAGTAAATGAAGAGGAGGCGGTCACCACAGAGCAGCAGTGGAAGGCAGTTAGAGAGGCGCTGAACTCAACCTGCAAAGACACTGTAGGGTTCAGGAAACACCACCACAAGGACTGGCTGTCGGCACAGACCTTGAAGAAGATAGAAGCGAGGAAGCAGAAGAAAGCAGCGGTCAACAACAGTCGCACGAGAGCAGCCAAAGTAAGGGCACAGGGGGAATACTCGGAAGCCAACCGCGAGGTGAAGAGGAGTATCGGGGCAGACAAGAGGGCCTACACAGAAAGCCTGGCAGCAGAGGCAGAAAAGGCAGCAGGCAGCGGCAACATGAAACAGCTCTACGACATTACCAGAAGATTGTCGGGTAAGTATGGCCATACAGAAAGACCAGTAAAAGACAAAGAAGGCAAGCCTATTGCAGACAGAGCAGACCAACTCGACAGATGGGCCGAGTATTTTGAAGAGTTACTGAACAGACCTAGCCCACCCGACCCCCCCGACATCCAGCCGGCAGAGACCGACCTACCCATCAGCTGTGACAGACCCAGCCGGGAAGAGATCAGAAAAGCAGTGGCATTTTTGAAGAATGGCAAAGCAGCAGGGCCAGATGGCATCCCAGCGGAGTCTCTGAAAGCAGACCTAGAGACAACAGTTGAGATGCTGTACCCACTGTTTGGAAAGATCTGGGATGAGGAGGTGATGCCGGCTGACTGGAAGGAGGGGTACCTAATCAAGCTTCACAAGAAAGGCGACCTCAGCAAGTGTTCCAACTACAGAGGAATCACCTTGCTGTCAGTACCAGGAAAGGTCTTCAACAGGATCATCCTAGAAAGAATGAAGAGCTCCGTTGACCCCCAGCTGAGAGACCAGCAAGCAGGATTCAGGAAGAACCGATCATGTACAGACCAGATCGCCACTCTCCGCATCATCGTGGAACAGTCTCTGGAGTGGAGCTCCCCGCTGTACGTCAACTTTGTGGATTATGAGAAAGCATTTGACAGCGTGGACCGAGAGACTCTGTGGAAACTCCTACGACACTACGGTGTACCCACAAAGCTCGTCCGCCTGATCAAGAGCAGCTATGATGGCATGACATGTCGCGTGATCCACGAAGGGCAGTTCACCAGAGAGCTCCAGGTCAGAACTGGTGTCAGGCAGGGGTGTCTGCTGTCTCCGTTCCTCTTCCTACTGGCCATAGACTGGGTCATGAAGATGACCACAGAGCACAGACGAAGTGGAATACAGTGGACACTGTGGACACAGCTTGACGACCTCGATTTTGCAGACGACTTGGCATTACTGTCCCACACTCATCAACAAATGCAGGACAAGACCACGAGGCTTGCTGACATCTCGTCCCAAGTGGGCCTCACCATTCACAAACAGAAAACAAAGACAATGAGGCTGAACGCAACCAGGGAAGAACCAGTCTTGCTTGCTGGCACCCCGTTGGAGGAGGTGGAGTCCTTCACCTATCTCGGGAGCATCATAGACAAAAAAGGCGGCACTGATGCAGATGTCAGAGCACGAATCGGTAAAGCCAGAGCAGCCTTTCTCCAGTTGAAAAAAGTATGGAGTTCCAGAGAGCTGCCACAACACACCAAAGTCCGGATTTTCAGCTCCAATGTAAAAGCAGTTCTCCTATATGGAGCAGAGACATGGAGATTGACAAAAACCACAGTCAACAGAGTACAGACCTTCATGAACAGTTGCCTTAGAAGAATTTTGAAAATCCACTGGCCAGAGAAGATCAGCAACGTCAGACTCTGGGAGAGAACAGAGCAGATAACAGCAGAGAATGAAATTGGGCGAAGAAGATGGGGATGGATCGGTCACAGTCTGAGAAAGCCAGCTTCCAGTATCACTAGGCAGGCATTGTCATGGAACCCCCAGGGAAAGAGGAAAAGAGGTAGGCCGAGAAACTCCTGGCGTCGAGACCTCCAAGCAGACATCAAGAGACTGGGAACCACCTGGAGTAGAATCGAAGGAGAAGCACAGGACAGGAGTTGCTGGAGGTCTCTCGTCGACGGCCTATACCCGGGTAGGGGTGACAGGCGTAAGTAAGTAAGTAAGTAGACACAGACTCTGACTGACTGCATCTTTCAAGATATGTTTTAAATGAAGCATTCACACTTGATGCATCTCCAAACAACTCCCTGAAACACATTTCAAGACCCAGAAAAATCTGAACGCTATTTGGTTTCAGTTTGATCAAACCACCTCTGTCGAGAATGCTTGTCAGTGTCTTTCTGGTACCTGCAGTAGCATCAATTCCAGTTTTAGTAGTACTGTCACCATCACTGCATGTTAGTTTTTCCAGGCACTTGATGATCCTTGCCCCAACATCTTTATCTTGGAGTCTTCTTGCCTTTTGTCTGAGTTTTTGGATTACAAAACCACCAATGTACTCGACAATGTCATGCTCAGTGTCAAGAAGGGGCATGCTTATTTCAGAACACACTTGTTCAGGTTCATATTGAAGCTGAATTAACAGCTCAAATGTTTTCAGACACAACCATGGGGCTACAATTTCTGATGATCTTTCTGCAACAGTGGACATGTTTTCTGTGCACATTTGATGAAACTTGGTGTAGGCACGTTCCTTTGCTGTATTTTTAAATTTGTGTCGTGGTACCAAGCAGCTGTTCAGGAACTGGAGAACAGGCAGCATCACACTGCCTAAAAAAAAACCAACAACAACATCGTATTAGAGAACAGGTTGACATTCACTTTGCAGCAACAGTAAAACCAATTTCTTGTTCCTTTTATAATGTAAGCTCTTGCTCAAATAGAAAGATATTAAAATAATGCCTGTTTCTATCAGAATCAAAATGCTTTTTGGATACCACACAGGAATCAATTGATAATTAATTAAAATAGACAGCAATAGCACTGTCACATGGCTAAAATGTAAAAAGACATCCTGATCACACACAATTCATACACCTACACCACATTTACAATAACATTTTAATAAATATATACTGCACAATATTATGTATCCACACTAATATAATTATCAAGTACTAAAACTCATTCAGACTACAGCAAGCACATTCACTTCGATTTTCATTAAATAAAATAAAAAATGCAACAGTCAAAAAGGGATTATAAGAGTCATCACAGAACACATCTCACTACAGAACAATGAAAAATGGTAACAAAAATAAAAACAATGCTTGCACTACTCACACTCACATTGTGCATGTGAGTGTGAGTACTGCAAGCATTGTTTTTATTTAATGCTTTGTGAACCAGTACATCCACACCAATAGTAGATATTTAGATGTGCATTTTGTGTCATCCCACTGATTTCTGAACACTGTAGAAAGGTGAAAGGCAGGGATAATGGGGGAACATATGATGGTACGTACTGTCTAAGTTTTTGCAGATTTCACGAACGCTCTCTGGCATACAGTCATCTCTTTGCAGCTCTACGCAAGCCTGGTTAACAATATTCACCGTCAGCTAGGAAAAAAAAAGGTTAACAGCGCCATTAATACATTAGGCAATTAAAGAGAATGCAACATGTATACCCATTGATTAAAAAACAGGCACAGACTAAGTTAAACTAAGAACAATTAAAATGTTGGCCTTCATGCTCCCTGCCAATTTATTTAGTTCTTTTGTGTTGTATAGTTATTTTATTTTTTTGTTGAGGGGGAAGGGAGGAGGAACGTACGTGTTACTTTAACCAAAAGTTTGTCACTTTCCCTCAACCCTTACTGTTGTACACGTGAGAGATTAAAAATCAGTTCTTTGTAATGGTACAAATATTATTGATTAATACTTTTTGCACTAATATGTACCTTGACAACGTTGGAAGTGGCGGGTAACGCCGAACTGGCAGCATGCAGACACTCTCCAACATCTTGGTCCTGATCGAATTCCTGGTTTAGATATTATAAGAATGTTAATACAGCTCGGCAGAATTATAGTAGAAAGAATAATTACAGATCTGTCTAGATAGAAGCTACAGACTAATTTATGACAGATTTACAATACAGTCAATTATATTTCAACAGTTTCCATCTCGTGTAAACGTGAAACTAATACTAGAACACTTCACTTGATCTACTCCAGCAGCCTATCACGTGTGACACAAATAAACGATAGAATGCACAAAGGAAGACTTCAATCGAAATATAAACCGTCAAAAAACAAAAAAAGGCTACCATGTATGCCCCTATTTATTGAATAAGTGTTCAAGGTAGAAAATCTTGGGAATGTTTGCTCCTCTTTACCTGCAAAACAGTGTCGATCTCCATTGTTGTTGTGTGTGGAAACAAAAGCGGATGCGTAGGATGACTAAATCAATTGACGCATGCGCGACGGGAGTTCGGCCTGCGGTTCGTCTGTTTCTCGGCAAAGAGATGCTTGTCCGGTTATTGTGGTCTATGGTCCAGGCAAGACACAAATGGCCTGCTCTGTCCGTCGGCTGGTCGAGTGTCGTCTGCTATTGTTGCTGTCAGTAGAAATATCGCTGGTTTAGATCAGTGATCGCGGTTCCCACTGACTCCGCGCTGCATACAGGAAGTGGCCTGTCTTGTTCACGGGAGTTTTGCCAGCACGACAAACGCAGTTGAAAACTCAGTCAACTGGGTTGCAAACCGGTTTGCCGAAGTTCGCCGAACGTTCACGAAGACAGGGCCCTCGCTGGGTCCTGCAAAGTTTTTTTAAAACACGTGCGGGGCGGAGTTTTTTGACTGTTTCTCAGCTTTAAGGCGCCTGCCACCAATGCCAAAGGTGCGCGGTTCGATACCGGGTAAATGGGTTCCGGCGTTGGACTTTTCTCCTCTGGTAAGTGTCACCGTTAATTCGGGCGGACCGTCGGGGGTTCTTTCTCCGGGTACTCCGGTTCTTCCACACCCCCCCCCCCTCCCCCACTTTGGTACCGGTGTGGCGGTCTGAGATAGGATCGGTCAGAGACAGGCTCATCGGAGTTGTGCGCATGCGCGGTAGCAGACGACTTTTAACGCCCTGTTTCAGACTGCACCTGTGGCGGCCTGACATCGGGCCAGTCTGAAATAGGGCAAAACGCTAACTAAGAGTTGGTTAGAGTAGCGTCCCCTACCTTACAGCTTCCCGGCGAATTCATGTCTTGTATTGTCAAATAATTAAAAGTATCTTTGATAATTTTTTGTTGTATTGTCAAATAATTAAAAGTATCTTTGATATTTTTTTGTTGTGTTTATGATTTCAGCTACAAGATACTTTGCAGTCTTTAGTTGTGTTTACGATTTTGTTTCAGTCGTAGAACTGCTTGTAAAATTATTGCCTGAAGCTAAATTGCGATATTTCCGAAAGTTAATAGACGTTGATGGAGTTGACCCGTACGATATTCCAAAGTATGGTCAAATTCGGTCGAAGATTTGCCTGCTGTAGATTATGCAGCCATTGTAAATTACTTCGTGTTGGGCTGTTCTGCTTCCACTTGTGAAGATTTCAAAGCCTACAAGAGTCTTCAGGCTTACAAGTTATTTTTGTCAGGCTGGGTCAGGAACATACACATGTTCAAACCAGATGGATGTGCAAATGTTATTGTAACGGCAAAGGTCAGCATTATTCCATTAACTATAAAAATGATCATGCTTGACTTCAGTCTGACATCGGGCCAGTCTGAAATAGGGTGGCGGTCTGAGATCGGGCCAGTCTGAAATAGGGTGATCGGTGTTGTGCGCTAGTAATGTCTTGTTCAGTTTGAAATAATAATAATAATAATGAGTATTTATATAGCGCTTAATCTTACTCAAAAGCTCTAAGCGCTTTACAATCTGTACACAAAAATAAAAATACAATGACATATGCACATAACAAACAAAGCACAATGCCCGAACACACCACTTTTACAATAAACTAAACAACAATACATACATAATAATTTATATTCTAATTAACATTCAGTCTAAACAAGGAGGATTGCAGAACTACAGCTAAGGCATCAAACACTGGCAGTTATTCAAAGTAAAGCTTGAGGTGAGTTTTCAACGACCTCTAGTCGGAGAAATGGGTTGCCAGTTCAAAGGCACGACTGGTTACACTAGTTACTAGTAAACTAATGAAATAATACTTATTACACAACTGAGACTGCAAAGTATCTTGTAGCTAAAATCATAAACACAACAAAAAATTATCAAAGATACTTTTGTTTTAATTAACATTCAAAGATACTTTTAATTATTCAACAATACAAGACAAATGAATTTTCGAGCTATGCTCTTCTTCAGATTACAAACAAACAAAACATCAAATGACAAAAATGTGTTACCAATTTACTTCTTTTTACTTTGAACTAATAATATTATTAAGTAATATCCAAAAGAGTCAAGTATGAAATTTAAATCTGTAAGCTTCCGTAGAATTCTAATAATTGTGTTGAAGGAAGTAGCATTCTTGTCATTTGATGTTTGTTTGTTTGTAATCTGAAGAACATTACATTTAGTGATTTACAATTTTGTGTCAATTGTGCAAGCAGTTTAATATGCCTAAACATAATTTATTCATCAAAATATTAAAAGACTTTGTAAATTTAGGTAAACTATCCACAACTCAATAGCAATGGAGAAAGTACAAAGGAGATGAGCTAAAAGTTGTAAAAACTTATGATATATATGAAAAACTGAAAGCACTAAATTTACCAACTTTAAGTTTTCATGGCGACATTATACATAACTGATGAGTAATGTAGAAGAACTAATGTTAACATGTTTAAAAGCCTTCTGCATTTCGATAATAATAGACCGATATTAATCCAATCATCTTATTAGCTTTATTAGTACAGCTCTGTATTTTTAGATGCTACAGTCAAATCTGGAAATCAGTCATTCACAGAAAATGCCTGACAGAACGTTTCTTCTTGTCTGCTTTTGAACTCCCCTCGCTGTAAAATCCAGTCGACAAATATACGATCAGCCGGTTCATTTCTTCGGCAAAGTGAGATAGGTGGTCGGAGACTTCTTCCATTTTAAAATTTCCGGACAGCGAAGAATGAAATGCAACCGCACGATGTTACTATTCGAATTTCGTGGGATCAATGAATCCCATCTGAGCACGGAGGAAGTGACGTAGGGTAATCGTCTGCTACCGCGCATGCGCACAACTCCGATGAGCCTGTCTCTGACCGATCCTATCTCAGACCGCCACACCGGTCTCAGGCCACTTTACAAATTTCAAATACTTACTTACTTTACTTACGCCTGTCACCCCTACCCGGGTATAGGCCGTCGACGAGAGACCTCCAGCAACTCCTGTCCTGAGCTTCTCCTTCGATTCTACTCCAGGTGGTTCCCAGTCTCTTGATGTCTGCTTGGAGGTCTCGACGCCAGGAGTTTCTCGGCCTACCTCTTTTCCTCTTTCCCTGGGGGTTCCATGACAATGCCTGCCTAGTGATACTGGAAGCTGGCTTTCTCAGACTGTGACCGATCCATCCCCATCTTCTTCGCCCAATTTCATTCTCTGCTGTTATCTGCTCTGTTCTCTCCCAGAGTCTGACGTTGCTGATCTTCTCTGGCCAGTGGATTTTACAAATTCTTCTAAGGCAACTGTTCATGAAGGTCTGTACTCTGTTGACTGTGGTTTTTGTCAATCTCCATGTCTCTGCTCCATATAGGAGAACTGCTTTTACATTGGAGTTGAAAATCCGGACTTTGGTGTGTTGTGACAGCTCTCTGGAACTCCACACTTTTTTCAACTGGAGAAAGGCTGCTCTGGCTTTACCGATTCGTGCTCTGACATCTGCATCAGTGCCGCCTTTTTTGTCTATGATGCTCCCGAGATAGGTGAAGGACTCCACCTCCTCCAACGGGGTGCCAGCAAGCAAGACTGGTTCTTCCCTGGTTGCGTTCAGCCTCATTGTCTTTGTTTTCTGTTTGTGAATGGTGAGGCCCACTTGGGACGAGATGTCAGCAAGCCTCGTGGTCTTGTCCTGCATTTGTTGATGAGTGTGGGACAGTAATGCCAAGTCGTCTGCAAAATCGAGGTCGTCAAGCTGTGTCCACAGTGTCCACTGTATTCCACTTCGTCTGTGCTCTGTGGTCATCTTCATGACCCAGTCTATGGCCAGTAGGAAGAGGAACGGAGACAGCAGACACCCCTGCCTGACACCAGTTCTGACCTGGAGCTCTCTGGTGAACTGCCCTTCGTGGATCACGCGACATGTCATGCCATCATAGCTGCTCTTGATCAGGCGGACGAGCTTTGTGGGTACACCGTAGTGTCGTAGGAGTTTCCACAGAGTCTCTCGGTCCACGCTGTCAAATGCTTTCTCATAATCCACAAAGTTGACGTACAGCGGGGAGCTCCACTCCAGAGACTGTTCCACGATGATGCGGAGAGTGGCGATCTGGTCTGTACATGATCGGTTCTTCCTGAATCCTGCTTGCTGGTCTCTCAGCTGGGGGTCAACGGAGCTCTTCATTCTCTCTAGGATGATCCTGTTGAAGACCTTTCCTGGTACTGACAGCAAGGTGATTCCTCTGTAGTTGGAACACTTGCTGAGGTCGCCTTTCTTGGGAAGCTTGATTAGGTACCCCTCCTTCCAGTCAGCTGGCATCACATCCTCTTCCCAGATCTTTCCAAACAGTGGGTACAGCATCTCTACTGTTGTCTCTAGGTCTGCTTTCAGAGACTCCGCTGGGATGCCATCTGGCCCTGCTGCTTTGCCATTCTTCAAAAATGCCACTGCTTTTCTGATCTCTTCCCGGCTGGGTCTGTCACAGCTGATGGGTAGGTCGGTCTCTGCCGGCTGGATGTCGGGGGGGTCGGGTGGGCTAGGTCTGTTCAGTAACTCTTCAAAATACTCGGCCCATCTGTCGAGTTGGTCTGCTCTGTCTGCAATAGGCTTGCCTTCTTTGTCTTTTACTGGTCTTTCTGTATGACCATACTTACCCGACAATCTTCTGGTAATGTCGTAGAGCTGTTTCATGTTGCCGCTGCCTGCTGCCTTTTCTGCCTCTGCTGCCAGGCTGTCTGTGTAGGCCCTCTTGTCTGCCCTGATACTCCTCTTCACCTCGCGGTTGGCTTCCGAGTATTCCCCCTGTGCCCTTACTTTGGCTGCTCTCGTGCGACTGTTGTTGACCGCTGCTTTCTTCTGCTTCCTCGCTTCTATCTTCTTCAAGGTCTGTGCCGACAGCCAGTCCTTGTGGTGGTGTTTCCTGAACCCTACAGTGTCTTTGCAGGTTGAGTTCAGCGCCTCTCTAACTGCCTTCCACTGCTGCTCTGTGGTGACCGCCTCCTCTTCATTTACTAGCTCCTGTAGCGCTTGAAACCGGTTGGACAGCACCAGTTTGAACTCTTCTCTAACTCCAGTTTCTCTCAGGAGGCCTACATTATAGCGCTGTCTTCTTGTTGTCTCTGTGCGGCTTTTCTTTAGCTTGAGCTTCATTTTTAAGGTAAGCAGATGGTGGTCTGAGGCGACATCTGCTCCCCTCCTCACTCGAACATCTTGAAGGGATCTTCTAAATTTCTTGCTAAAAATTTCAAATACAAGCGATCAAAAATTCTCTGTAACTTCAGTAGCTGACTGGCCCTTCGTTTGTCTTGTACTGTGTTTGTCTTAAATGGCGTAAATCCGTGTCTGTTTCGTGAGTGTGTGTGTTGGGTTTCAGGCGCGGCGCTTTGAGTCGATTTCCCCAAAATTGAGAAAAAGCGCCTATATAATAACGGTATTATTATTATTATTATGTTGGTTGCCAATATAGTGCCAAGCTGGATCCATCCTAGAACCAGTATAGTGAATGTTGGTTGCCAATATAGTGCCAAGCTGGATCCATCCTAGAAGCAGTATATGGTGAATGTTGTTTGTCAATATAGTGCCAAGCTGGATCCATCCTAGAACCAGTATGGTGAATGTTGGCTGCCAATATAGTGCCAAGCTGATCCATCCTAGAACCAGTATGGTGAATGTTGGTTGCCAATATAGTGCCAAGCTGGATCCATCCTAGAACCAGTATGGTGAATGTTGGCTGCCAATATAGTGCCAAGCTGGATCCATCCTAGAACCAGTATGGTGAATGTTGGTTGGCAATATAGTGCCAGCTGGATCCATCCTAGAACCAGTATGGTGAATGTTGGCTGCCAATATAGTGCCAGCTGGATCCATCCTAGAACCAGTATGGTGAATGTTGGCTGCCAATATAGTGCCAGCTGGATCCATCCTAGAACCAGTATGGTGAATGTTGTTTGCCAATATAGTGCCAAGCTGGATCCATCCTAGGGCCAGTATGGTGAATGTTGGCTGCCAATATAGTGCCAGCTGGATCCATCCTAGAACCAGTATGGTGAATGTTGGCTGCCAATATAGTGCCAGCTGGATCCATCCTAGAACCAGTATGGTGAATGTTGGTTGCCAATATAGTGCCAAGCTGGATCCATCCTAGGGCCAGTATGGTGAATGTTGGCTGCCAATATAGTGCCAAGCTGGATCCATCCTAGAACCAGTATGGTGAATGTTGGCTGCCAATATAGTGCCAAGCTGGATCCATCCTAGAACCAGTATGGTGAATGTTGGCTGCCAATATAGTGCCAAGCTGGATCCATCCTAGAACCAGTATGGTGAATGTTGGCTGCCGATATAGTGCCAAGCTGGAACCATCCTAGAACCAGTATGGTTGGTTAGTTATTGGGGTTTAATCCTGAGCAGGCAACTAAAGCCATCTCACGGCGGACCAGTATGGTGAATGTTGGCTGCCAATACAGTGTAAAGCTGGATCCATCCTAGAACCAGTATGGTGAATATTGGCTGCCAATATAGTGCCAAGCTGATCCATCCTAGAACCAGTATGGTGAATATTGGCTGCCTATATAGTGCCAAGCTGGATCCATTCTGGTGCCAACATGTAGCAAATATTCTGCCAACCTTTTTCCAACATGAATAGTATTGTCCCAGATTTGGACATTGGTAATTTAATCCAGCTTTAACTCATTCTACCCCAGACACACCACAGCAAGATAAGGATCGACCATGATAGTTCAAGGGTGATGCCATAATAGCTTTTCGCCTATGAGCGCCAAGCTATTCTGGCATCACCCTTGAACTATCATGGTCGATATATGTCCTGCACTACAAAGCAGTCTTCAGAGGACAACGGCAAAATCTGGGGATTTCGGTGTTGGGGTAGAATGAGTTAAGTTATCTGAGGAAAAAGACCATCAAGCACACATAGTGTTGAGAAGTGTTTGAAAATGATTAATGTGAACAAGAGTGCCGGTCCTGATGGGATCTGTGGCAGGACGTTGAAGTTCTGTGCTAAACAGCTTAGTGGTGTTTTTTAACACCTTTTCCAGTTCTCCCTAGATACCTGCTCTATTCCCTTCGCATGGAAAACCTCAACGGTCATTCCACTTCCCAAGAAAGATAACCCAAAACAACTGAACGACTTCCGACCAGTTGCATTAACCTCCCTTGTCATGAAAACGTTGGAGAAGATTGTCCGAGCTTTTGTTTTGTCTGCAACTGAAAGTAAAATGGATCCATTGCAGTTTGCTTACCGGGCTGGAAAGTATGTTGAAGATGCCAAGCTGTTCATTCTAGACAAACTGTACACTCATCTGGAGAGACCCGGTGCTCATGCCAGGATCCTATTTGCTGACTTCTCCTCTGCCTTTAATACCATGCAGCCACACCTGCTAGCCCAGAGATTACTGTCTAATTTTAACCTTCAACCACATCTTGTTTTGTGGATTACAGATTTCCTTATCGGTAGACCACAACGTGTTTTGGTTAATGGTCACTTCTCTAGTACTGCTGTCACGTGCACCGGGTCCCCCCAGGGGTGCTGCTTGTCTCCACTCCTTTACATCCTCTACACTGACGATTGTAGGAGTTGTCATGCTGACAGTTACATTGTCAAGTTTTCAGATGACAGCGCCTTACTTTCCCTTCAGCAAGGGTCATCTGACGAACATGGACCCTCGTTGACTGACTTTGTTCAATGGTGCGATGACTCGTTTTTAGACCTTAACGTGGGTAAGACATGTGACCTTATTTTTGATTTTAGGATGAACAAGCAGGATCACAGTAAGACTATTATACATGATAAGGAAGTTGCCATTGTCCAGAAGTATAAATACTTAGACACCATCTTCGATGATAAACTGAATTGGGATGTCTGAAACTGTTGTGAAGAAAGGCCAACAAAGATTGTATTTTCTGAGAAAGCTGAACTCTTTCTCTGTTGACAGGACCATTTTAACTTTGTTTTACAAATCTTTCTTAGAAAGCGTCCTGACATTTTCGTTCATTAGCTGGTTCCCAAATCTTGGTGTTAAAAACAAAAACAGTCTTCAGAGAATTGTTCATCTCAGCTCGATGATAATTCGGGAAGAACAAAGTTTAACTGTGTTCTGTGATCGTCCGATTGTAAGAAAAGCTAATTCCATCCTGGCTAGTGATGCTCACGTGATGAAAGACCTCTTTGAATTGCTCCCGTCTGGTACCCCACCCGGGTCTGCCTTGGGGGACTTGGGTGGGGTTAGGTATTTTTTAGTTCCCAGGGTCACCCTGATCAGCCCCACAGGGTGGGTTTTTCTCTCTATTCTGGGGCATGTGTTTCTGTCTACCCTTTGTCCATTCACCTGTATTTGCCTTTTTAAAACTCTCCCTACTGTCTGCACTGCCTGTAGCTCTTGATATTGGATGTGTGTTGCTAAATGGTCTTAGCTTTATTTAGGCCCCATGTTGTAGGTTTATTTAACGTATTTGACCGGCTGGCGACATACATTCAATTTTCTGTTTAGTTTTTTTTTTTTTTTTTCACAAGCAGTGCAGGCACGTCCTGAGAAAGCCTTGTTGCTGTCGGGACGTTAAGCAATGTACAATCAATCAATCAATCAATGCTCCCGTCTGGTCGCCGATACAGACAACCATTATGTAAAACCAACCGCAGGAAACTGTCTTTCATCCCTGTTGCCGTCCGACTCTTAATATTTTGTAAATCTACACACCTGGTAAAAGTGTGTGTGTGTGTCATGTGTGTTTATACAGCTGTTTCATCGCGTGAATATCGCTGGCCTGGATGGACAGTTGTAGAGGGTGTAAGTGGAAAGTAAGACATTAATGTGCTCGCTGATAATGTCGTTAATAATGCTCTTTAAGTTTTAAATAATGTTTTTAGTAATTGTATTAGTTTAGAGTTTTAATATATCTTAATATTAGCATTATAAGTATTACAGATTTAGTTATATTAATATCAGGTACAAATGGTATATTAGAATGTCCTGATATGTTTATTGAATGACTTTTATTTGATTGTTCCCTCCGTCCACACAAATGTAATTGCCATTCCAGGGATAAATAAAGTTAATTGAATTGAATATATAAATCTGCTAGCTAGCTTCATTATGAGCCAACACTAGGCCTGGACAATTGCCATTTTCCCTTTGCATGGCAAGATCAAATCAAACGTTCATCAAAATATGTAACGCCTACCTCAAAACACAACTTGAAAAGAAAGACCTGAGCTCGTAGATTCACAGTGATGCACAAGTTTAATCTGATTCTCAGGTTTAAAAATAGAAAACACTCTAACTATACTGATAGTAATGATAAGCATGAAATATGAATAATTAAGGACAATGAATATCTCAGTTAACCCTTTCCATCCTGATACTTTACTTCCTGAATTAATTTGACTTTGATAGCTCAAGAGTAGTGACAGAACAGCTTGGTGCACAGTTCTGGCACCATCCTTGAACTAAAATGGTTGATCGATCTCCTTACCCATAACATAGCTTTCACAGGGCAATCTAAAGTTTAAAAAAAAATCACCCTCAGGCAGGACTCAACTGATTAATTACCCCCCCCCCCCCCCCACCTCCTCCCCACCCGCAAAAAACAAACAAACCTGTCTGTAAAAATACACAAAATGTAAAAATAAACAATGCCCGCCATCAACATGTTCTGATACATGACATACAAAAACCATCCCTGAATATATACACACAGATGTTCAGGTACTGGCAATGGGATCTGTAAACAAAACAGAGATGTTGTACACAGCGCATTCTTAAACTGTGCCCATGAATAACTTTCTTACAGGTTTAAATTGGGATTCTGTTTTCACAACAGGTTAAAGGGTCTGTAGACCCCCAGGTGTAAAATTTAGAGGGTACACAGACCCCCACTCTGAGCATAATAGAGAGACCGCAATTTTACTTCAGAAACACTGCATCTGTATGTTTTTTGGTGTTTGGTGTTTTTAAATTTGTTCTGACAGTTTGTGTCTTTTCCATGATGCTGATTTTTCAACTGTTGAGCTATCGTGCAAAAGTCTGTCTCCCTCTTCCAACTCTGTTTTCAGATAATTATAGACAAAACGCGAGAAACAGGTCGCTCCACCTACCAAGAACAAGATTAGATATATATAAAACTAACCTGGCCTTTTCAGGTGCAAAAGCATGTACCCCAGCATCTTAAGTCTATTTCTAAATTTAGTATATTTATGGATCGCCATTATTGCTTTATACTTCTAAACTAACATCACGATTTAATTCTCCTCTATTAATGCTGTTCACTCAGAGACATGTTCTAACTATAAGATGACCTTCAACTTATGTCGCTGTTATTATGTTTACTCACAAACCAGATAGGTGAGGCTAGCGCTGGAGGAATTGTACACAAACCAAGGCGAATGGGTGCCTGATAGGCGGGGGCAGGGGATCTAACTGTTTGTCTGTCCAGCGCTGAGTGATTCCCCTTGGTTTGTGTTATTATGTTTGTTTTGTTTTTTCGCCTTTTATGCTTTTCATACACTTGAATGTTCATGATACTATGTTTGTTTGGCCCCCACCCGGGAGAGAGAGGAATACTGAGTGGACTGAACCAGCATTATCACAATGACTGAGTTAACCCCTTAATTATATCTTTTTGACTCTTCATTTTTCATGTCCCCCGCACCCCACCCGGGTCTGCCCTGGGGGACTTGGGTGGGGTTAGGTATTTTTTAGTTCCCAGGGTCACCCTGGTCAGCCCCACAGGGTGGGGTTTTCTCTCTATTCTGGGGCATGTGTTTCTGTCTACCCGAGGTCCATTCACCTGTATTTGCCTTTTTTAAACTCTCCCTACTGTCTGCACTGCCTGTAGCTCTTGATATTGGATGTGTGTTGCTAAATGGTCTTAGCTTTATTTAGGCCCCATGTGTTAGGTTTATTTAATGTGTTTGACCGGCTGGCGACATACATTCAATGTTCTGTTTAGTTGGTTGTTTTTTTTCACAAGCAGTGCAGGCACGTCCTGAGAAAGCCTTGTTGCTGTCGGGACGTTAAGCAATGTACAATCAATCAATCATGTCCCCCGCACAGAGTAAATACCATTGGAAGTTACCCCTAAATCATTATTATTTAAACAGCCACATTTTTATGAAAATCAAAAATAATACTTAAGGGGTTAACTCAGTCATTGTGTTAATAATACTTCAGTCCACTCAGTATTTCTATCTCTCTTTATACGTTACTAATAAGTTACAACTAACTTTTAAGAACCTGCAGAGGTAACCTTTAAGTTACTTATCATAAGAACTTATTAATTACTTATCATAAGAACTTATTAATTACTTACTGTAAGTTCTTACAAGTTCTTACAACAACTTAAGTCACAACTTACTTGGTCAGATTTGACAAGATACAAGGACAATAAAAAAAACTTTTTTTTTCTCAGTAGTACTCTGGCGGTGGTGCTGATGGGGCTAAACAATCAGGCACAAGTGGTGTAAATGATGTGTCATCTCTCTGCGAAGCATATGACAAAAATATTGATTGATTACCAAATCTGATTTTTATTTGTTTAAAAGATTGTGTAGTTTTTCTGTGGTTTCCTGAACACCGATCTGTTTTCCCATCTCTAAAAAACTAGCCTTTAGTTCTTCAACATTCACAGGAGATTGACTACGCATTTTATTCTGAATTTCAGACTTCTGTTTTTTGTAATTATTTAAATCATCCTGGACCCGCTTAAATTCTTCGTCATCAATAAAATTATCATTCAATGCCTTACTGATAATAAGTTTCATACTGCTCAGCTTTGCACCAGCAAGCGTACTCAATGCTTCATGTTTCTGTAATTTCGTGTGAAACCTCTTGTTCAAGGCTTCCAAACCAAAACAAGTCAGGCATGTAGCAACGCTAACACCCTCAACTGCTATTCCAGCCAAACTTCCAATTCCCGTGGCAAACAGAACAATACCTACTACAGAACATCCAGCTGAAACTGCACCAATAGCCATAGAAGTGTTTTGAACAGAATTGAAAACGGTCTTATACCTCCTTTTGCACCGTGAATACTTAGCCTCTTCACTTTCCAAATATTTTAAAGCTTCTGTAATATTTATTAATCTGAATGCGTCTGCCTGTAATGTTTTATCTGAAGCAATTGGCACAGCTGTCACCTGTGGATCAGGCGCAAGTGTTGTTTTAGTCGTCACATTTGTTTCAGTCGGCTCGAGCGTCTGTAGTTGCGGATAGAAGTTTACCATTTTTTTTATTGACAAATATTTTTTTTTTTATTTAATCAGCAATTACATTTTGCAACTCTTCAAAAGTATACAATTTGTTAGCATAATAAAATGCAACAAGATCAATGTGTTCAAGGTTTATGTAAGTTAGATGAACAAAAGTTGCTTTGTCGACCACCACCTTGACAGCCGGAACACTGCTCGAAACATTAATAACATCATTATTTTTTGTAATAGCAATAAAGACCTTTGATGACTCTGCCACTGTGTCATTCCATGTAAGTTTAATTCCTTGTGCAATTTGAGCCTCTTTAGCAGTAGTTACTGATCTCATGATAATTTCAAATACTATTGTCGCTTCTCTTGTGATGGGAAAGTTTATTGGTGCAAACACGACCTTCGCATCAGACCTACCCTTCCTATGTGTAAGAAGATATCTCCGTCTCTCATAATTTTCAACTTTCAGTTTTTCTCTGCTATTGTCGTCTGGGGCAAAGCTTGGAACAAGACTTACAATAAGCGGCCCCGAGTTAACAACCTTCCTAAACACTAAGGCGCCTTCATCATCGGTGTATACATAAGGACTAATAAATTCAATCTTTATGTCCCAGTCAATTGTTGGAGGTGGTGCAGGCACAGGTGAAAAAACCCACTTACTACCCACATGTATTAAGTTGTAGGGCGAATTATTTACAGGTGGAGTAGGTACAGTAACATCACGCAGCTGACCAAGTTTAGGAATCTGTTTTTCACCGTCTTTCATGTCAACAATTACTTTCCTCTTGTACATGCCATTTAAATCAAGTTCAAAACCATATATTTCTCCAACATCCCCTTCCTTCTCAAAATCCTGGACGTCTGCCAAATCTTTCAACTCTGTAACCGGACACGCAACTGGTATGATTGTTCGCTTTGGACCAAGACCACTCATTTTTATAAACAAAAATAAAATTATTTAACTTCTAACACTACACTAAAATCATGCATAAGAACTGGTTTGTCATCCTGATTAGTTACAGATATACTCAGTGACTCAAAGAAACTAGAACCTAATTTCTTAAACTGCAAATTAGGAAATCTAACAACTACACTTTCACAATACGGAGCAGTTCCAGTAGGTAAGCATCTCAACAAAGTTGAAGGCTTTCCATTGTGAACATTCTCAGATGTGTTTAGTTCTTTCAAATAAACATTTAGCACTGTGTGTACTGACAAATTGACAGGACGTTTTCCAGTTATTTCAAGTTTTTTTGTCTTCATTGTTATAATACCAAACATAGCTTTATCTAAATCATCTGTTCTATACCAATCTTCGTCAATATAAAATCCAAGTAAATATGCAAATCTATCTGAAATTTTTAACCAATCTTGTTTCAGAAATTCTAATGTAACAAGTAGGTTAGCTGGATTTAAAGTTGCTTTAATTTTAAATTTACTTTGAAACCATTCAGCTATAGTACAAAAGTCATAATACCCAGGTGGTATAGCTTCAGTCTTACCATCAAAAATTACTTTATTATATATATCATCTTCTACATTAAACCATTTTACTGTATAGAACAATTCATGGATAGCTACAGACTTGCTACCATCCCGATTATCAATCCCATTAGTTAACCACACTGGTTTGCTTGTGTCAAGATTTGTTAAGGTAATAAACATTTTTATTATCTCATATAAAAAAGGATGGAATTTAAATCACCAACCATTACCACAACAAACGCATTTGAATTTAATGTGAATGCCAAATATAATGTTGCACCTACTTATGAACAGAAAATAATTCAGTTAAATCAGCTTGATATAGCTGTAAGCGAACAAGATTTATTTCAAGTGAAAGTACCAAATCCATTTGACCATTATCTAAACCCTCCAATAACAGATGACTCAACTGCAAGAAAGTGGTCTTCAAGCCCACTAAAGATGTTTCAAAACCAACTTAACTTTGCCATACTATGCTCAACTACAGGCTGTGGTGTTTCATTTACAGACCACTTGAATCACTCAAACAAACTGATTAGGTCTGTCTATCGTTTTCATGTTTATTACCAGCTTAGACGTATACTGTCAGAACTGCATACACCATTACCCACTGATTCCAGTTTCAACAGGTATAACAACCCCATGGATATGAAAGCGTTTGAACGCATTTGTAATGAATTTAACATAAGCACTAAGTATGACTTCACACAAAAACTTGATGATCACCACGGCATTGGTACATTGTATTACGCTTTGAGTCACAGACAATACCCTCAAGATTATTACCCTGGTTACACTTCATTCTCATCAAAATCACAAGTCTGGATAGGATCAATAGAGCAGAAGCAGACTAATGCGTGGACCACATTTATTTTAGATAAATCTGACGGGTTTACTCAAGCGGGAGTTGAGCGCGTAAATGAGTCTATCAGAACATATGTCTGGTGTATACTAGGTGCTCAATCACTAACAAAATCAAATATTTTGAATGGAAGTGGAATATTCGATTCGCAAAAACAATTTCTCGCTAATCTTGAAGATTCAGTAAATTCAGTAGTTGATCTCCCATCTAGCATACAACGCTACCAAGACGTACTCAGATATGCGAGATCAAAAGTTGTAGTAGGCTTCGGTTTATACATGTTACCATCTGACCTTCAACTCCAAATGGGGACAATAACAAATTATAATAATGAAATAGTTGTTGCAGGTGTTGGTCAAAAACTAGGTCTCAATAAAACTGTAAACTTAGGAGCAACCACTGCGCATGTACAGACATTAAAATCATTACAAGTGGTTACTTCCCTTGCTCCAACAACCATACAGCCAGTAACGCCGCTACCAACCCCTGACACACATGAGTCAGAAAGAACTGCATTGGTAATAGGTCTAACAGGATTAGGTATATTACTTCTTTACCTGTTTCATTAAATAACCCACCATCAACCCTCCTACTGTAACCAGAAAGATCCACATATGCTCTGCCATAAACCCTACTGCCTTTGCCGCTGTACTAATCAGCCAACTGACAACTGTGCCAATTATACCAGGCAAAGCATCCATTGCTTTCAGAGCCAATTTTTTAAGCAAGTCTGATATGTGAGACAACTGTTTCTTTACCCATGACTGTAAATCTTTTGGGTCTGTTGGAGTCGGTGGGCCCGGGGTTGGTGGTGCTGGTGCCGGGGCCGGGGGTGCACCCCCACCAGCACCGGAGACAGCTAACACAACAGTACTGATAATAAATCCAAGAGCTGTAATTAAACTAGCAATTGTGATACCCTGTTCTCTGAAAAGTGTTTTAAGTCTCTCAGCCAATGTTGTGTCTTCGTGAAGTATTTTCTGAATAGTTTCTCTAATTCTGTTGACCTGTGATTTTAGTTTTTGTCTTCCAATACTAATCACTTCTAACCTTCCTGATCTTTCTATCTGCAAATCATTTAATCTGTGTTGGATTCTTTCTTTCATTTCTGTGTCAAGATTCCCATTGTCTGCTGTAGCCAGTTTCTCTTTTTCACGTTCTATGTGTTTATCAAGCTCACCTAGTTTGGCAACATTATTAACCATCTCACCTCTTATTGACTGCAGTGATTTATCTAACCCTATAATCTCTCTCATTGACAAAGGTGGGTCATCTATTGTTTTCATAGCATCATTTAATTGTCCTTCAGTAAATGAGGTTTCTAGTATCACTGTGTTTGCTATTTCTGGTAGGCTTGTTACTGGTGCCATTTCAATCTCTTGCCCTGTTGGCAACTTTGTTTGTGTGTCTTGAAGCACACTAACCAGTCTTGGCGTGACAGGAGACCCTCCAATTCCAAGTTGACGCAAGGCACCAACACCACCTTCATTTTTGATTGTACTTAAAGCCCTAAACCTACTAGGGTCTTTTTTGTTAGTCAATAGTACTTTTCCTTTGTCAACAGTATTTAAATATAAATGACCCTTGACATCAAGTTCAAACTGATTAGGGTCTATGTTGTCTGGGCGGCCACCAACATGATCATAAAACGAGTTCACTTTGGTTTCTAAAAGTTCATGACGTAAACTGTAAATATTTCTTGTACCAGTCATATCTGCCATATCTGTCATATCTGTTGTATTACCAAAATCATACGTGTCATCCATTTCAAAATCTTCATGATTAAATCCTCCCGCAGCCATTGTTTTATTAATTTATTATTTTTTATTGTGCATAATAAAAATGACACAGTCTTATGGATCAAAGTTAGACCCATACAGAAAACTACGTGAGCCTCTCGGTGTTAAGGCCATTAGACAATCAATCGTCATCACAAACAATCCTACTACTATAGACCAGAACCAAACACTTACAGTCAAGTTTCCAAACCTAGGTCCCAGTGACGTTATTGTTCCTGACACTACCCCACCCGGGTCTGCCCTGGGGGACTTGGGTGGGGTTAGGTATTTCTTAGTTCTCAGGGTCACCCTGGTCAGCCCCACAGGGTGGGTTTTTCTCTCTATTCTGGGGCATGTGTTTCTGTCTACCCTTTGTCCATTCACCTGTATTTGCCTTTTAAAAACTCTCCCTACTGTCTGCACTGCCTGTAGCTCTTGATATTGGATGTGTGTTGCTAAATGGTCTTAGCTTTATTTAGGCCCCATGTGTTAGGTTTATTTAACGTATTTGACCGGCTGGCGACATACATTCAATGTTCTGTTTTTTTTTTCACAAGCAGTGCAGGCACGTCCTGAGAAAGCCTTGTTGCTGTCGGGACGTTAAGCAATGTACAATCAATCAATCAATGTTCCTGGCACTGCACGCCTAGCATTTAATATTGAACTTTCATCAGACGCAGATGACAAAAGAACTCTAGTTGACAATCTTGGCAGAGCAATTGTTAGAACTATTAAAGTAAAACTTGAAGGACAGGAAGTGTTTAGTCTTGACGACTCTGATGTGTTCTACTGTTACAAAGACCTTTGGCTCACAAGAGAAGAACGAGAAGACCGTATTTACCAAGGCATACAATCTGATAATATTGGTAAACTTCGAATCAATGCCAGAGATAAGGTAACTACTGGGGTAGCCAAAGACATTATTATAGCAAAAACATATGGAACTAGATTTTACATTCCACTTGAGTTTGAAATCCTCACAGCTCATCTGCCTTATTATCAAGGAGCACTGAATGACCGTCTGAGCTTTGAACTAACTTTCAATGACTACTCCAAAGTTATTAAATCATCTGCCACAGATGCAACATACAAGATCTCTAACATTTCTTTGGAATATGAAATTGTCACACATACTGAACTAGCTAGACTCATTCAAAATCAGTACCAGTCAAGACTTCCAATTTATTATGACAGGGTGATTAGACATAGTTTAATGCAAAAAGACAAGAGTGACCCGATGTGGAATATAAACTTGAACACACCTGCCAGGTCACTGAAAGGTATTCTTATGTTGTTTGTTGAACCAGCAGATCCATACAAAAGGGATTCAGAAAAATTCTACAATCCTAAGATTACACATTTGTCCTGTACAATTGAAGGCCCTCCTAATCAAGTGTACGCGTCTGGAATGTTACCATACCAGCACTACGATGAGATCGCAAAGTATTTTGCAGGAGGAAGGATTAGAGATAAACCTGCAAACATTGCGTGCAAAGATCTACATCTGTATGATGTTAGGATCGGACAATATCTTACAAACAAATATGCACTGTGGTTAGACCTTCGCAGTACAGACGACGATTATCTTCATGGGTCAGGACGAACTGTCGAGAATGGTAGTGATGGAATAACAATTCAGATACAAAAGAAGGTTGAAACTGCTGCAGCCATTAACATATATTTGTACCTGATATATGACGCACAACTCAATATTGCAGAAAGCAGACTAAGTGGACACATATATTAAAATTATATTGTGTATTAAAATCAACCGTAGCTTGATGACACTCGATCCACACTGTGGCTTATTTGTTGGTGCCACAGGGTGTGGGAAAACTGAATTTGTACTTAACCTCTTACAAACAAGATACATCCACCATTTTGAAAACATTGTAATATTTTGTCCTACAATCAAACACAACAAAGCTTATCACAACCGTTTATTCATTTGGACTGACAGCAATATATACTTAGTCGACCCTGAGAAAAAACTGAATGACTACCTACAATATTTTTACAAGCAATTTGAAGGACAGCCAACATTGTTTATTGTTGATGACTGTTCAGCAGAGAAAGACATTGTCAAGAAGAGAAACACATTAGCAGAACTTGCTTTCAGTGGTAGACATGCAAATGTAAGTGTATGGATTCTCACTCAAAAATATAATGCAGTACTGAAAGATTTTTCGAGAACAGTTAAAGTTTATCTGTTTGTTTTACTGTAAGGACCGTGACAGCTTTGAAGACTGTCTCAGAGAAAATGATGTCATACCAAATAAACATGAACGGGATGATGTAAAAAATAAACTGAAATCAACTAAGCATCTAAAGCTCATTTTAAAGACAGATCAGCCCACAGGGTATGGGTTAGTAAATGATGTAAATTAATTTATTCTTTTGTTTGTCTAATAAAAATGACAGACGGACAAATCATACAGGTGCTTGATCTCACACACCTTTTCAAAGATGTTATGCACTTTACTGACTTAATATCACCCAAACAGACTTACATAAGCCTTTCAGCACCATCAGAAATATATGCTACATATAGTGTGACTTTGGATTATGTTGATGAGCATCCAGATGTGGAGCGCATGACAGTTGATTTAAAGACACCTACTTTTAAAGTTGATGATACCAACTATGGTTGGTTAGGAGAAGTTTGTTATAGCATATTTAAACAACTACGCAAACTAAATGTTTATATTGACAGTGTTACAGTTAATAAAGTGGTATTACACAAGGTGAGCCACCAGAGTTAACGTTAATATTTTTTATATTATAATAAAATGAACCAAGACGAACTCCTTCTATTGAATGATATCAATGCTGTAGAGAACAAAGACTTAGACTCTAAGAAACAGCGTCTTTTGTCTGTGATTGTCTCAGGCAAATCAAAGACTTATCTTGGAAAACAATACATGACAGAAGACATAGAATCTCTTACGGCTGACGAGCTAATCAAGCTTCATTCAAAATATGAAAACCACATCGCTTCACTAATGACTCGTGATTTAAGTCGATCTCTAGTATGCCTATACACAAAAGCAGTGAGTCACTTTCTACCTGTGGATAGTGACAGTCTATCACACGACCTTGAAAGCAATCCTATTGTTTCAAGTTCAATTGGTAAATTAGCAGGTATCATGTTTTACAAGTTTGGAAATTACCTTGCACCTGTGGTAACCTTACTTGTTACTGGGAGTCATATTGATTTTTCAAAAATAAATTTTACTGCAGAAGAAAATGGACGAAACCCAGATGACTCCGCAACCGAACCCCAGTCCAGTTTTGACACAGGTTCAAACTGTGACTAAGGCTAAAAGTCCAGGCCGCATTGAGGCAGGAAAAAGATTAGCCGAATGGAACAAGCAAAAAAAATTACAGCTTCAAACACAAACAGAAAAGACTCATGTGACTGACCAGGCGTCAACACCTTCAGGGCCAGTGTCACTACCGTCAGGACCAACACCCCCTCATCAAAGTGAGAGACAAACAACTAAGTCTGACCCTGAAACAACAAAATATATAGTTGCCGGATTTGTTGTCGGATTTGGTTACGTAGGTTACCAATTATACAAAAAATATAAACCACAGACTCGTACAGTGACCAAAAAATCAGACACTCCAAAAACAAAACCAGAAGTCGCCACATTACCAGTAACACCCAAAGCCGTTGACCCATTTTATATGCAGTAAATAAAAATATTATTTTAATTTTTATTGCCTTAGAAAATGAGCGACACAAAGAACTTGATGAACCTTGTGTATCACTCTGCCGTAATCAGTGGATTAGCAGTAGCTTATTCTATGCTAGGAAAAAGTCTACTCAAAATGAAATCAGCAGACCTCAGTAGATTAGACTTTGAAGACAGTGCTAAGCTAATTGTAGTTGTTACAGCGTCGATTGTGACAAAAGATTTTCTTGTCAAGCAAGGAATTATTCCCGAAAATGTTTCTATGTAAATAAAATAAATATGGCGACGATAGCTATTATGATTGGTGGGGCAGTTGTTAACGCATTGGCATTCAGTGGTTCAAACTATCTCTTTTCAAAAATGGGTAGAGAAGAATCTGCAGAAGAATTGAAGCGCCATAATGAAGCGTCAGAAAAACTTGCTCAAGCCCAGCAGGATTATGAGAAGAATAGAATTGAAAAACTTGATTTCATCAATGAAAAACTGAGGCTAGAAGGTCACGCACAACATACGTTTTCAAATACAGACGAAGCAATCGGGGAATATTTTCTTGTCACAGGTGAAGACATGTCTATACCAAAACCAAAACTAAGTGACTATTACAAACCAAGCACACAACAAAGAAACGGGGAGATAATCTTTGTTCTAGTGGGAATGACATTTGTTTATTTTACAGGACCCCCACCCGGGTCTGCCCTGGGGGACTTGGGTGGGGTTAGGTACTTTTTAGTTCCCAGGGTCACCCTGGTCAGCCCCACAGGGTGAGTTTTCCTCTCTATTCTGGGGCATGTGTTTCTGTCTACCCGAGATCCATTCACCTGTATTTGCCTTTTTAAAACTCTCCCTACTGTCTGCACTGCCTGTAGCTCTTGATATTGGATGTGTGTTGTTAAATGGTCTTAGCTTTATTTAGGCCCCATGTTTTAGGTTTATTTAACGTATTTGACCGGCTGGCGACATACATTCAATGTTCTGTTTAGTTTAGTTTTTTTTCACAAGCAGTGCAGGCACGTCCTGAGAAAGCCTTGTTGCTGTCGGGACGTTAAGCAATGTACAATCAATCAATCAATTATTTTACAGGAGTTTTCATTGCTAGAAAAAATGGCAGCCGAAAATAAACTATCAAAAATATATTACTCGCCATCAGGCTATTGGAAAGGGCAAACAGCTATTCAGAAATTACAACCCCACCCGGGTCTGCCCTGGGGGACTTGGGTGGGGTTAGGTACTTTTTAGTTCCCAGGGTCACCCTGGTCAGCCCCACAGGGTGGGTTTCCTTTCTATTCTGGGGCATGTGTTTCTGTCTACCCTTGGTCCATTCACCTGTATTTGTCTTTTTAAAACTCTCCCAACTGTCTGCACTGCCTGTAGCTCTTGATGTTGGATGTGTGTTGCTAGACAGTCTTAGCTTTATTTAGGCCCCATGTTGTAGGTTTATTTAATGTATTTGACCGGCTGGCGACATACATTCAATTTTCTGTTTTTTTTTTTTTTTTTCATAAGCAGTGCAGGCACGTCCTGAGAAAGCCTTGTTGCTGTCGGGACGTTAAGCAATGTACAATCAATCAATCAATCATATTCAGAAATTACATGCCACTGTGGGCGGAGATATATCACTCAATCAAGTCAAACAATGGTTACAGAGACAAGCAATTTGGCAGATATATCTCCCTGCTCCAAGAAAAATAACAAGACCCCATTTTGAAAACACATCACCTAATGACACACATCAAATGGACCTCCTGTTCCTACCACATGACACAATAAGAAAGAAACGATACAAGTACGCACTGACTGTTGTAGACATTGCTTCAAGATATAAAGACGCTGAACCCATATCTGACAAAACTGCTACCACTGTTGCTACTGCATTAACAAAAATATATGGTCGTGGCCCTTTAAGATACCCCAGACTTGTGCAGGTCGATGACGGATCAGAATTCAAAGGTGCTGTTAATCAGTTATTTGCAAAGCATGGCGTACTGGTCAGACGAGGCATTCCAGGCGTACACAGATCACAGGCAATTGTAGAGAACTTTAACAAACAGTTATCAGAGAGACTTTTCAGTTACCAGTATTCAAAGGAACTCATGCATGACACCCGGAACACTGAGTGGGTTAAGAGATTACCACATGTGATAAAAGCAATGAACAATGAAGGCCATCCAAAACCTGCTGATGCTATTAAATTTAAAACAATTACAGACCCAAAAACAGGACCAACCCCAACCCCAGCACCGCTTGCACCAGACACAAGTTTATTTACTAAACAGGTGAGATATTTATATCAACCAGGGGAGGCTGAGAACGACGTGAAGCGCAGGGCAACAGACCCCATCTGGTCAACATCCATTCATAATATAAAAAAAATAATTCCCGGTCCTGACGGTCCTGGCGCAACAATATATTATCTGTTCGACCCTGCACCCCAGAGGGCATTTGTCAGAGAAGAATTACAGATTATTCCCCCAGACACCGTTACTCATTTCAGTAACTAAGTCGTCAATTAATTCATCAACCAGTTCATCACAAATGTCTTCAGATAACTTGAGCCTGTAATGACCAGGTGCATAAGCCTTTTCCTTGGTGTGAAACACTCTTTTCGTGTCTCCAACTGCTAGTGACTTCTTATGTGTTTGGATCATTTCAAGATTATGTTTGTTTGATCTCAGTGACTTGTTTGGATAATCAGGCATCAATGCACCATCTAACACTTGCTTGTAATGTTCATGACGAATGTCTTTATTTTTTATTGCTGTTTTTTTATTCCTTTGGCTTTTGACTGACTTCCCTTCTGGTGCAGTATAGAATACATTTTTGATCTCAGTCCAACATACTCAACTATTGGCACACCATTTAGTTCATCCTTAAACTTTCCAGGCACTTTCTTGTTTTGTGTGCTGTACAGTGGATGATCCTTAGGGTAGTCAGACGTGTCATACATGTGTAACTCTGTTTTCATGTCTTCATAAAAGTCTTCAGTACACACATCAATGATCATAGAGTCAGTGTCAGTGTATAACAGACGGCAGTCAGGATACTTTATTTTGAAGTAATCATAATAAAATTCAAGCAAAACCAGTTTTGACAACTCCAGTATTGCCATACCAATGAATACTGGCTTGTCCAGTTTGACAATCTTTTTTTTGAGTGACACTGCATACAATGATGAATGAAACTCTTTTTACCCTGTGTACTGTGGCTTGCCTGTAAGTTTAATTGCGCCGAATTCAGTTGTGACAGTCTCACATCTTTTCTGTGATGAGGATTTTCCATTGTCTTGCCAAAACAGGCATTGTTCATAAGCTTAAAGAAGTCTTTGTCAAATGCAGTGTTGCCGTCTCTGGCACGAAGGGTTGTGTTCTTCATTATGTAATCTTTCATAAAAGCACTCTGATCAAATTGAATTCCTCTGTGAACTTTCTTTAGTACTAACCCATGTCTGATGTAAAACTGCAACAAGCGATAGTGACAAACGTAATTAAATTTGTCATTTAAATTTGGCACAAGTTTGGTGTCTTCTTTTTTCCCTGTCATACTCATTTTCTCAACAGCTAATGGATAATCATTGTGGTAATCATGTAGATGGTGTGGATACTCCAGGTCTACTTCAAAGATCCAACCCTTCGCGTCGTTTCGGTCAAGATTCATAATATTGTTAGTTAACCCTGACTCTGTTACATCATACTGTGACAAATCATACAGACAAAAGTTTTTCAAGGGCAATAACTCACACATTGCGAACCCATAAAGGTTATTAGCGTCAAGGTACGTAATGAATGACCTTGACCTTGAGGGGTCAAAACCCTGGTCAAGGTCATCCAGATATTTATTGTTGGCTCTGGCGTAGTTATTTGCTGCAATACTAATTCCTCCCCTCAATCCACGTTCGACCATTTCACCCATCGTACGATCAGACAACAGGTCTATAAATATCATACTGGATTTCAAAAATGCATCCCATGTCATGCCAGGACTAGTTATGTAACAAGCTGGGTCAAGTCTGTAGTGCAACAAACCCTTTTCACGGTAACTTTCAAACATGTCTGCTAGCAAACAAACGTCAGCTTTCAAGTACTGGTCATGGTAGTCACCAATCGTCTGACACCCTAACTTCCCCCACGCATCAAGTGCGTGCTGGTATTCAGAGTCAGAAATACCTTTACCAGTTAGTGTAGAATAAAATTTATCTTTTGGTGGCAGTCTTGTTTCTTCAAACACAACCCAGTGATCAATGTACTCGTATGGATACACACCTTTCTTAATCAAGTCTGGCTCAAAATATTTACTCGTTATTGGATACTCAGTCAGTCCTTCTGCCAGACTAGCAAGACCTAAAGACAAATGTTGCATAGAGTCATAAAATGATAATTTGTCTCACCTAAAAGTTAAGTATTTCTCAGTTGTCTGTGCAATACAACTAATGTTTTTGTACGACTCGTCTACAGCCTGCATGATAATGTGTGAATCATATCCTTTGAGATTGTGGAAAAAGATTGGTAGTTTATATGTCTTAGGATCTGTTTTTAATAACAAGTTACAATTGTTATGTGCAGCACCTCTGTAACGCCCAGTTATGTGATCGTGGTCACGAACTTTATCACCACCTAAAGGTTGTTCACAAATCCAACACGTCTCAGCTGTATCAAATTTCAGTTTGTCTTCTTCTGTCATCACCAAAGGCATCTGACATGTTGTGAGATACTGTACTACCTGACTGTACAGATGTCTCATTTCTGTTAAAAACAGACATGCTGCATTTTCACCCCTGTAGATAACAGGTTCTGAATGCTGACCGTCTGACCTAACAATAATGTATCCAAAAGAACACACCACTTGGTCACTCAATTTTATAGTCTTTGGTAATGACTCTGGAACACGACCGTCATACGGAACAACTAATGATTCGAAATCAGCGTACACTACAAACGGCAGCTTTTGTTGATTCCCATAGTTCTTAAAATACACTTGACTACCAGGATCTGGATACTTAAGTACAGTCTGTATATCATCAGGTGACCTGCAGTGTAAAACATGTTTGTGTGCCACTGCAATAGAAGAGAATCTTTGTAAATATCTTTTACAAACTTCCTGTTTGCCATTGTGTTTTGTTGTATGCCCATGAATTAGACGTGACATATTTCTGATAATTGTGTAGTGGAAGTTATTGTTATCACCGGCAGGGCCTATTAGCAACATGTCAACATGCTTATCTTCTGACTGTCCGTAGGTTGGGGCAATTGGGGATACTCTAATTGGTTGTAACTTGTCAACAGACACATTATCCCACACATACACATTTACAGATATACCTGGATTTAGTTTTTCAAACAAGTCTATGTCTTCTATTTTAACAGGGAACTCAATGCCACTAAAATCGAGTTCATTTACAAATTTGGTGTAGTTAGATACACGTTCAGGTTTTGATTTTATAAAGTGTAATTTAGCAAGCACACACCACATGAAACAGAAATTGTCATTGTTCTGAATATTAACAACAGCCTTTTTGTTTGCAACCTCTGTTGGCAGTGGCAACCATGATTTACCTAATATAGGATGATACCTTGACTGCTTTAGTTTTAGTTCATGTACATGTCCTTCGTGCCAACCAGACCCCTTCATTTTTGCACTGTCAATTGCCTGTAGAAAGTCAGGTAAAAGTCTGTCTCTAAACACGTTCTCCAATTCTCTTTTTGTGTTAACAGTGTGTTGTCTTGTTGATATATACGATACAATCAATTCACCGTCCATTCTAGTAAATTCTATTTTTGCAACAATTTGAATCTTCACGCTACCTGTGATAAGATTTTGTTGTATGACAGAAAAAGAGTTTTCTATTGATTCATAGACGTTGTTAGTATTAGATATAGGCAAGTTTGTTGTGTGAAACACGTTTCTTAAACCAGATGAGCCAGGGTTTGATGGGCCAGGGCTTTGTGAATTGTCCGTCATTTTTATTTGTCCGTCAAAATAATAAATGAAAAAATATTACTGCTACCACAGTAAACATATTATCTATTTTCTGCACATGGGACATAATCACTAAAAAAGTCATCCACAGACAACCACTAAAGAAGGAGTTGTCTCCCATAGACTTATATGCTCACCCACAGATTTTAAGAATCATTTTTACCCCTCTGACTGGTGAGGCTAGTGTGTGTGTGTGGTTGTAATAATAAATTTAAGAAAATTTAAAAAAAAAATCTTCTTTTTTTAAAAAAAATTTATGAGAGAAAAAAAAAAAACGAGGAAAAAAAGAGAGAAAAAACGAGAAAAAAATTTGACAAAAGGGCTGCTTTGGTGACCTTCCACCTGCTTTCACAGGAATCGATGTAACCCGGGTTAGCTGCGCTATTAACCCCCTATGGAGGGGGTTAACCCGGCGGGTAGCGCATTCACCTTTTCCTGTGAAAGCCCTGTAGTGTAGAGAATGTCAACTGGACGCAATCGGGAAACGAACCCCGGCACAGTAAGGTTAGTTTGATCAAGACTAAGCCCCACTATCCAAGCGATCTATCCCCTCGGCCACTTGCAGTCCCAAAGAAAACTTTGGCTGTTTATGTATTTATGTTTGTCTGTTGACTGAAATCCTGAAAAAGCAGTACTCATGAGAATCTAACCAAGATAAAATATCGAGAAATTAAACCTACAAAGAAAGAGGCTTCTGAGAATCTAAGTCTTTTGTAAAAATAATCTCTGGTTTTTACCTCCTCAAATGGAGGAAGTCAGATGTGTCAGAGTCATGTGATTCTTGTACAGTACACTTCTGTCGCCTCAAGCGACGGCGCAGAGAGGGCTGAATGAATGAACAGTACACTTCGCTAACAAGCCCCAACAGGGTCAGACATGAATAAACAGTATACACAGAAAGTAAAATCTTAATATTGCACTGGCGTGAGTCTGTGTACAAACCTTGTGTTTTTTGCGGGTGTTATGTATGGTGTTTTGTGTGTGTGTGTGTGTGCGTGCGTGTGCGTGTGTATATGTGTGTGAGAGAGAGAGAGACCACCAGACATGAGTACATTGTACACTTGTACAAAATCACCCCTCCTAAACGGCTGTATTTATGAAAGGTGTTTGACGGCTGAGAGCTTTTCAAAAGCACAGTCCCGTTGTCTGAATTGAAAAGGAATGAAAAGCATCCCGCTATTGAAAAGCGGTGCGAGGTCTTTAACCGTGACATCAGCTGTTAGATTACTATATTAGACTCAGACTTACGGTACAATTGTACTGACATGAGTGTCTGTGAGTGTGTTTGTAAGTGAGTGTGTCTGTTTGTTTATGCATCTGTTTGTTTGTTTGTGTGCGTGCGTGCGTGTGTATGTGTGCGTGCGTGCGCGTGTGTGCGTGAGAGAGAGAGAGAGAGAGAGACACACACACACAAACAGACAGACAGACCACCGTTTGATTTTCCTCAGAAACCAGACAGGAGTACATTAAGACTTGTACAAACATCAAATCATGATGTCCCCTTGTTGATCTTTGTCATTATCTAGCAATTTAAACGACTGTATTTATGAAAAGGCTTTTGTCGGGTGATAGCCTTTCAAAAGCACAGTCTCGTCGTGGCTGAGTGTCTGAATTGAAAAGAGAGGAACGCCACCGCTTTTCAATAGCGGGCGTGAGGGGACACAAAAGGCAAACAAACCGTGACTACCAGGCAGCTCAAGGCTTACGGTAAATTGTACAGGCATGAGTGTCTGTAAGTGTGTTTGTTTATGTGTACGTGTTTGTAAGTGTGTACGTCTGTTTGTAAGTGTGTTTGTTTGTGTGTACGTCTGTTTGTAAGTGTGTTTGTTTGTGTGTACGTCTGTGTGTGTGTGTTTGTGTGTTAGATATTACTTGTTAGTTTCTTATACAACTGTTTTTCCAGCTGCCTGTATAGTACAGAGTATAGGCCACCGTTTGATTTCTCGGGAACCAGTCATTGAGTAAATATGAAGTCAATTTCGAAACTCTTCTTGAGTATATTGTCACCTCTCAGCAAATAGCCTGTAGAGCCGGCTTATTCATAGAGTGAAGTGTCACGCAGTTGATTAGCGGCGTGCTACTGAGCGCCGCGTGGCAACGATTAGACAACACAGGTGGGTAAACAGGTGAGCTGGCTTGCAAAGGACAAGCGCCACAGATTAAGACCTCTGTAACTTACTCATTAAAAAGAAGCTGATTTAAAACGTGTAAGTTTCACATGAGTGGAGTCTTGACACAGTCACTAGTTTATGTCTGTGTTGACAGAGTGGGTCTCACTCTCTCTCTGTGTGCGGTAGCTAATGTGGGCTTTATTCCCATTCAATCATGATTTTCGATGTGCATTTTCTTAAGGTCAAAAATAAATTGTGTGAATATCGACTCAGGGTCGGTACATACCGATTTAGTGGCTCAAGGATTTGAAAAGGTTTTGAAAAATGTTGGCAAACGTATTGCGACATTGTAAATACACTGTAAGTGCTATGAATATTTTATTCTGACGCGTCGTACCTAGAGTCAGCTGGCAACGGGCTGTGTTTACGTACATTGTATCATTGCGACATCGATCATATGAGCTAATTAAGAGAGAGAGGAATACTGAGTGGACTGAAGTATTATTAACGCAATGACTGAGTTAACCCCTTAAGTATTATTTTTGATTTTCATAAAAATGTGGCTGTTTAAATAATAATGATTTAGGGGTAACTTCCAATGGTATTTACTCTGTGCGGGGGACATGAAAAATGAGTCAAAAGGTTATAATTAAGGGGTTAACTCAGTCATTGTGATAATGCTGGTTCAGTCCACTCAGTATTCCTCTCTCTCCCGGGTCTGCCCTGGGGGAGTTGGGTGGGGTTAGCTACTTTTTAGTTCCCAGGGTCACCCTGGTCAACCCCACAGGGTGGGTTTTCCCCTCTATTTTGGGGCATGTATTTCTGTCTACCCTTGGTACATTCACCTGTATTTTCCTTTTTTAAACTCTCCCTACTGTCTGCACTGCCTGTAGCTCTTGATATTGGATGTGTGTTGCTAAATGGTCTTGGTTTTATTTAGGCCCTATGTCATAGGTTTATTGGACCAGCTGGCGACATACATTCAATGTTCCGTTTAGGTTGGTTTTTTTTTTTCACAAGCAGTGCAGGCACGTCCTGAGAAAGTCTTGTTGCCTTCGGGACGTTAAACAATGTACAATCATTGCTACACAAACCCTTGTTGGTCTGAGTGAGGTCAAAGAAACTATTGTATCCTGAAGGTCCGCCATGAGATGGCCTTAGTCACCTGCTCGGCGTTAAACCCAAAAAACTACTATGTACCCCGAAGGCCTGAGGGGTACAATTGTTCCTTTGACCTCCCGAAGGCCTACACGGGTCCGTATAACGTATTTGTTTTCATTCCTCCACTATTTTCGTAAAAGAAATCAAGAAGACATCTTCCAGTCTGGATCACGCCAGATATAAAGAAGTACCCAACGGAGAAAGAAACACGCTTAGAAAAAACGGTACAACACAATTTATTAATATTTTGGGTAAATACCCTTTGTCAAAATAGACAAAATAGTTTGTCTATTTTGACAAAGGGTATTTACCCGAAATATTAATAAATTGTGTTGTACCGTTTTTTCTAAGCGTGTTTCTTTCTCCGTTGGGTACTTCTTTGCATTTCACGCGCTTGGCAGTCACCTTTTTGGTCTGGATTGTTCACGCCAGATATGACCGACGTCAAATAAATATACATTTATACATAATAGACTCAGTGACGACGTAATTTAAAATATTTCATGACGTTGCCGTCTACAGTACTCAGTGTGCTTGCTGTTTCGAAAACACCTTCAAGGTTTCCCTGAAAGCTCTTGAGATACTAACTCCTGGGAGAAATCAGCCCTGGAGCGCACCTCCTGCCGCAGTCTTATCAACAAGGGATCCACAAGTGCTGAGGTCAGACGCACAGCCGAGGCAGAGAGAAAGCGTCTCCAGAGAAAAGGACGAGCGGCAAGCACCTCCAATCCTGCACCATCTCACGTGTGCCCCACTTGTGGGAGGCACCTTTGTGCCCGGATTGGCCTCACCAGCCATCTCCGGACACATTATTATTAAAAGAAGTAGCCAACGGAGAAAGAAACACGCTTAGAAAAACGGGTACAACACAATTTATTAATATTTCGGGTAAATACCCTTTGTCAAAATAGAGAGATTAGCCGCTACTTATCTTCATTGGCAGAAGGATGTGACGTAAAATAAAAGAAAAGGAAGAACAAAAGTGCGGAAAAAGGAAAAATGACGTCAACGAAAAATCATAAGAGAGAGACTCGGAGAAAACCTAAACACGAGAGACAAGAGTGTGTGCAAGCACGTGCAGGAGCGAGTAAAAGTAAATGCGTGTAGGTGAGGCCAGAGAAAGAGACGGGGAGAGAGAGAGAGAGAGAGAATGAACGGGGAGTACCCTTGGGCATGAAGTAGGCTGAGTGTCTAATACACAAACCCTGCTAAACACTAACCCGAAGGCAAACTCTATCACCTTCAAGTTGAGGACTACCTCGGGGGAAAATGGGAGGACCCCGGGGGGGGGGGGGGGGGGGGAAAAAAAACCAGCATTTAGCATGGTACACAACAAGTAATAAGTCATTGAAACAAAGCAAATAATCAAATTCAGTAAGAGAATATTGGTATAAGTGGAGAGTAGGTAGTTGTGAAACCATCTTCAAGGGTAACTCACTTTAAAAAAAAAGGGAGGGGGGGGGGGGGAGAGAGAGAGAGAGAAAGAGAGAGGCGGGGGAGGGAAGGGGAAGAAGGGAAAAGTGTAAAGAGAGAAAGAGGGCTAGAGAGAAGTGTGTTGTGGGGGGGGGGGGGGGGGGGGGGGAGGAGAGAAAGAGGGAGAGAGATAGAAAAAAAAAGGGGGGGGGGAGCGGAAGACAACCAGCCACAGCCACCAGCCCACAGAAAAACACAGGCACGCAACAAGACGACCACATACATCCCCAAGGGATGCACACGATCGCCCCGCCCCAAAACCGCGTATCACTCCGTGGGCCGGAGACCGGGCGCCCGACAGGGAAGGGCAAGGGATCCAACTAAACGTTCGGCCAGTGCTGAGAAAGTCCCCAAGGGAAGTGTACATATCAACCACGCCAGCCTCACCTAACTGGTTAGTGAGTAGTAAAACAAAACGGTGAGGTAAAGGTGCAGTTAGCAGACACAAGCAAGGTAAAAAATGTTAATCTTTCATATTCATCCCGAGTGGCGCCACAGTGCCCAGTTTATTAATCAGAAATTTTTCACGGTCTTTCTTGGCCCAGACATTATTGGCTTGCATAAGCCAGAGGCCTTTAACCCGAATGTCCGAGACGGAGTGGTCGGCCTGATTGAAATGTCGTCCGACCGGTCTGTTGTACTGGTACTTGACAGACTGAAGATGTTCATTGAAACGGTCGTTGATGGTTCTTTCCGTCTTTCCAACATAGAGTTGGCCGCATTTCACACAGGAGATGACATAAATCACGTTGGTAGTTTGACACGTGAAGTATCTGTCTATGTTGAATTTGTAACGTGGACCAATCACCACGGTGGAAGGGCAAATAAAAGGACACGTCTTGCAATTAGGAACATTGCACGGAGTGGAGCCGGAGGGTCTGGTGGTATGACGAGGCTTGAGAGTAGAGCGAACAAGCATGTCCCGCAAATTAATATCCCTCTTGAAAGCTACCAACGGAGGTTCAGAAAAGATAGCAGCAGATTCTTGACTGGATGACAAAAGACCCCAGTTAGAAAGAAGGATTTTACGAACCGGATTGGTGTGGGGATGGTAGATCATGGTTACGATAGGCCTGTCACTATCAGCGGTATGTTTAGTCTGCAGTATACTCACGCGACTGAGTTTTTGTACCGTTTGGAGAGATCCTTGAACAACAGTATGTGGGTAATGTCTGTCGATGAAAAATCCAGCAATTTCTTTGGATTGAACAGCAAAATCTGATTCTTCGGAACATATTCTTTTTAGCCGAAGAAACTGGGAATATGGGATGCTGTTTTTAGTTTCGGGGTTGTGAGATGATCGGTAGTCGAGATAGGAATATAAGTCGGTAGGTTTGTAATGTATTGAAGTTTTTAACATTCCGCAGTCAATCCTGATGTTCATGTCCAGAAAGTCGACTGAAGTAGCTGTTATAGTGTATGTGACCTTGATGGATGATGTGATTTACTCACCTACACGTATTTACTTTTGCCCGCTCCTGCACGTGCTTGCACACACTCTTGTCTCTCGTGTTCAGGTTCTCTCCGAGTCTCTCTCTTATGATTTTTCGTTGACGTCATTTTTTACTTTTCCCGCACTTTTGTTCTTCATTTTCTTTTATTTTACGTCACCTCCTTCAGTTGTCACATTCCTTCTGCCAAAGAAGATAAGTCGCGGCTAATCTCTCTGTTTGTCTATTTTGACAAAGGGTATTTACCCGAAATATTTGAATAAATTGTGTTGTACCCGCCTTTTCTAAGCGTGTTTCTGTCTACGTTGGGTACTTCTTTGCATATTACACGCTTGGCAGTCACCTTTTTGGTCTGGATTACATCATTATTAGATACAACATAGCTAGGGATGTCAGTGGTCCTCACTCATCGCCCGCGATGGACGCACATCATCACACAGTGTGCTTGCTGTTTCGAACAATACTATGCAACTTTTAACTTTAAAACGTTTTGGTGATGATCTTTTATAGAACAAAACTCGCATCCAAGATTCGTCACAAAGAGGGCTACAAGAAGTCCGCCATTTCTCACCACTGGCAAAGGTTTCTGTATCGTGACAGTCACATGGTACGGTTTGCGCTAAAGAGACTGGACGTGTGACGTAGGGATGAAAACAAATATATTTATCTGTATGATCATTTGATAATGTATTGTAACAGAGAATATCGCCTTTTCTGCTGAAAGCAGATTGACAACCAAAGTCCAACTTGTCAAACTATCTCTCTCTCTCTCTCTCTCTCTCTCTCTCTCTCTCTCTCTCTCTCTCTCTCTCTCTCTCGGCGCCATCTTGCTTATGGTGCGCATCGCATGTAAGGTTCTCTGCATTCAATTGGATACTGTGCTGGCAAAGTTTACTCTGCAATTATGATTCTTGGCAGACTGTTTGTGGTTAGTGAATTCTCTGCTATGGTGTAGTTTCAGGACTGTGAACTTCATATTTTACACTCATTTTCCGAAATTACTAAGTTACTGCACTGCGCTTGTCCGGAGGCCAGATTGCCAGCTGGCTTAGCAGCCGGGAGTCTTGTTACATCCTCGCGCGGGCACCATGCAGCTGTGACCCAGTTTTTCTGCTCGCCCGGAACAAACTAAGTGTGCCGTACTAGCGCTGGGCCAAGCAGCCGTAATAAACATGTCGACACACGAAGCGTAAGCTGATTATGGCACCACCACCATCCTTCCACTATGCGCCCGATAACACGCTCCACAGCGGCTAACGCTAGACTTTCACTGGAAAGAATAACTAAAACAAATGATCCGATCCAAGTGACCTTTGAGACTGAGGGCTGGAAATTACCCCTGTGGAGAAAAGCTCTACATTCTTTCTACGTGGATGTACCTCTTCCCCCTGGTGTCACTCCTATGGAGAGACAGAAATCAACACCATGAGAACCTGACAGTCAGTGCTCCGGTCGATTTGTCGGCCTATCCGCCACAAGAACTGTATGAAACAATTATCCAGTTGTTGAATGGGGACCGGAAACTGATAACAGTAACACTGTATTATACCACCGGGACCGGTCTAGCCCAAGGCAACTGCTGCCAAACTTGGGTTGACAAGGAGTTTGAAGCCCTGAGGGACAGTGTTACCAATTGACCAGCAGTCTGCTCTCCCAGCCCACTCCAGCCGACCCTTCACCCTCCCTGGCTAATCCTGTTACGGTTGAGTGCCCCCAGGCCGAAGCGACGGACGCATTGAACCCCGAGCAACTCACCGCCACGCGAAATGAAACCGCGCAGCCACCCGTGAGCGACTTTTCAATGGGGGCTCGGGACTCGACTATTTGTATTAGTGACCTCACTCTCATAACTCCGCCAACCGTGACCCCTCCCCGCTCCGGCGACGCGACTGTCAACACGCCCGATCAGATCACGAAGCGCCCTGATTGTATCACTCCCCTCACCTCTAGTGTCCCCAATCCAGAGTGCATGCTCCAGATGCAGAAACAGCTTGAGATTAACTCGGCCACCATCCGCACTCTGACAGCCGCATTGGAGGAAACACGCAGGGAGCTGTCAGAGCTGAAATCCCGCTGTGCCGCTATATACGACCTACAGGCGCAGCTCGACACCCACGCCCGAGACAGCGACGTAAAAATAAAAAACTGCTCCAGAGCCACCGACAAATTCGTCACAGAGGCCATCAGCTCGTCACTAGAGCCTGTGACGAAGAAGCAGCAAGGGCTGGCTGATCGCGTAAACCAGATGACCTCCTCCAGAGACAGCGCCATGCTAGTAAGCCCCACGAGATTGAACGGCAGCAAAAGGCGCTAACCCCAGCCGCAGAAGTACATGCCAATCCGGCTCCTGCCGCTACTCCCACGACTCATACTGCGCGCCCCTCAAACAAATCCCACCATCCGTCCATTCTCTGTCTCCCAGCTGTAATGTTAAGCTCACACCGCACCCTGACATCACAGTGAAGAATATGTTCGCTGTCCTGTCTGAAGGCGGCGAGAACCTAGCTGTAATGTTCAGCTCACACCACACCCTGACGTCACAGTGAAGAATATGTTCGCTGTCCTGTCTGAAGGCGGCGAGAACCTAGCTGTAATGTTCAGCTCACACCGCACCCTGACATCACAGTGAAGAATATGTTCGCTGTCCTGTCTGAAGGCGGCGAGAACCTAGCTGTAATGTTCAGCTCACACCGCACCCTGACATCACAGTGAAGAATATGTTCGCTGTCCTGTCTGAAGGCGGCGAGAACCTAGCTGTAATGTTCAGCTCACACCGCACCCTGACATCACGGTGAAGAATATGTTCGCTGTCCTGTCTGAAGGCGGCGAGAACCTAGCTGTAATGTTCTGCTCACACCGCACCCTGACATCACGGTGAAGAATATGTTCGCCGTCCTGTCTGAAGGCGGCGAGAACCTAGCTGTAATGTTCAGTTCACACCGCACCCTGACATCACGGTGAAGAATATGTTCGCCGTCCTGTCTGAAGGCGGCGAGAACCTAGCTGTAATGTTCAGCTCACACCGCACCCTGACATCACGGTGAAGAATATGTTCGCCGTCCTGTCTGAAGGCGGCGAGAACCTAGCTGTAATGTTCAGCTCACACCGCACCCTGACATCACAGTGAAGAATATGTTCGCCGTCCTGTCTGAAGGCGGCGAGAACCTAGCTGTAATGTTCAGCTCACACCGCACCCTGACATCACAGTGAAGAATATGTTCACTGTCCTGTCTCAGTGAAGGCGGCGAGAACCTAGCTGTAATGTTCAGCTCACACCGCACCCTGACATCACAGTGAAGAATATGTTCGCTGTCCTGTCTGAGGGCGGCGAGAACCTAGCTGTAATGTTCAGCTCACACCGCACCCTGACATCACAGTGAAGAATATGTTCGCTGTCCTGTCTGAGGGCGGCGAGAACCTAGCTGTAATGTTCAGCTCACACCGCACCCTGACATCACGGTGAAGAATATGTTCGCCGTCCTGTCTGAAGGCGGCGAGAACCTAGCTGTAATGTTCAGCTCACACCGCACCCTGACATCACGGTGAAGAATATGTTCGCTGTCCTGTCTGAAGGCGGCGAGAACCTAGCTGTAATGTTCAGCTCACACCGCACCCTGACATCACAGTGAAGAATATGTTCGCCGTCCTGTCTGAAGGCGGCGAGATCGAGAACCAGCAGGACTCTGGTGCCGGTATCGGTGCTGGCAAGACTAAGCAGCACAACTCTGGTGATGATGTCGATGCCGGTGATGCCACAGCTAACGCCGCCAAGGACTCCCTTGAAGTCAGCCAAGGCCGCTCGAATTCCTCTTCGAGCACCCCGCTGTGCAACCTGCGAGCCCAGACCGTGAAAACTGATGTTATCGTTTACTTATCGGCGACTCGGTTCTGAAAAGGGTTGATGCGCAGAGGATGTCTGTTGACGGAGTAAAGGTACAGAATCTGTCTGTGTCGGGGCTGAGCGTCAGGGAGCTCGCTGAGTGGCTCCGTGAACAGCCAACGATGCCACACATTCGCCTGGTGACATTCCACGTCGGCCGCATCAACAGTTGCAGACAGCAGGGTCCCGTCACCAAGCCGGCGTGGATGCACCTCATCTGCCTCCATTCCTCCGTCTTCCCCAATTCCCGCATTCAGGCCTCTTCCATCATGCCCCCGAGAGGTCAAAACCACCCCCTCTCCGCCCCCGCCTCCGAACCTAATGATGCCCTTATGGAGGACTGTGATCAGATGAAAATTTTGTTCATCGACAACACCCCGACCTTCCTCACAGCCAACGGAGCCCCAAGGAAGAAGCTGTACCAGGATGGCATTCACCCCAGTCCTGTCGGTGCCATGAAACTCGCCATGAACATCCGGCGCTTCGCGGGTGCTCCACGCCGCCCCCACAACACACCTGAGGCAGGCGAAAACCGACAAGTCAGTGGCAGTAAGCAGTCCAGAAGCTATCCTCGCCAGGACAGTCATCATGACTCTTCTCCCCGGGGCGCCGGTCAGTTTCCAAAATATCAGGAAGTGGCACGCCGAAACCGATACAACCCCCACACCGGCCCCGGTTCTCACCACGGACCTGAGCAGGGTCACGGCGGGCCCTCCATGACGTCACACCACGGCCCGGCCCCAGCGTGACCATACAACCACTCGTCTGGCCACGCCCCTTCACAGTTCGCTGACCAAAGACACGCCAGGCCGCACATTACGTCACAAGTGGACTTCCCAAGCATGCCGCAGGCTAGTGGGTACGTACCTGTAGGTCACCCGTTTGCTGCGCCCGCCACAAGCATGATCAAAGGCCCCCGAGGGTGGGAACAATCAGGATTAACGGGCAACCCTAGCCACGATTCAGCCCAGGCCATGCAGATCATCGTCCAACTACTGCTGCCTTTCCTACCGAAGTACTAATTGTCGGCTAATCACTTGTTATGCGTGTGAGCGTTGCTTGTGAGTATCCGATACACTACCCCTTAGCCTTGATAAACGGAAATACTAATTATCATTTACTCATTTGCAGCGCGCATGAGCGCTGCACGTGAATATCTGGTAGTAATAATCCAATATCCATACCGCCCCTCATTTGTCTGGATACAATCCTAAATAGTAATTATTGGTTACTCATACGCGGCGCACATACGCGTTGCTTATGACTATCTGATAATTATGTAATGTTAGTTGTGTGCAGACGAAGAGACGTTATCCGCGCTACATATGGAAGTTTGAACGGTGCCTTTATCACAGATTACGACTCGACACTTATCAGACTTTTCCTATCGGAACATTTTATTTTGCCTTTTCATGTCATTAGTGTGTGTGCACGGTCAAGTCTCTTGACAAGATTAGACTGTTGGCCAGTGGTGACTGTTGCAGTATGTGTTGCTAATGACATTGTCTACAGGTTTTGGTGTACAAGGCAACAACACTGCACTATCCATATGATAAAGCCACACGTCTTATAGCTTGTGGACTAACGTGATTGTGACTTAATTGTTGAAAAGCTCAACGCGTGACTTAGTTTGTGCGCTGTGCCACATCTATGCAAGAATCAGAGGTCACTTAAACCTATGACCTATGCACTGAAACCGCCGGGCGAGTGGACAATAGTCTTTTCCGCTGGCTCTCTGGTATTGACTGTGCAAATTCGTTGCTTGACATTATCAGCGCAAAACCGGACATTATCTAGTTTGCAGTGAAAACGCGCTATTGCTTTAATTTGTTTTCTCAGTTTCGCCGTCAGTTTATCAAATTATTTTGTGTAGTTCTGTTTGACGGTTCACCTTTACCTGTCCGGTTTGTACTGTGTGTATGATTGTTGCTTTTGTGTGAGTGTGTTTCGTTTGTGTTGTGAAACCGGCAGTTTACATTTTTTTGTGTTATAGTCTCTTATGCCTGTGCTAACCTCAATGGCGAAAGCGAGCAAAAGGGAATGTACCTTACGTGTAGGTCATCTTAACGTGTTTCATCTTTACAACATAAGATACCTGACTTAGCTTGTTTTCTTAACAATCCCACACCGTCACCGTTTCACTTGTTTGGCGTCACTGAGACACGCTTGAGCTCGAACATCAGTGATGAAGCCATTAGTATCCCTAACTTTTCTGTAATTAGAAGAGATCCTTTCTTCCCATGCCAAACACTGCCGTCTATATCCACCAGTCTATTCAACACTTAGTCCGTAAACGGCAAGACCTAGAAACCGCAGATGTTGAGTGCGTGTGGATTGAAGTAAAGCGTCCTTTTTTGGCTCCACCATACTTAGGCTTCTTGTACCGTAACCCGGCGGCTGACTTTAGTTGGTACGACCATTTCACCTGTAACTTAGATAAAGTCTGTAAAGTAAACACCGACATCGTTCTAATGGGTGATTTCAATATTAATTTACTGAAACCCCACACCGCATGGGAAACAACATCTTCCTTATTTGGGCTGGTGCAGCTGGTGCAGTCACCCACTAGGATTACTGCTGCATCCTCCACTCTCCAAGCAACAGTTTTCTTTCAAAATAAAAAAAAAATCATTCGCAGCATTTGGAGATAAATGAATGCCCTTTTAAATGGTGAAATCAGATTTACGAAGCTGTCGATGAAACGCGAGCAGTTCTTGATAAACATCGCGTCTAATAAGAAAATGTTACCTTGCCACTTTCGATTTTTGGGGGTGTTGGGTTCAAAGGATTGTAATTTAAAGGTAACACAACGGAGAAAGATGCAGTTTGTTGAGTTGTATTCATCAGTGCGCAAGATTTTTTTATGGTGCGGTCAGAATTGTACAATCTTACAAGCGCTTGGTTTAAGAATAAGAATAAGAGTACTTTATTATCTCTGAAAGAGAAATTCGGTTGTGGTACATTTATAACAAATAGTACAAACAAGACATGAAAACATTATAACATAATTATGAACATTTTCTCCCTGCACTTACACAGCTACAAATTCCAAATGGACATAAGTAAACACTACACAATCTTACAAGCGCTTGGTTTAAGGATAAGAATAAGAATAAGAGTACTTTATTATCTCGGAAAGAGAAATTTGGTTGTGGTACATTTATAACAAATAGATTGATTGTACATTGCTTAACGTCCCGACAGCAACAAGGATTTCTCAGGACGTGCCTGCACTGCTTGTGAAAAAAACAGAACATTGAATTATGTCGCCAGCCGGTCCACTACGTTAAATAAACCTACAACATAGGGGCCTAAATAAAGCTATAACCATTTGGCAACACACATCCAATATCAAGAGCTACAGGCAGTGCAGACAGTAGGGAGAGTTTTAAAAAGGCAAATACAGGTGAATGGACTAATGGTAGACAGAAACACATGCCCCAGAATAGAGAGAAAAACCCACCCTGTGGGGCTGACCAGGGTGACCCTGGGAACTAAAAAATACCTAACCCCACCCAAGTCCCCCAGGGCAGACCTGGGTGGGGTTATAACAAATAGTACAAACAAGACATAAAAACATTATAACATAATTATGAACATTTTCTCCCTACACTTACACAGCTACAAATTCCAAATGGACATAAGTAAACACTACAAAATCTTACAAGCGCTTGGTTTAAGGATAAGAATAAGAGTACTTTATTATCTCGGAAAGAGAAATTCGGTTGTGGTACATTTATAACAAATAGTACAAACAAGACATGAAAACATAACATAATTATGAACATTTTCTCCCTGCACTTACACAGCTACAAATTTCAAATGGACATAAGTAAACACTACAAAATCTTACAAGCGCTTGGTTTAAGGATAAGAATAAGAGTACTTTATTATCTCGGAAAGAGAAATTTGGTTGTGGTACATTTATAACAAATACATTGATTGTACATTGCTTAACGTCCCGACAGCAACAAGGCTTTCTCAGGACGTGCCTGCACTGCTTGTGAAAAAAACAGAATATTGAATGTATGTCGCCAGCCGGTCCACTACGTTAAATAAACCTACAACATAGGGGCCTAAATAAAGCTATAACCATTTGGCAACACACATCCAATATCAAGAGCTACAGGCAGTGCAGACAGTAGGGAGAGTTTTAAAAAGGCAAATACAGGTGAATGGACTAATGGTAGACAAAAAAATATGCCCCAGAATAGAGAGAAAAACCCACCCTGTGGGGCTGACCAGGGTGACCCTGGGAACTAAAAAATACCTAACCCCACCCAAGTCCCCCAGGGCAGACCTGGGTGGGGTTATAACAAATAGTACAAACAAGACATGAAAACATTATAACATAATTATGAACATTTTCTCCCTGCACTTACACAGCTACAAATTCCAAATGGACATAAGTAAACACTACAAAATCTTACAAGCGCTTGGTTTAAGGATAAAAATAAGAGTACTTTATTATCTCGGAAAGAGAAATTCGGTTGTGGTACATTTATAACAAATAGTACAAACAAGACATGAAAACATTATAACATAATTATGAACATTTTCTCCCTGCACTTGGCTACAAATTCCAAATGGACATAAGTAAACACTACAAAATCTTACAAGCGCTTGGTTTAAGGATAAGAATAAGAGTACTTTATTATCTCGGAAAGAGAAATTCGGTTGTGGTACATTTATAACAAATAGTACAAACAAGAAATAAAAACATTATAACATAACTATGAACATTTTCTCCCTGCACTTACACAGCTACAAATTCCAAATGGACATAAGTAAACACTACAAAATCTTTACACATAACTCTTACACATCTCACACATAAACGTCTTTTATGGACTGAACTGAGCGGCACTTATACATTCACACCCACCTCTACACATGCATACATAATACGCGTGTATCAACCTAATCCTAACCCTCACTACTTATAAACGTCTCAATACATTATTACACAGTATTACACAAGCTGCGTAATTAAAATCTAGCTTAGTAAAATAATTAGTGGGTAAACACTCAGTAACAACAATCCCAGTATGTCCATGTTCACCACCATATAAAACACAATATAATCACTTCTCTAAAATCAACAAGCTCCATTCCTACTGATTGCACAGGTAAAGGAGGATAGGGGGAGGAGTTAGGTTTGGGTATGCGTGGATGTACCTACAGATTGCTTAGAGTGATGGATTTGGGGATGAAACTGTGCTGTAGTCTGAGTGTCCTAGCTTTGTGCGTGCGGAGTCTGCGGCCAGAGGGAAGGAGTTCATAGAGGTGGGCAAGGACATGGGATCTGTCTGAAGCTATCCGCCTACCCTTTATCACCACACGCTGTTCATACATGGACTCCACACTGGCTTGCTGATTACCAATCACTTTGTTGCAGATGTTTACCATTCGTGCCAGGGTGTTCTTGTTCTTCACACTCAGACCTCCATACCAGCACACAGAACCGAAAGTGATGACAGACTCGATAAAAGAGCAGTAGAAAGTTTGAAGGACAGAGGGGTTCACATTCAGCTCAGTCATGAGTTTCTGGAGGCAGTAGATGCGTGACTGACATTTCTTGTGTATGAGGGTGGTGTTTGCATTTAAAGGACAACTTATCATCTATAACTGTTCCAAGATGCTTATACTCAGTCACACGCTCAACAGACACATCATCAGAACAGGGACAGGGGCAGGGTTTCTTCGAAAATCTATCAGTAGTTCCTTGGTCTTACTCATATTTAGGTCTAGAAAATTATCTTTACACCAAACACTAAAACGTTCTCCTTCTGCAAAGTAAGTCGCATCATTATTGAAGAGATCTTCTAAGGCAGTGTCATCCGAGTATTTTATAAGAAGGGTAGAGTCAGTGCCACTACAATCGTTAGTGTAAAGTGTGAACAGCACAGGGGAGAGAACTGTACCTTGAGGGGCGCCTGTGGAAGTGGACCTTTCTAAGGGATGAGAGAGCTGATTGAAAGCGAACTAACTGGGTCCTATTTACAAGAAGTTGACAATCCATAGGATAAGCCTTGGAGTTACATTGTAACAGAGAAGTTTTTGAGCTATGAGATAGGGTTGTATAGTGTTGAAGGCTGAAGAAAGTCTATAAAAAGAATGCGTACAAAAGAGCCAGGTTTTTCTAAATGTGTGTATGCATGGTGCAGGAGTGTGAGTGTGGCGTCGTCTGTACATCTGTTTTGCTTGTATGCAAACTGGAAAGGATCTTGATAGGGCTTGACCTGATCGAGCAGTCTAGAAAGGACAACACGCTCAAAGCACTTCATTACTATAGAGGTGAGAGCTACAGGGCGATAGTCATTGAGTGTCTTGGGCTTGTTGTTCTTGGGGACAGGGCAGACGGTAGATGTTTTCCAGAGCCTAGGTACAGTGCAATCCTTCAGAGACCAGCTAAACAAACGGCTATAAACAACAGACAATTGACTGGCACATAATCTCAAAACTCTACCGCAAATATTATCAGGGCCTACTGCTTTCTTAACATTCACTTTGCTAAAAAGCTTCTCAACCGCCTTGCCATGGATCTCAAAGTCTTCATCAACATTGCCTGCCACATTTACTTTAAGCTGGGAAATCATGCTATCTAAGTCATCCTTCAGATCATCTTTCTCAAATCAACAATAAAACTCATTAAGTTTTTCACAAAATTCAGTTTGTTCTATCATTGGCATGCTACTGCTACTGAATTTTGATTTAACGTGGTCTGATAAAGTTTTAAGTCCTTTCCATGCATCTGCTAAGCTACCTGATTCAAACTGTGACTCTATTTTGTCTTTATACTTTTTCTTAGCGTCTAAAATCTGCTTCCTCAATTTATTCTGTATTGCTTTCCTTTCTACTCTGTCTCCAGTCTGAAATGCAACCTTTTTCTCATTCAGAGTGGCTTTGAGAGACTTTGAAATCCATGGTTTGTTGTTGGGATACAATTTCACTGTCTTAGATGGAATAATCATATCTTTACAAAAATTCACATAGAAGTTACTTCAGTAGCTTCGTCTACACTAACACTAGAATCAAGAAACACGTCCCAATCTGTACACTGTGGATGCAGACTGCACTGAAGACCCATGCGCAAAAGGCTATCGGGCCGACGTCGGTCGGCCCGTGCGCGGGCCAAAGGCGGCCGACGTCGGCCCGATGGTCTTTGCCTGTCAAAACAAAACCAAAAAATACGAATCTTTACCTATGTTCTTTAAACGGCAATACAAAATGTTGCGAGAGACCGGGCGGGGTGGGCAATGTGTCTAGCGAACGGCTGGGACCCTAGGGAGGTTAGGTTTGTTCGGGGTTTAAAGTCCTCGGCACCGAAGTGATCATGGACGGCCCTGACGGGCGGGTTATGGGGGACAGGGAAATCTATTGTCTATGGAGTACGACCTGAACACTGATCAACTCAGGCTCACTCCAACTGTGCCACTTTGATTTACCAGGACCTTTCAACGGACATGCTAGTAAACAAGTCCGTCTTCCCCCCCCCCCCCCCCCTGGATTGCGAGTCCAGCTACTGGGGGCGGAACGGGGATTTTAACCCACGACCCGGCGATTCCCTTCGCTATCCTGCGCCGACGCTTAACCGCCTGAGCTATTTCGGACTCTATGTGGTGGAAAAAAGACGTTAAGACCCTAGGGAACTTACAGGAGTCATATATATAGCTCCTGAAAAGGTGACAATGCTTCTGATACGTAGTGCTAGCGGGATTTATCCCTATCGGAAGACGTGCGCGCACGCACACACCAAGTATACTGTGAAATATCACTTAAATCGTACAAACATAAACTATGATCAACGTTACATTGGACTACAGCTAGTGAAATGTCGCCCGCGTCTCGGACAATGTGTGCCGCTTAACCCCTTCTGTGCCAGCGGCAGCCAGTGTTCCAGAAATCTGTTAATGCAGCGCCAAAGAGATTCTTTCCTCCAAGAAACATGGACACAACGTGGGACCTGCAATTGGCATTGGTCCTCATGAGCCCCCGCAATTGCGGTTGGACTGTGTTCACTTTCCTCGGGAAAAGGGTTAAGTAACTCATTCGAGACGCGCGGCATTGGGACACTGTGACATGGCATCTGTAAAGCTGCGTATGGCGGCAGGTCTGTAACAAAGGTGTTAACGCTTCTCGTTCATACCGCGAGGGAAAAGGGTATCTAATTTCTCAATAAAGGACCTCTCTTTTTCCAACAGCCTCTCCTTCAGGTTCTGTACTCCTGTTACCTTAAAAATAACCATCCAACGAAAATCCCTGTCAACACTGTGGCAATCTCTATTGAAGTGCTTTGCTACTGACGTGTTTTGCTGATTCTTGATGGCATCTAAATGGTTTTTGATTCTCTCAAAGATGCGCTGTTGAGTTTGTCCAACATACCGCATCTTACAGTTCATGCAGCATATTAAATAAATAACATTGTTAGTTCTGCATGAGAAGTTCCATACGATTTTCTGCTGGCAATTGCCCCACTTATCTTTAATAATGTTCTCTTTGTAAATCAAAGGACAGCTATAGCACTTTCTCTCATGACAAGGGAAAGTGCCTGGGTCTCGGTTTTGTTCCTGAAAACGTCGTGCTTTTGCGGACGTCTGTTTTTGCTTAATTTCTCTAAGTCTCATCCAGTGAAGCACATTGTCCACCACTGGCAGACCCACTGCGTCCCGCAGTACGCTGATAACCCGCAGGTACGCTTTGATTGTAGTATCAGTAAGACCTTTGTCTGAATACAGAAATATTGCGTATCTACAGACGTTTTCGTCAGAAATATTCACTACATCACAATCATTGCGTTTGCAAAAATCAAAATACGTTATCCAATGGATGTCGGGGAGAACTTTCGTGTCGTCCGGTGCTGCTGCTTCACTTCTTAACTCGGCTCCCTTCTTGTCCAGTTGTCTTTGCTCTGCCGTGATAGTCGCAAGCGAGTTGTCTGAAAGAAAAAAGGTACATATCAATACAAACACTTGAAATCCTGATGTCGTTTGTGTGCAAGTTGGAACTGTCTGATTCTTGTCTACCGTACTGAAAATACGCTAGACTTTGAGATGGGACTAGTCGGAGCCCGTTCAATAGCATGCAAATGACGTTATGGGCGGGCGGGACTCAGATTCTGGCAAAGAAGTTGCAAGATAACAAGATGGGATGAACCATAACCCACACAGTCCCTTCTACTTGCAAGCTGTCATCGTTGTCAAGAGTCCCGAGTCCCTACCTTTTGTTTTGACCTGATTCTGATGTTGAAATATCTCCTACTCAAAAAGCTTCGCAGATATGACACTAGAAAGGTAATACAAGATAATTATCCTGTCCCCTAGAAGCTTTCAAAGCCCCCCCCCCCTTTCCGGCTATCTATCTATCTATCTATCGATCGATCGATCGATCCATCGATACATCGATCCATCTATCCATATATATATCCCGTAGTCTTGCCGACCGTTGGGGCACCACTGATGACTTGGCAACCAGCTCCCTCCATTCCTCTCTGTTCTCTGCCATTCTCAGCGTATCGCCCAGCTTCAGTCCTGTCCACTCTGAGATATTGTCCTCCCATCTTTTCCTCTGTCTTCCTCTCCTTCGTCCTCCTTGCACAGTGCCTTGCAGGATTGTTTTGGCAAGCCCTGCTGAACGCGTGACATGCCCATACCACTTCAGTTTGCGTTTTCTCACAATGGCTAATAAGTCTTCATAGGGCCCGATGGCTTGCCTGATTCTGCTTCCCACTTCCTCGTTTGTGATGTGATCTCTGTATGAGATGCCAAGCAGCCTTCGAAAACGTCTCATTTCAGTGGCTTGTATCCTCCTTTTCAAGGTCTGCTGTGAGGGTCCATGACTCGCAGGCATACAATAACACTGAGATGACTAAGGAGCGCATCAGTCTGATCTTGGAGCAGAGTGTGATGTTTCTGTCCTTCCATATGGTCTTCAATTTTGTCAGTGCTGTTGTTATCTGCGCAATCCAGGACAGTATTTCTGGTTTTCTCATTTGTCACAATGGCGCCTAAGTATTTGAATTTCTTAACTGTTTCCAGTTTTTGGCCTCCAACCATGATTTCAGTGCCAATGCCACTGGCGTTATTGGTCATCAGTTTGGTCTTCTCTGCACTGATTTCCATCCCATATGCAATGGCTGTACTATCCAGCTTTTCCACCAGCTGAACTAGCTCCTTCTCTGTTCCTGCAAGACCATCAATGTCGTCCGCAAAGCGCAAGTTCGTGATTGTTCTGCCTCCAATACTGACAGTTCCTTCATGATCTTTCAGAGCGTCCGTCATGATTCTTTCCATGAAGATGTTGAAAAGAGTAGGTGAGAGCAAGCAGCCTTGTCTGACTCCAACTGTAGTCCTAAACCAGTTTCCTATTTTGCCGTTGAAGCAGACTGCGCTAATGGCCTTGTTGTAAAGGTTTGCTATGACTTTGATCAGTTTGGCATTGCTGTTGTATAGCTTCATGGTGGACCAAAGGGCTGCATGCCACACCCTGTCAAACGCTTTCTTAAAATCCACAAAGACATGAGAAAGGTCCTGCTGGTGCTGGAGGTATCTCTCACACAGAACTCTCAGGTTGAAGATCTGCTCAGTTGTGCTGCGCCCTGGTCTGAAGCCTGCCTGTTCCTCAGCTATGATTTCCTCTGCCTGTGGCTTCAGCCTGTTCAGTAGGATCTTTAACATGACTTTGCTTGGGTGGGATATAAGACTGATCGTGCGATAGTTCTGGCATTGATGTAAGTTGCCTTTTTTGGGGAGAGTTATTATAAGTGATTGGGTCCATGGTGTGGGCCAATCCCCTGACTGCCAGATCTTATTGCAGATTGTTAGTAAGGCGCTTATCTTCTCCCCCTTCTTGGACTAGCTCTGCAGGGATGTTGTCTGCTCCTGCTGCCTTCCCTTTTTTCAGCGACTTCACTGCAGTCGCTACTTCTTCTTGGAGGATGGGATAGTTGCCATTGTTGGTCACGGGTGGGTTGACAAGTATGCCTGGGTCCCCTGCAGCTCGGTGGTTGTACAAATCGGAGCAGTACTCTGTCCATCTCTTCAGTATGTCTTGGTCTTCCGTAAGACAGTTCCCTTCACTATCTTGAATGATCGAGGAGCGTCCTTGTTTTACACTGGTCAGGTCTTTCACCAGCTGGTATGCTTTTTTGCTATTATTTTTGTTCAGATTTTTTTCTACGTGTTTACACTGATCTTCAATCCACTTATTCTTTGCCTTTTTCATGCTTTTCTTGATATCCTGGTTAATTTCCCTGTATTGTTTAGCTCCTTCTACCTCTGATTTCTTTTTCTTTAATTCTCGACGCTTGTCACATAGAACAAAGATGTCAGCTGTAACCCAAGGTTTCTTTGTTTGTCGGTGTTTGCCAAGGATCTCACTGGCGTTTTGGGTTACAACAGTGTTAAATGTGTCAATCAGTCCGTGTCTTCTGCACCTTCCGGCTAGCATACTTGAAAACCAAAAACGCGTGAAATTGAATAGCGAGCTGCGTGAGCTTTGATCGCTTCAGGAAGGCTTTTTAGTGTTGCATGGCGAAGAACAGTTTTATTTTTAAAGCGGCAAGGGTCAGCTTAAGACAATTTCCAAATCCCGAAGGATCCTGGGGTGACAACTGATCGAAGAAAGGCTTTGTCAACGATTTGAAAATGTACCGTGTGCACTAAAAAATGCGGGGACTTTGTAGGGGGTTGAGGGAGGGTGATGGTCAAATTGACCAGTAAATAGTGGTCAGCTTAAGATAATTGGATGGGATTATCAGAAGCCACATCATTCCTATCTCTTTTGCGAGGGGGTTGAATAAATTAGTTTGCATAAAAATGTGTTAACATCACCTACCTTTATGTCAAAGTTGACTGATAAGTTTACAAAAACATCGATAAAATCCACAATTCCATCAAAAACAAGAACCACCCGCACCTCCCAAGATCCGCCTCATGATAACTCATGATTAAAAAAATCCAGTTAGCAATGCAGACAGTTGAACGCAACCATAGACCTCATCTAGCGATTACTAGACCCGGATGAACGGTCAGTTGATAAACCGAGTCGTGCAAATACCAATGTATGCCAGTATTATACATTAACTTACTCTGACTTCTGTTTTTCTCTCTATGTCCTCGAATGAGATGGACACAATAGGTCTCAATTTCGTCCATTCTGCATTTGTTCATTGTAAGTAGCCTGGGACAAAAGGAGCACTTCATAGTTGTCCGTCTCTCGCACGCAGGACCTGCCGAGTGTCCTGTGACGGTGTCTTGGCGTGTTTTGGTCCTGAAACAAGACAATTAAAAGTGACGCATCAGAAGACAGACTAGCTTCCCACTATGCAAAGGGCCTCCGGCTGACGTCGTCCACAGTGCACCGAACCAGCCCACAGTGGTCCCTTCTTCCTGAGGATCAAAATCGATACACCATCACATGCCAGCCCAGGCTGATAATTGGGTTGAAGTGGTCCTTGTCGTATGTTTTTTTAGGGACACTGTATGTGACATACTATTAGTTGTATTACGAATTAAGCTTTGCCAATGGTTCTTGTCGCCTCCAAGGCCCTGTCAGGGGTGAGAGAGAGAGAGAGAGAGAGAGAGAGAGAGAGAGAGAGAGAGAGAGAGAGAGAGAGAGAGAGAGAGAGAGAGAGAGAGAGAGGATAGGACAATCCTAAGACAGGATTTCCATTATCTTAAGTTGACCCTCATTAATTAGCCAATTTGATTATCACCCTCCCTCACCCCCCACCAACTCCCCACCTTCCTTAGTACATTTTCAAACCATTGAAGAAGCGTTTTCTTGATCGGGTGTCAACTCTACAATCCTCAGACAGCTTTTCCATTATCTTAAGTTGACCTTAATTAATTAGCCAATTTGATTATCACCCTCCCTCACCCCCTTACAAAGTCCCACTCAGTACTTACCACTCCCACTCCCACAGTGCATACAGTAGGCACCCAACCACGCCTACCCATGACATTCCATTCATAAATTAAACCTAGTTTCTTTCATCAAAAGCTCACAGCGACTTAGACAGCCGTGTGTCTGTGAGGTGACCCACTTTTCTTTTTAAACCGCATGCAAAGTGAGACCACCTTTTCATTCGAGTCAGGACCTTATAAAATTTTTCAGTGCAGACAGGCTTGGGCTTGAGAAGGTCATCTTGACTTCACGACAAGTAACTTACAGGCACCTAATAATAAATTACATTAAGTTACCTATAACTTGTAAGTTACCTTGTAAATGAGTTAAAATAAGTAAGTAACTTAACATAAGTTCTTATAAAAACTTATCTCAAGTGATTAGGTTACTTGGTCATTTTTATTAAGTTACTTGGACCAAAAAAAATATCTTTTCACAATAATAATCTATGTGGTGAAAGTCGGATGCCTGTGACTGGTACAGATTCACTCAAGCGTTATTTACAGCCGGGTTCCGTTCCTTTCAAATCCGCTGGTCCATTCAAATCCAATTTAATAGCCTTTGTGGGAAGCAGATCTGAATGAGTTTATCAGGCGAACCAGGCTTAAGTCATAACAATAACACCTCCTGGGGACAGGTGAAGCTATTATACCATCTACCATTCAAGTCCAATGTGCTATACAAGCATAAAGGGACAGCAAAATATATTTTTCAATAATATTCTTGAGGTGGCACGGATAGAATTAAATAGACCGGTGTGACATCTCTCTGTGAATTATGTGATAAAAATAAAGAATGATTACCAACACTTATCTTTATTTGCTTAGAAGACCTTGCACTTTTTCCATGGTCTCTTTTACGCCTATCTTTTTCCCTTCTTCTAAAAATGATGCCTTTAGTTTTTCAACATTCACGGGTTGCTTATTTTGAATTTCAGACTTCTGTTGTTTGTAATTGGCCACATCATCCTGCACTCTCTTAAACTCATCATCATCGATTTTATTGTCCTCTAAAGTTTTGCTGATAATGAGTTTCATACTGCTTAGTTTTGCTCCTGCAAGAGTATTTAATGCTTCATGCTTTTGTAACTTCTTATCAAAACTTTTGTTAAGGGCTTCCAAACCAAAGCATGTCAGACAGGTAAATACACTGACACCTTCAAGTGCAATACCTATAACACTCCCCACTCCCGTTGCAAACAGAGCTACACCACCAACTGAGCAAATGGCTGAAACCACACAGAGAGCCATTGTTGTGTTGTGTATAGAATTAAAAGTCATGCTCTACCGCCTTTTACACCCGGAGTATTTTGCCTTTTCACCTTCCAAATACTTCAATGCTTCTGTAATATTTATTAAATTAAACAAATCAGAATGTAATCTTTCATGAGGCACTGTTTGTCGTAAATGGCATAAAATCCGTGCCTGTTACGTGAGTGTGCCTGTTGGGTTTCAGTTCGCGGTGCTTTGAGTCGATTCACCCAAAAATTGAAAAAAAACACCTATACTAACGGTATTATTATTATTATTATTATTATTATTATTATTATTATTATTATAAGAAACAAAGTGACGCTCAATGACATGTGACAGGGGCTGTGTATACAAAGTAAAAAGAACAGGCCCCAAGACCGACCCCTGTGGAACGCCACAAAGCAGCTCAACAGGGTTGGACTCAAATCCTGCCACTGAAACCATCTGCAAGTGACACAAGACAAGACACAAGACACTGCATTACACATGCATTCATACACTGTAACACAATACAATGTATGTCACATGTACTGTAACACAAGACATTGTGTGTCACATACATTATCTTGGAAAATATATGACCCTGACCACTTCAGGTTTGCGATATTTGGTGCTGGTAAGAATTGTGATCTGCAGAAGCCTGCATGGGCTTCTGAGGATCTGTGCCATTTACGATGTTGCAAATGACATGGCTCCGTTCTTCTACTGGCATGTAAAAATGGTGATGCACAAATACGTCACGATGATGCTCAGAAATGTAATTCATAAAATGATGAGGCGGTTACGAAATGTACATTATCTATCAAGAATCTGTTTAGATAGCCGCATACTAGAAAATGCACTATCCTTTATTTAAAACAAACAACAACCAAGATCCAATGAAACAACTGTATCACTTGTAACTCACGTGCATGTTTGATCCACATCCCTTGACTGACTTTCTTTCACGTTGACCTTTCTGACAGGTCAAGTGTATTAGCAAATATTCAAAGGTAAAATAGCAATATATGCCTGCAAAATTTCATGCAATTGTCGACCTCCCTTGACCCTGACCTTCACGAGTGGTCAGCCAAATTAGCATGCACAGAAAGGTCGTATCATGAACTATCCATCTGCCAAGTTTGATTGAAATGTTTGGCAAAGTGTTCATAAACACGTATATTTTTGTTTTAATGCATGTTAAGTGTTGAAGTTACCATGGTCGAATGGCCCAGCACATAGAGTCACTTTCGCTATAACATGTGGGGTAAAAAAAACTCTCTCTCTCTCTCTCTCTCTCTCTCTCTCTCTCTCTCTCTCTCTCTCTCTCTCTCTCTCTCTCTCTCACACACACACACACACACACACACACACACACACACACACACACACACACACACAAACACACACACACACACACACACACACACACATGGAGACAAAAGCCTCAGAGTGGGTTACCTACCATTTTATGTGAAAATGGGTTCCCATATTTCTATTTATTCTAGGGCTCTGGAGTTGATGCGAATGTTTAGAACTCACCTTAAACTAAGCTCTACAACTTAAAATAAAATAGACATTTTCTAGAAACAGAGCCACTGGATGGAGAAAAATGGGTTTCTACCAATAAAGTGGGTGCCTCTCACACAAAAACTGGCATTACAGTGAAAATGGGTGTCCTCTTCAAATCATTCATTTTAGCATGGACTATTTTAATAAAATTAGGCGTCTGTATTAAGGTAAAGTTCACGGAATATTTGATGCTTCTTTTCCACATTTATTTTGATTGTTGTCATTTTTTTCAACTTACTGTGTATTCCTTTTTTTTCCTGCATTAAAATTGTCAAGCACAATGACACAACACACAGCAGTGAACAAAATACTTCACTAAACATACCTGTGGTTGATTTTATTATTATTATTGTTTGGGTAGGGTTGTGAGGGGGTTGGGGGGGGGGAGGGGAGAGTGAGGGGGAGGGGGGGTCATCACTTTTGGTTTATAGAGCTGCTGAATGATCTCTTATGAATGAAAGATTTTCATTATCAGTGGAATCAGTAGGTCATTTCAGAGGCGCGCATCGAGTTGCACGTCGAACCACTCACAAATACACATTTGGAGTGCATCAGATGTATCTAGTTGGCCAAGTCCCACATTTCACACTATAGGACAGCTAAGACTGAGAAGCAATCGCGGCGTTTATGGCGCGGAACAAGGTTTAAAACTAAGAAACTTGTTTTTAGAAGCGTGTCGTGGCAAAAGTTTTTATTAAAACTGTTTTAAAACCTCTTTCAACTCAACTTTTGTTAATGTTAAAAGTGTTTTAATTTATAAACGTGACGTAACTGTTATGCATCTATTCCAACGTATAGTGCTGGATATTTTTCCCATTGTCGCCTTCTCTCTTCGCTCAACACTCAACTTTCCAGTCGTTCCCTCAAACGGACAGCATTCACACAAACAATACTTTACTATTACACCTTTTGGCAACATTAGGTTTCTTTCTCTGACCTAGCATTACATCCGAAAATGGCCCATCCAAGCCTGCACTCTGTTTACTGCACTAAACGCCCGACTGCAGCAAACGACGCACGTAAAGATGCTGACTGTGTGACGTCATTTGCATTAAATTTGTGCATACAATCCAAGAGGAGATGCAGCCAAAACCAAAGCATTCATGACACTGACAATCCTACAAACAAAGCAACAGGTTCAACCAAAGGTCGGGCATAACACAAGACAACAGCAGTGTCCCCCGAAGTGCACGTCCTATCTCACACTGCGCACTCATACCATCACTTCACTTCATAGCAAGTTGCTCGCGTACAGGTCACGGACTACAGTGCCGTTTCCGTACTGTCCAGTCTCTTAGCCTTAGTCAGTTCCAGTCATCCCCTAATTTTCAATTCCCTAAAAAACACTACCATCCACCAGCTGCACATTTGCCATGCACAAAATACCCAAAAGAACAGCACATCACCCGTCTCATTTCTTGGCTATGAAACTGGTTCCTTACCAACCCCACACCCAAGCACAGCTGAAATCAGCGTGCTCCTCAAATCACTACGTCAACGGCAACTCAACATAGGCCCACAATTCTGCATTGGATAAGCTCAGGATGGTATGAATCAAAGCACCAAACATGTCTCCTCTCAGCTAACCAGACATTTCCAGCAAATTCCAACATTCAGCCCTACTAAAACTTTTTAAACAAGGCAAAAACATTTTTTTAAAAAACACCGGTCCTCTTACTGCCTGAACTGGCCAAATTTGACTATGTAATATGACCTACAAATACTTTATCCTAGTCACTGGCGCAGATACATTACTCTCAAATTTGCCACTAGACATTACCTCCCACCACATCACCCTGGAAGAACAACACAACTCAACACTTTTCTTTTTTTTTTACAAAACAACCACACCCTCAAATAACAATTCTCGTTTTGCAGCAACATAAACAATTTACTCCCTCACACAAATACAATACCACCACCCCCACCCCCCCCCCCCACACACACACACACCACCCACCCCCCCCCCCCCCCCCCCCCCCCCCCCCCCCCCTACCTTTCGTATTTTTCCGTTTCACTTCGGCTCACCGACACAGTCAACCAAATTAAGTTATTTATAGCTGAGAAGGGTGATGTCACACACACACGCCCATTTTACGGGTTTTGTGCACACACACACACACACACACACACACACACACACACACACACACACACACACACACACACACACACACTGCTGGGACAAGTTCAAACACACTAGCAGAGTGTCTTTTAAGCACAAAAGTGCATGTACAAACCCTGAAATGGGAAAAACTGATTTTATTTATTTTTTTATAACTTCTTAAAGCAAGACAATGCAGAAAACAACCCTCAGAAAAAATGGGTGTCTGACTTGGGCACTCAGAATTTTACACACACCCATTTTCCATTGAGATGGTAAAGACAGTCACCCATTTTAGGGCTTTTGTGCACTATCTATCTATCTATATCCCGTATTCTTGCCGACCGTTGGGGCACCACTGATGACTTGGCAACCAGCTCCATCCATTCCTCTCTGTTCTCTGCCATTCTCAGCGTATCGCCCAGCTTCAGTCCTGTCCACTCTGAGATATTGTCCTCCCATCTTTTCCTCTGTCTTCCTCTCCTTCGTCCTCCTTGCACAGTGCCTTGCAGGATTGTTTTGGCAAGCCCTGCTGAACGCGTGACATGCCCATACCACTTCAGTTTGCGTTTTCTCACAATGGCTAATAAGTCTTCATAGGGCCCGATGGCTTGCCCGATTCTGCTTCCCACTTCCTCGCTTGTGATGTGATCTCTGTATGAGATGCCAAGCAGCCTTCGAAAGCATCTCATTTCAGTGGCTTGTATCCTCCTTTCAAGGTCTGCTGTGAGGGTCCATGACTCGCAGGCATACAAGAACACTGAGATGACTAAGTCTGATCTTGGAGCAGAGTGTAATGTTTCTGTCCTTCCATATGGTCTTCAATCTTGTCAGTGCTGTTGTTGTCTGCACAATCCTGGACAGTATTTCTGGTTTTGATCCCTCATCTGTCACAATGGCTCCTAAGTATTTGAATTTCTAAACTGTTTCCAGTTTTTGGCCTCCAACCATGATTTCAGTGCCAATGCCACTGGCGTTATTGGTCATCAGTTTGGTCTTCTCTGCACTGATTTCCATTCCATATGCAATGGCTGTACTATCCAGCTTTTCCACCAGCTGAGCTAGATCCTTCTCTGTTCCTACAAGGCCATCAATGTCGTCCGCAAAGCGCAAGTTCGTGATTGTTCTGCCTCCAATACTGACAGTTCCTTCATGATCTTTCAGAGCGTCCGTCATGATTCTTTCCAGGAAGATGTTGAAAAGAGTAGGTGAGAGCAAGCAGCCTTGTCTGACTCCAACTGTAGTCCTAAACCAGTTTCCTATTTGCCGTTGAAGCAGACTGCCCTAGTGGCCTTGTTGTAAAGGTTTGCTACGACTTTGATCAGGTTGGCATTGATGCTGTATAGCTTCATGGTGGACCAAAGGGCTGCATGTCAGACCCTGTCAAACGCTTTCTTAAAATCCACAAAGACATGATAGAGGTCCTGCTGGTGCTGAAGGTATCTCTCACACAGAACTCTCAGGTTGAAGATCTGCTCAGTTGTGCTGCGCCCTGGTCTGAAGCCTGCCTGTTCCTCAGCTATGATTCCCTCTGCCTGCGGCTTCAGCCTGTTCAGTAGGATCTTTAACATGACTTTGCTTGGGTGGGATATAAGACTGATCGTGCGATAGTTCTGGCATTGATGTAAGTTGCCTTTTTTGGGGGAGAGTTATTATAAGTGATTGGGTCCATGGTGTGGGCCAATCCCCTGACTGCCAGATCTTATTGCAGATTGTTAGTAAGGCGCTTATCGTGTCTTCTCCCCCTTCTTGGATTAGCTCTGCAGGGATGTTGTCTGCTCCTGCTGCCTTCCCTTTTTACAGCGACTTCACTGCAGTCTCTACTTCTTCTTGGAGGATGGGATAGTTGCCATTGTTGGTCACGGGTGGGTTGACAAGTATGCCTGGGTCCCCTGCAGCTCGGTGGTTGTACAAATCAGAGCAGTACTCTGTCCATCTCTTCTGTATGTCTTGGTCTTCCGTAAGACAGTTCCCTTCACTATCTTGAATGATCGAGGAGCGTCCTTGTTTTACACTGGTCAGGACTTTCACCAGCTGGTATGCTTTTTTGCTATTAATTTTGTTCAGATTTTTTTCTACGTGTTTACACTGATCTTCAATCCACTTATTCTTTGCCTTTTTCATGCTTTTCTTGATATCCTGGTTAATTTCCCTGTATTGTTTAGCTCCTTCTACCTCTGATTTCTTTTTCTTTAATTCTCGACGCTTGTCACATAAAAAAAGATTCAGCTGTAACCCAAGGCTTCTTTGCTTGTTGGTGTTTGTCAAGGATCTCACTGGCTTTTTGGGTTACAACAGTGTTAAATATGTCAATCAGTGTGTCCACGTCCGTGTCTTCTGCACCTAGAAGTAGCAGTGGTGCGAATTTTCCTCCTATCTTTGCCTGAAAGGCTTCCTCTACCTCTGGGTCTTTCAGCTTCTCGAGGTCAAACTTGATTCTGGTGGGACCCTGCTTGTTGACCTTCTTTAGGCGGATAGGAAGGTCATCATCACTAAGTCATGGTCCCTTCCAATGTCTGCTCCTGGAAAACGTCTTGTCTTGGCAATGTTCATACTGGTTTGGAAGCGTCTCTTCGCCATGATGTAGTCAATTTGGTTATGGTGCTCTCCGTTCGGGCTGTGTCATGTCCACCTTCTGGATGCTTTGTGCGGGCCAAACGTGTTCATCAGCTTTAGATCATTTGAACTGGCAAATTCCAGGAGCCTTAAGCCTCTGTCGTTGGTCTCTGCATTGCAGTAGCGTCCGCATGTGCCTTTCCAGTTCCTAGCAGCATCCTCTCCTATTTTGGCATTCCAGTCTCCCTGCACCACAAGAATGTCTTTCTTGGGTATGGTCCAAAACTTCTTGCAGTTGGTCATAGAAGTCTTCTATTTCCTCATCGCCATAGTCTGTTGTTGGGGCATAAACTTGTACAATGGTGATATTAAATGGGGTTGCCCTCAAGCGTATGGTGATAAGCCTACTGGAGACTGGCCGACAACTCATGACGGTGTTCACGATGTCTTTGTGGACGAGAAATCCGACACCCTGTTCGTGTTTGTCTTCTCTGCCACTGTAGTACAGTTTGTGGTTTTCCTGGGTTGATGTTTCCCCAAGGTTCTTCCATCGTACTTCGCAAAGTCCTAGGATGGTCCAATGGTATCTGTTCATTTCATGTGTCAGTTCCTCTACCTTTCCAGGCGTTCTTAATGTTCTGACGTTCCAAGTGCCAATGCTGATGTTGTTTCTGGCACGGAGTTGTGATGGTGCACCAGTAACACACTTAACACCTCTGCCCTGGCGCAAGACAGAAGGCGCGGTCCTTGTTCCGGGCGACGACCGATCCGGTATGGATTGAGGTAAGGTTGTCATTGCATGTGGTGTGTCTTGGGCAAAAGAACCTGGCGGAGCCCATCCCTCTCCAGGCTGTTAACCACAATCGAAACTCCACATAACTTGTGGCTCGCCTTGGTCCTGGACACGTGGCCGATGAGATCCTCATGGGACTCTTTCGCCCTGAGTGGTGACTTCATCAAGGAAGTTCATACACCCAATCAGGTACCGTGTCAGCACCCTAGTCTTTGGTTATCCAAAACCTAACCTGCAAGGCAGCAGGGGACTCGTGGTGGGCGGGGTCGTCTATGTCCCGTGCAGATGTGAACATCTGCCCACTGCCCACACACACACAACCACACGCACGAGACACTTACCTTTTTATCTTAAAGGGTATTTCTGTAACGTATTCCGGACGTGCTTGCCTTTTCAGCTTCAGCTGATTATTCACCTGCAGAGTACCCGGCGTGTCTGGGGGTGTTGGAGGCGCGCCCGTCAGGATCATTGTTGAAATCTTGTAAGATAAGATAAGATAAGATAGTTTATTGCCATATGTTTCCATGTTAAAAAAACAATAAAAACATTAGAATTTGTCTTGATGTCAGTTACTAAGACTAAAATAACACAGACACACACACACACACACACACACACACACACATACACACACACACACACACACACACACACACACACACACACACACACACACACACACATGGGGACGAAAGCGTCAAAGTGGGTTACCTACCATTTTATGTCAAAATGGGTTCCCATATTTCTATTTATTCTAGGGCTCTGGAATTGATGCGAATGTTTAGAACTCACCTTATAACTAAGCTCTATAACTTAAAATAAAATAGACATTTTCTAGAAACAGAGCCACTAGATGGAAAAAAAAAAAGGGTTTCTACCAATAAAGTGGGTGCCTCTCACACAAAAACTGGCATTACAGTCAAAATGGGTGTCTTCACAACATTAGGCGTCTGTAATAAGGTCATGTTCATGGAATACTTCTTTTTCACATTAATTTTTTTTCCAACTTAATGTGTATGTGTGCTTTAACATTTTTAACATTGTATGGTGTGCAAAATTCAATAAACACTGGCCCGTAACCTTTCGATTATGATTTTTACAGAGGAAATCTTTTAAACATTGCTGCGGTTTGTCCTTCTGAAGCAAAACATATTATCATGGCATTTATGTGAGAATCAACATAATGTATTCTGGAAATTAAATGACTTTTCTTTTTAGTTTTGGGTACTCTGGAGTTTCAGACAAACAGCAACAGAGCATTTTGAATATTAACCCTTATCATTCAGAATACACCAGTGTGTGCAACAAGTATGACTGAAATAGTCCAAGGGTTAGTGCCAGAATAGCGTGGTGCCTCTAGGCGCCAAGCTATTGTGGCACCACCCTTGAACTAAAGCCATTGGTCTATGTCCTCATCTGTAAGTACTGTAATGTAGCTTGCATAGAATTATGGCAGTGAACAAATTTGAAGCTTTTAGCCTCAGTATGATGCGGGTCAAAAGGTGTGGAAAAATATGAAAGACAGAAAAAGACCCAGATGAAGAAACTAACACTTAACTTATTCTACCCCAGACACACCACAGCAAAATAAAGATCCACATGATAGTTCAAGGGTGATGCCAGAATAGCTTGGCGCCCTATAGTTCAAGGGTGATGCCAGAATAGCTTGGCGCCCATAGGGCGCCAAGCTATTCTGGCATCACCCTTGAACTATCATGGTGGATCTGTGTCCTGCACTGCAACGCAGTCTTCTGAAGACGACTTCAACATTTGGGGATTCCGGTCTTGGGGTAGAATAAGTTAAAATGACAGAACAGAATGACATTAATTAATTAACTGACAACATAAGAAATCACTTGAAACTTCAGCCTTTATTATTGTCTTTCGTCCCCAACCAACCATTCTTCCGTTTGCAGATTTTTAAATGGTATGCAGTATACAAAAATGATCCAGGCAGACCAACACCCCCCCCCCCCCTAATAACACTCTGTAATAAATCTTTACGTTGTCAATGGTTTTATTATCTTATTATTGTCTTTTGTCCCCAGCTGGCTGTTTCGTTTTGCAAATCCAAAGGTTATACAGTATACAAAATGATCCAGGCGTCCATCAGATAAAAAAAGCAGGCTATACACGTTGAAACCACCCCAATAACACTCTTGTAATAAATCTGTATGAAACCGAAAATGCCGCGAGTGGCGGGGAACCTCAATTCATTTCTTTTGTAACTTTTTCAGTCTGTTGCGGACGTAATCCTTAATGTTTGTCCAGCGCCTATGTCTAAGTGCAGGCTCTTCTGCCATTGCGTGCTGTATCTCGGCCTTTCCAGGAAGTTTGTTCATGACGAGGTGTGTCTTGAAACGAGTTTGAACAGCTTTCTCTTCAGCTTCCCCCCATGGTTTCCTTGTAAATCTAGCTTTCTTTCGAACAGGAGCTGACGCAGTACTGTCATCATCAAAACTATCTAGATTGTCATCAGGCTCTGGATGTCTTTTCTCCGTCATGCTCATTGATTCCTGTGTTGTTGACTTGCTACTTGCTTCATTCACAGGTGCTGTTCCCCCCGAGACCTCTCTGCCATTTTCATATGTGTCTTCATTGTCAAAGTCAATCTCTTCATCATCGCCCAGCTCAGCTCTAATGCAGACCTCACTCTGATAATCTTTAATAGTCTCCCTAACTCCAGCATCCTGGAGCTGATTTGTCCAGCCGTGTGTTCTTCAATGTCCCTGCGGTCAAATAATCTTTTTCCATACTCAAGAAGCAAGGGGTCAGTTCTGATGAGACGGCTTATCTCATCATCTCTCTGCCTGGCTAATACCTTGTGATAGAAGGAAAATTCAACGTCTAAGGGTATTGGAAGCATTAGCCGACCACGGCGCGCCGCCTCACCTCTCTTAGCAATCTGAAACCCTCCTGGTTTCTGACAGCAACGTTTTGAGTGTACAGAGATCAGCTTTTTTTGATAGAGCCCTTTGCAATGGCTACAGGCGAGAAGGTCGTCTACCTTACTAGTTTTGGTGCGATACTTAGGAATCAAACATCCTGATTTGTTTTCAAGAACAGCAACGTTATGCATGTAATCACCCTCATCTTGTAGTCTGATCCATGCTCGACGTCTCTGCTTTGTCCCTTTTTTCATCAACAAAATTTTAGCAACATCTGCCTCATCTGCATGGACATCTTGTAAGTGCGTGCTCATTTTCAAGACAAGCTTGCCACACAATTTGTATGCATGTTTCTTGTCCCATTTGTACTTTCCTTTCCCTCTCTGCGACACGTGCACACCTGTTTCTTCTGTAAGTGCTCTTTCCCCACCCCCAGCATCATGTTCCTTCTGCCTATCCACATTCTCATTGCCACCCCCTAACGCACACTGCACCTTGCTGGTACTAGCGTCACCAACACCTGGCCACCCCGAACCTGCCACTTTGATGAAATCTAACATAGTCAATACAATACTGTCTATGTCAGAGATCCCAGCAATTGATGGCGACACACCGTCTGAATCCTGTGAGCTCGAGCCAGGAACAAACTCCTCTTCATCACTGCCCTTGTATTGCGATGCGCTTGCACTCTCAGTCTCAGGTCCATCCCAGGCTCCATTTGCCAACTGGAAAAAGAAAGAAAGAAAGATTGAAACCAAAGCTGCATTAGGACAGAAACAGCCCAATTTTGGTTTAAGGGGCCTTGCACAAGAATAAAAAGAGTAATCCCGTGTATGACCGATTTACATATGTGTGACCTCGGTGACGAGGGCTGGCTTCTGCAGCAGCAAAATCCACGTTTTCTGAAAATGCAAGCAGTTTTCACACATTCGTCAACCCTGCGTGACCCTTTGAAAGAGGTCACTCAAATTGGCATGTTTAAAAAGGTCTTGTCACAAAGTATCCTTGGGCCAAGCTTGAAGAATGTGGCTTGAATAGTCTCCGAGAAAATGCCACCGTTAACTCATTCTACCCCAGACACACCACAGAAGGATAAGGATCAACCATGATAGTTCAAAGGTGATGCCAGAATAGCTTGGCGCCTACGGGCGCCAAGCTATTCTGGCATCACCTTTGAACTATCATGGTCGATCTGTGTCCTGCGCTGCAATGCGGTCTTGAGAGGACAGGGGCAAAATTTAAGGATTTTGGTGTTGGGGTAGAATGAGTTAAAGTTTACCATGGACGACGGACGGACGACCAGTGGCCCAGAACATAAACTCACTTTTGCTTCGCACGCCAGCCAATAAAATGAAGATGATCATAGAATCACTTTACTTACCAGTTTGTAATTGGGAGCATTCCGCTGCCGTCCATGCACCCTCCTACCAGACGCACCCTCTGTGGCAGAGGCTGGGGGGCTATGATGCTGCAGCTGACTAATTTGGCCATGGGCCTTGGTCATGTGCCAGGAAGGGGCGTGCTTGTCCACTTCCATAGATCCTGATGGGTTTGGACATCCTGCTGCCATCCGGCGCTGGGTGTGTGCAGAAAGTCCTGAGCGGGTGTGACCAAAACGGTGTTGCTGCAAACATGTCCAATACAACCATGTAAACCATTGACATTTTGAATCAGATTGATTGTACATTGCTTAACGTCCCGACAGCAACAAGGCTTTCTCAGGACATGCCTGCACTGCTTGTGAAAAAAAACACCTAAACAGAACATGTATGTCGCCAGCCGGTCAAATACGTTAAATAAACCTAACACATGGGGCCTAAACCTACCATTTAGCAACACACATCCAATATAAAGATCTACAGGCAGTGCAGACAGTAGGGAGAGCTTTAAAAAGGCAAATACAGGTGAATGGACAAAGGGTAGACAGAAACACATGCCCCAGAATAGAGAGAAAACCCCACCCTGTGGGGCTGACCAGGGTGACCCTGGGAACTAAAAACTGGTAATACAGTAAAAAGCGACACTTCAGTTGCACATTCTGAAAGACCTGTTTGTGGACGTTTGTTCTTTGAATCGCGAGGCAGTTTTGCGAACGAGGATTGAAATCTGGCACCATTTTTTAAAAAAGTCAACTCATACTGTGCATGCATGTGTCAAGTTACTTTTCGATCACTGACAATCACACATGTCAGAGAAAAAAAAAAATCGCGTGGCAGATTGACCTTGTAATGGTGTTATTGAACGAATTCCTTTCATTGAAGAGGAAAGCTTTTGTTAAAATCGTGGGGTTCTATTATCATTTACTCCAAGACTCAACGGTCAGAAAGGAAGACACGGACCGAGCCACGGCCGAAGAAGACGCCTTATTTTTTCTGGGCCAAACGGGTATCGGGGATTGGAGGCATCTCTCAGTTAAATAACTGCACTGAACAAGTACATTTGGGCGTGCTCTTAACTAAGAAATATTGCATAAAGTACCTCTGCAAACGTGAAGAATGGCCAGCGGGGGGGTTTGATTGATTGTACATTGCTTAACGTCCCGACAGCAACAAGGCTTTCTCAGGACGTGCCTGCACTGCTTGTGAAAAAAAAAACTAAACAGAACATTGAATGTATGTCGCCAGCCGGTCAAATACATTAAATAAACCTAACACATGGGGCTAAATAAAGCTAAGACCATTTAGCAACACACATCCAATATCAAGAGCTACAGGCAGTGCAGACAGAAGGGAGAGTTTTAAAAGGGCAAATACAGGTGAATGGACAAAGGGTAGACAGAAACACATGCCCCAGAATAGAGAGAAAAACCCACCCTGTGGGGCTGACCAGGGTGACCCTGGGAACTAAAAAATACCTAACCCCACCCAAGTCCCCCAGGGCAGACCCGGGTGGGGGCGCCAGCGGGGGGGGGGGGGGGGGGACGAAAGACGTTTTAGGAAGGGCAAGGGAAACAACTCCGTTCATCGGTGTTACTGACCAATCAGCGATCATCAAGTTGATCTGAAAACACTCGCTTCCATTTGAACACACAGGCCCAGGGCGTCGCAAAAACACAACATGAAGTAAGTCTGGGAAAATGGGGACATCCTATTTTGATATTTTTTTCTGACTTTTGAATGAAAGATAATGCAGAAACAACCCTCAGAAAAAATGGGTGCCTGACCTGGTCACCCAGAATTTACACACACCCATTTTGCATAAGGATGGTAAAGAAAGTCACCCATTTCAGTGGTTTCGTGTACACACACACACACACACACACACACACACACACACACACACACACACACACACACACACACACACACACACACACACACACACACACACACACAGTAAACTCTAAAATATGATTTTCATGCTAAATACTAAGCAAATACCGGTATTAAACACGGCGAACGGGCACGCCTCACTGATTCAGTTATAAGCTGACTGTACACAGTACGACAAGTTCTCACTCGCCACTCGCGCTCTCTCCAATCAGTCCGGTTGATCAGAGAGGGCGCGAACAGCCAGAGGGAAAAACCTGTTGCGGAATCTGCTGGTCCTGGTACTGATGGACCTGTACCTGCGCCCTGATGGTAAAAGTTGGGAAAGCTCATTGCCGGGGTGGGTGGAATCACTGGAGATAAGACTTGCTCTACGTAAGAGACGCTGCTGGTACAGCGAGTCCAGGCTAGGAAGATCTCTGCCTATGATTTTTGAAGCGGTCTTGACCACCCTACTCAGTCTGATTTTTTCTTTGGCCGTGATGGAACCATACCAAACTGTGATCGAAAAGGTGAGCACGCTCTCAATCACAGCTCGGTAAAATTGCATCAACATGTGGGCACCGAGACCGAAACTTTTCAGGCGTCGCAGGAAGAACAAACGCTGCTGTGCTTTTTGGACGATGAGGCGAGTGTTTTCCTCCCACTTAAGGTCACATGACAGGGTAGTGTCAAGAAACTTAAAGTTCTGGACAGTTTCAATGATTTCACTATTGATCACAAGAGGGGAAGGGGACTGTTTGTTTCTAAAGTCCACAATCATTTCTTTTGTTTTGCCAGTGTGCAGTTCACGGTTGTTGTTCACACCATCTAATTAGAGTCTCAACCTGACTACGGTAGGCGGATTCGACTGAGTTTGTAATGCACCCCTCCACTGTGGTGTAATCTGCAAATTTCAGAACTTTAGTACTGGCATGGCATGAAGCACAGTCATAAGTAAACAGGGAGTAGAGTATAGGGGAGAACACGCACCTTCACCTCATGATGGCATACAAAAGACAAAGCAAAGCTTCATCTACACACACCTGAACTAGACATAACAAAACTCATCTACACACACCTACACACAATGACGAGAGTGCATATCTGGATGAGGTAGACATGTTAGTAGGCTGGTACTCTGACAACAACCTGGATTTGCATGTTGGTAAGACCAAGGAAATGATAATCGATTTCAAGAAAAAGAAAACTGACCCCCTTCCCTTAACCATCCAAGGAAACGATATTGAAATTGTTGAAACGTTCAAGCTCCTGGGTACTCTTATCTCGCATGATCTGAAGTGGGTGAAAAATATTGAACAGCTAGTAAAGAAAGCCCAGCAGCGCCTGTGTTTTCTTCGGCGGTTGAAGTCTTTTGGCGTCAGCAGATCATGGTGCAGTTTTACCGCGCTGCCATTGAGAGCATTCTTACCTTCTCAATAACGGTGTGGTATGGCAGCGCAACCGACGAAGCCCGCAAGAAACTAAATAGGGTGATCAAAACAGCATCCCATATTGTTGGAAGCGATCTCCTCTCGCTGGAATCTCTGTACCACGCACGCACCATCAAGAGAGCGAGCTCCATCATACATGACGAGCACCATCCTGCACATAGCCTGTTCGAGCCCTTGCCATCTGGCTTACGCTATAGATCCATCATACATGACGAGCACCATCCTGCACATAGCCTGTTTGAGCCCTTGCCATCTGGCTTACGCTTTAGATCCATCAAGGCCAAAACCACTCGTTTTCAGAAGAGCTTTTATCCCTTGGCTGTCCAAGCCCTGTCTGATGTGGCTGTGATATGATTTAACTCGGCATATTGTCTCAAAGTCCCTTTAGAATTACCTACAGCCCATCTTAGTTGTTTATAGTTCTTATATGTTCCATTAAACCTCTTCTTAAACAGGATATACAGTTTTACAAATAGATATGAATTAAGCTAATCTGTTTTCGTTGCGGCTCACTTGGCGGTCTTTGTTGTCATAATATGGTTATTATGCTATAGATTTAATTTATTTCACTTACTTAGATGTGTGTGCACACTTAGTAAAATGACTGCTATAGATATGTGTGTGTTTTTATTTTAGAGTCTGCTTGATTGCGATGTATGTATGGACGCTCGTCAGTTATGCCGCAAAAAATTCCTAATGTTTATTCATATGGCAATAAAGTTTATCTTATCTTATCTTATCTGAACTAGATATAACATTTCACACTGACTGTCAGAGGCAACACTCACTTTTCTAAAGCTGCGTATGTCAAACGCAGTGCTGCCAAAACATTGCGTACGTTGCAGCCCCACACAAAACCACAGGTATTTGGCAATATAATGCGGGCCAGTCACGACAGAAAGGTGTGGTTCTGTAATGTCAGTATACTCGTAGTGCGTGGACAATGTTCAGTCTATGTACAGTATTTACCTGTCTGTCACTAGAAGCAGCCGGCGTCGGACAGGGCCAATTGGGATCCATTAATTTTGCTCCGGTGTCAAGTTTACACAACAGTTGACTTGGAAAAATTTCTTGCCCAATTTTCTTATTTCCCAAAGTTTCATGTTATTAACTAAAAGGGTGCAATTTTGCAAAATGGCATTTCTAAGTCGCGGAGCGTAGTGTCTGAATATCTGGATACATTACTTTTTGTCTTATACTGACATTACAGATCATCCATGGAGTTTTTACAGATTGGGGAGCCATTTATCGACGTGTTTCTCAAAGTATTCGAAAAGGTAAGACAGTTAAAATCCGTGCCCGCCGTTTGGACAGGCAAGCATCATAGTTTGATTGCATACTCGTCCTCGCTTCACTGTGTCTGGCGTAACAAGAAATTTTCGCTGTTAGGTCACAAGGGGCACGTTTGTGAGCCGCAAAATGTTGCACATGTTGCAGCAACATTTTGCGGTTCGACCTTCCTCTAAATAAATCACAATTCAATCTAGAAGCCAAAATCAGGCACATTTGTCTTAAGGCACACCTTCAGCACCCTCTGTAAAAGAAAACAGAATTTTAAAATCTTGAATCTCTGGCTCACAGTGACGGTATTTTTGCACCCGGTACACGGTCAGTTCCGCGAAATCGCATAATAAGACAAAAACTACTAACATTTAGACTATAAAACCTGTTAGCTTCTTTGTTCAGCATTATTGTAAAACCCACTGGGAACATTTGAATACAAAGCAGGTATAGCCAACTATTGATCTTCTATTGTAAGGAACAGGTCGCTTGCACGCAAGCACGCAAGCACGCACACACAATTTTGTTTAATGACTACCATGTTCGACATGCCAGAAGTTCGAGGTGTGCAGCAATCCGGACAACAAAACAGAATCAAAAGGTTGATTGATTGATTGTACATTGCTTAACGTCCCGACAGCAACAAGGCTTTCTCAGGACGTGCCTGCACTGCTTGTGAAAAAAACAAAAACAAAAAAACAAACAAACAAACAACAGAATACTGAATGTATGTCGCCAGCCGATCCAATACGTTAAATAAACCTACAACATGGGGCCTAAATAAAGCTAAGACCATTTAGCAACACACATCCAATATCAAGAGCTACAGGCAGTGCAGACAGTATGGAGAGTTTAAAAAAGAAAAATACAGGTAAATGGACGAAGGGTAGACAGAAACACATGCCCTAGAATACAGAAGAAAACCCACCCTGTGAGGCCGACTAGGGTGACCCTGGGAACTAAAAAGTAGTTACCCCACCCAAGTCCCCCAGGGCAGACCCGGGTGGGGAAATCACAAAAGGTGCCAGTGTGACAGTGCCGAGGGGAGGTGGTGATGAGCAGGTCGTGTGGGTTGTGTTTGACAAAGGGAGCTAACTCCTGTCCATGGTTCTGGTTCTTTTATTTCATAACCAACAATTAAAAAAAAACAATACAGGGCACTTGACCCGCAGTCCAGTTTCCAGAAACACAGTGAAATATTCGATGTGAAGCCGGCACGCTACTAGCTACACGCACTGATAATTGTATGCAAATAGTCAGTCTGCTAAAAGTGCGCCGGATGCTCGGCATTAAAAAGCGCGGGCCTCCGAGAGAGCAACTCCCTCGCGCAGGCGAAACGGCTCGGCCAGACAAAGAAACTAGCAAAATATGTGCTAGTTGGTACCTGAATAAACTTTAATAACTAGCGAACCATACATTCAATAATAATAAATCTTAGCATTTCTGAAAGGGAATTTAAAGGGCTTTTCAATGAACTAACTTAGGAAAAGCTTAACACTAAGCTGAATTTAATATGATTTTATAATGACTGCCACACAAGGGAAGTGAAACGCAAAACAGCATGAAAAACGTAAATCTAACTAAGACTGGTTACAGATCGTACAAAACCAAATAAATATTCTAAAGCAGGAACTGTGCTGAATCTAATGACTATCGAAACAGCTTTCTACGTTTAATAGAACGGAAGCTAAGAGGCTTCAAAAATAAACAGAAGACACAAGTTACAAAACAATTACTAAAACAGAAGACTCGCCGCGCCACGCAAGTGGTGCCATCACGGCTAGCGGCTGAACAAGGAACCTCAGACGTGGACTAAAAAATAACTACATGGAGACAGAGGCTTATGGCGCTCTGCTACACAGGTGTGAATATGTCGATGTGTGTTCAAAAGACCATATAATATTTGAGTTCGACTTATCCGAGTTCGGTTCGACTTAACGGAGCCATTTTCACTTAAATATTAGTCGGAATAAAAAGACCAGCCTTGGCCACGGGAAAAAAATTGATTCAACTTATCTGAGTTTGGAAAACGAGAAACGCTTCGACTTATCGGCCGAAGTTTAATCAACCAAATTGGACCGTTTTAGAAATACTTTGTAAGATGAGTCCTAAAAGAGCAGCTTTGGACAGGCGAAAGAAAACTCGGCTTATCCGACTTTTGAGTGGAGAAACACGTTCGATTTATCCGAAGTTCGACTTAAGCGAGTTTGAGTTATCCGTTGTAAAATTAGTCATAGAAACGACAGCTTTGGCCGGGGGGGGGGGGGGGGGGGGGGGGTGTTACACTATAAGTGTATACGACCAATATCACGGTCGGGTAATTTTATAATTTCCCTTGATATGAAAATAACGAGAATATAATTAGTACCACGGGCAGAGCACGGAG
>BTPG01000004.1:226031165-226046165 GCA_036245525.1 Semisulcospira habei | reverse complement strand
CATCACTATGCATGTTGCAACAAACAAACAAAATCGGGGACGTGACGTCGCTGGCAGTAATTTCAGTTCCGCTGACGCAACAGATTTCATACACATACCAAGGGGAATTACTCAGCGCTGGACAACAGTTAGATCCTCTGCCCCTACCTAGTATCAGGCATCCAGTCGCCAGCCCACAGAGAAATTAATTTTTCTCTAAAATGTATTTTTTCGAAAAATACTTACCGATGACATGACTAACTGGAAATAGTCTACTTGCTTACCAATTTTAGACTCTGGGAGAGAACAGAGCAGATAACAGCAGAGAATGAAATTGGGCGAAGAAGATGGGGATGGATCGGTCACAGTCTGAGAAAGCCAGCTTCCAGTATCACTAGGCAGGCATTGTCATGGAACCCCCAGGGAAAGAGGAAAAGAGGTAGGCCGAGAAACTCCTGGCGTCGAGACCTCCAAGCAGACATCAAGAGACTGGGAACCACCTGGAGTAGAATCGAAGGAGAAGCACAGGACAGGAGTTGCTGGAGGTCTCTCGTCGACGGCCTATACCCGGGTAGGGGTGACAGGCGTAAGTAAGTAAGTAAGTTACCAATTTTAGCCTAAGACCCAAAGGGTCCCCCCAGGAGGCTCTCGGGGATCCCTGATAGGGACGAGAGAGCTTTCGGGGATCCCTAACAGGGACGAGAGTAGCCTCCCCTGCCCATCCGGTCAGGCGCCCGGTGGTGTCTCCTTTAGCCAGTTGTCTACGGAGTTACCAGCGGCAAGCGGGGAGGAGGGAGGGACCTCCGAGTCATGTCATCGGTAAGTATTTTTCGAAAAAATACATTTTAGAGAAAAATTAATTTGTTTCCTCAAAACACATTACCGATGACATGACTAACTGGAAGAATGGCAAAGAGGAGGAGGGTGCCGCACAATCCCTTTTAGAAACCTCTTCAGGGACGAAGACGGCCCGTCACTCCTGATCACCCACTCCCGACAATTTTAGCGAAGTGCCGCCTAAGCGCCGAGGGCGCCTGGAGGGAGTGTTGCGCCGCAGAAGTTGCCCACCAGCGTAAGGTTGTCGCGCTGGACTGTCAGGGCGCGGGAGTAGAAGCGGCAATGGTAGATCCGTCCCGCCACCCCACCGCCGCCACAGTGTCCTTAACCACACCGGCGCGGCGAAGGCGAGACGTGCGGCCCTAGCGCGCGTTCCATGGGCGCGGATCTTCAGTGCCCCGGCTCCCTGTGGGGAGAGGTCGCGATAGGCGGACCGGAATACCCAGCGGAGCGAGGAGGAGAACGTTTGGGCTGAGAAGCCGGTTCTGCCAGCGGTCGGCGGCAAGGGACGAGACCGTCCCCTCCGCACGGACTTGGAGCAGGTAGATACGAAGTGCCTGTCCCGGATCTTGCTGCGGAGTGCCCCGAGGAACCGGGTCGTGTAAGCGGCCGAGCGGCGAGGGCCGGAGGCGCTGTCAAGGGAGACCTAGGCTGAGCGAGAAGGAAGGATCCGGGAGTAGCTGCACGGAGCCATCCACTCGGAACTGCAGGCCGGTGGGGCGAGACGAGAGCGTGTGGAGCTCGCTGACGCGGGGCGCCGTGGCGAGGGCCATCAGGAAGCAGGCCTCCGAGTCACGTCAGCGAAGCGGGCCAGATGGAGCGGTTTAACGGTCCGAAGTCAGTCAGGGGAGGACCAGGGAGGTCCCAGCGCGGGCCAAGGGAGAGGAAGACCGGACGCTGCACGCCGAAACGCGCCATAAGGTCGGGCAGGTCCTTGCAGGCGCTGGGTCGGGACGGCCGAGGTGACGGTAGGCGTCGGCGATCAAGAGGGGAAGCAGCTGCCCCAGAGGGGAGCCAACCTTGGTCTCGGACGAGCCAGAGAAGAAGTCCGCGAGCTGAGGAGACGTCAGGCCGACGGTGGAGAGGCGGCGGGGTCAGAGCACCAGGCACGAAGCACGCCACTTTCCCTCGTAGACACGTCTGGTAGGACTGCGGGCTGAAGCGATAGCGTCCGCTGTCGCACTCGAGAAGCCTCCAGCAGACAGAGCTTGCCGCACAATCGCCAGGCGTGCAGGAGAAGTCGCTCGGGGCAGGGGTGGAAGAGCGGCTGTCGGCGCTGCTCGAGCATCGTGCGGGGGGTGGGAAGAGGGAGGGTGAGCCCGTGGCGAGACTGAGAAGGTCGGAAGTCCACGATCCGGTCTGGGAGAACGGCTACCCGGAGAAGGACTGCGTTGCATCCCCGGAGGCTGAGCAGGACTTGAGGACCAGGACCGCCGGAGGGTAGGTGTAAAGGACCAGACCGTCCCAAGGGGTCAAGCGCATCGACTGCCCAGGCCAGAGGTCGGGAACGGGGAGATGAAGAGGGAAGCCGGAGGTTCCACTTCGTGGCGAAGAGGACAAGGGGGGAGTCTCCCAACGAGCGCAGAACCAGCGAAGGATGTCCCAGCGTAGGGCGCAATCCGTGTGAAGAAGCTGCCTCCGTCGCAAGAGGTAGTCTGCCAGTAGGAACAGGAGACATGGACTGAGGCGGTCTGGGAGGGAGAAGTCGCTGTCCGCGCACCAGCGAAGGGGGCGATAGAAGAGGAAGCAGAAGTCGGGAGAGCGGGTTCCTCCTGCGTCTGAAGGCAAGCCACGAAGAGGGGTTGTCGGAAGGATGAGGAGGTCCTGTGTCCAAAGATCGTATCGCCAAGCGCAGAGGGCCTGCCAACTGCAACCAGTCCCAGCGGGTTGACGTGCCGCGAAGTCAGGTTCGCGGGCCAGCGGCCGGCCGACGAGCGGAATTCGGGAGAAGAAGAGCGCCCCAACCGTCGAGACCGGCAATCACGCAGAGAGAGAGAGGGGCAGTGGCGAGGTCAGGGGGGATCCGGGAGCCGAGCTAAGAATGTCCGTCCAGCGAAGCCGATGTGGCGCAGCACAGGGGAGATCGGCACCAGGGTAGAGAGATCGCCGGAGGACAGCCTCCAGAGGCGGAGTACCGAAGACCGAGGGAAGGAGATCAGCCGCTGCACTCATCAGGAGGAGGAGCTGGAGCCGCAGTCAGGAGGGGACCGCCGCGCCCGCAGCTAACCACGGGCTAGAACGGCAAGGACTGGATCCGAGGCTCGTGAAGACGCACCAAGTTGCGGTCGGTCACCAAAACCATTCCCCGGTGAACAGACGGCGAGGGCGAGAGGTCGGACCGTAGGCGCTGACCAGGGCGACCAGGCGAGCAACCGGAGGAGGAGAGCATCCCTGCCCTACGAGGAGGAACCACCGACTGATACCGCAGAAGCAGGTCGACCAAGGAGGAGAATGGCTGGCGGAAGATCGAAGGTCCCGGGCAACCAAGGCATCCACGATCCACGCAAGGACCCAGGGCTGAGGGGAGACCACACCAAGGAGGCCGAGCTGGAAACGGTCCCGTCGACGGCAAGCGAAGACAAAGGCGGGGGCGGGAGGCATGGGGACGCGTAGAAGCAACGGGTAGGTCCAGGCTGGCGGCGACAACCAAGGGCTGAAGGCGACGCAAAGGGTCCGAGGCGGGGGAGCCCTGCCGAGCGATGAGCGGCATCGCAACTTCCCAAAGAAGAGCGGAGACCTGCGCGCGAAGGGCGAGGGCCTTGGTCCGAAAGGGCGGGAACCCAATCCACAAGGGTGGCGTTGGGCCCACAGGCCTAGAAGGGTTCCTTCAGAGACTGCCAGGCAGGGCCGACGGGCGCGGGTACCCACAGGAGCACGGTAGAGCTGCAACGTCGCATCAGGGGAGATGGCCAGGAAGGAGCCAGGCCGCCACGAACGAAGGAAGGCAAGGGGCGGAGGGTTCGAAGCCACGCGGAAGATCCGCTAGAGCTGGGAAGGGTTGCCGCAAGCACGGGCGCCGGCGGAACCACCGGAGGCCGCGAGCACGAAGGGAGCGAGAGGCCAGCGAACCGGGGAGCCGAAGGCTAAGACGCCAGCAGGCCAGAGACGAACGCAGGACGCCGAGTCATCCCCCGGAGAGGGTCGGGGAGACGCCGGAGGCGAAGGGTGCAGGGAGCGGGGAAGAGGATGTCCCGAGGAGAACGACAGCGCCGCACCAGGCAAAGGTCGACAGGGACCCCGGAGAGAGTCGAGGGGCGGGCGACGACCGTCGGGCGCCGCAACTATCCAGGCGACGAGGGCGAGGAAGTCGATCCCCACTGCACTGGGTGTACCCCTAGGGGCACCCAACCAAGCGCTAACAGCGCGACGTAGCTTCACTTCGGTGAACAGACGAGAACCGGTGAAACGTGGAAGGCCGTAGGCGCCAGGGGAAACGGCCCGAAGTCCCGAGGTACAAGAAGGCCGATCCAGACGCAGTGCGCGAAGCTCAAGTAGGGGGCACGAAGCTGGCTGGGGACTCGACGGCGGAGTCAGCGGGTTGGAAGGAGGGGCCATAAGCCGCGTAGGGTACCAACAGGCGATAAGGGTCGCGGTGCCCGGGGCTCAAGGAGGGGGCACAAGCGGCTAGGCGACTCGCCGTAGGAGTCAGCGGGCCCAGAGACTGAGGTCGAAGTGCCGAAGTGAGAACGAAGGAGACAAGGTCGCGGTGCCCGGCTCAAGGAGGGGGGCACACGGACTTAAGCTGGGGCCAAAGGCCGACGCGTGAACTAATTGGCGACCAGGTCGCGGTGCCCAGGGCTCAAGGTGGGGGCACAAAGCGGCTCGGCGATTCGCCGGAGGAGTCCGCAGGCTTAGGAGGGGCCGTGAGGCCAACGCGTCAACAATAGGCGACAAGGTCGCAGTGCCCGAGGCTCAAGGAGGGGGGCACGTAGCCGGCTTGGTGACTCGCCGGAGGAGTCAGCGGGCTGAGCAGGTCCGAAGGCCGACGCGTAGACTAGTTAGCGACAAAGTCGCGGTGCCCGGGGCTCAAGGAGGGGGGCACGTAGCCAGCTAGGCGACTCGCCGGAGGTGTCAGCGGGCTTAGATGGGCCGAAGGCCGGTGCTTAAGCTAATTAGCGACAAGGTCGCGGTGCCCGGGGCTCATGGAGGGGGGCACATAGCCGGCTTGGCGACTCGCCGGAGGAGTCAGCGGGCTCAAGAGGGGCCGCGAGGCCAAGCGTCAACTTCTTTTTTTTTTTTTTTTTTTTTTGTATGTAACAGGCGACAAGGTCGCGGTGCCCGGGGCTCAAGGAGGGGGGCACGTAGCCAGCTAGGCGACTCGCCGGAGGAGTCAGCGGGCTTAGAAGAAGGGCCAAAGGCCGACGCTTAACTAATTAGCGACCAAGGTCGCGGTGCCCGGGGCTCAAGGAGGGGGGCACGTAGCCGGCTTGGCGACTCGCCGGAGGAGTCAGCGGGCTTGAGTTTTGGCCGAGGGGCCGACGCGTGAACTAAGGCGACATGGTCGCGGTGCCCGGGGCTCCTTTTTACGGGAGGGGGGCACGTAGCCAGCTTGGCGACTCGCCGGAGGAGTCAGCGGGCTTAACGCGTCTACGAATAAGCTACAAACTTACCAGGGACGAGAGGAGTGGCTATCCCATGTCCGAGGGCAGCTGGAACAATTCCGCCGTGCCGCGGAAGGTCCCAAGGAGGCGGAAGTCGCGGGTCGCTCGGCGGTGGAACACCGGAGTAGAGACCAAGAACCTCCAGTCAAGCAGGGCAGCCAGCGCAGCCGATGACAGAGGAGCAGGTGGCACCCGGTCTACAGTATGGCGGACACCAGGCCACTGGAAGCCGCCGTCCTGGGCAGCAACGCACTTGGTACTGCAACACATACCCATACATGAAAGGTGACGGGCGGCGGGCAACTAACGCCGCCAGATAAAGCTCCGAATTAACGAGCAAAACTCACCGTTAAATGCGGAGAGAAAACAAACAGAAGTCCGAGCCAAGCACGACGTCCGGCCCCGCCGGGGGAGACGTAGGTAGCGGACAAGACTTTACCTTTACATGGCGGAACTGCAGAGTGACGAAGCACAAAGCACCGGACACTAGGTCACTGGAAGTCGCCGAACTGGGAAGAGGCGCACTTGGCAACTGCAACCCAAACCCAAACATGAAAGGCGACCGGCGGCGGGTAACAAACCCCGCCATTTAAAGCTTCGAAAATTAAGAGACACGCGAAACTGACAGTGAATGCAAAGACAAACAACAGTAGCTCGAGCGAAGCCCGACGTCCGGCCCAGCCAGGCGAGACGTAGGAAGTGGCCGATACTCCACCTTTCCATGGCGGAACGGCAGAGTGACGAAGCACAAAGTACCAGACAGTAGGTCACTGGAGGTCGACGTACTGGGGAGAGGCGCACTAGATAACTGCAGCCCATACCCAAACATGAAAGGCGACCGGGGGCGGGTAACGAACCCCGCCATATAAAGCTTTGAAATCAAGAAACACTCGAAACTCACCGTGAAATGCGGAGAGAAACCAACAGTAGCTCGAGCGAAGCCCGACGTCCGACCCAGCCAGGCGAGACGTCGGAAACGGCCGAGACTTTACCTGTCCATGGCGGAATGGCAGGGAGACGACGACGGGAGCCTAGAAGGTTCCAGGGCCAGCCAAGAGCACGAGGCACAGACGAGGGCTAGCAGAGAAGACGGAGGCCACGCCAGAAGCGGTAGACGAGAGGCTAGGCGAAGGCAGGCCGGTAAGGGACGGTCGAACCGTACACAGTCTTTCCAAGGGTCAGAGGCTCAGGTAAAAGCGTCCGAACGCTAACAGCGAAGTAGACAACTGGCTAAAGGAGACACCACCGGGCGCCTGACCGGATGGGCAGGGGAGGCTACTCTCGTCCCTGTTAGGGATCCCCGAAAGCTCTCTCGTCCCTATCAGGGATCCCCGAGAGCCTCCTGGGGGGACCCTTTGGGTCTTAGGCTAAAATTGGTAAGCAAGTAGACTATTTCCAGTTAGTCATGTCATCGGTAATGTGTTTTGAGGAAACAAATACACAGGTTCAGAACCAGACGATCATCTACATCCCTAAAAAGGATGCATCAGGTCTCGCTTATAACCCATGTCCTTTTCTGGAACTTAGGAAGCAGGCAGGAGAAACACCATACACGGTGTATAGCAGTGATAGCCTCACCTATCTGGTTTGTGAGTACAACAGATTTCACAGTCAACCGTGCAAATCAACAGTGAACATGAGATGTTTGTATGGTTTTTCACCCATGCCAGTGCTGAAGATGCTAATTATTATATAATAATTCAAGGATAGTGGCAGATTAGCTTGGCGCCTGATGGCGCCAAGCTAATCTGCCACTACCCATGAATTATGGTCGATCCATCTACTGCAGGTGGTAAATAGTCGTTAGGTTTAATATATTTTATAGCATGATAAACCTCCGGCAGCCTCGAGACCGTGGGCAGTGAACAAACAGTTCTGATAATAAAATAAGTGGTTGCCGATCAAACTGACCATGTAAGAACGCTGTTAACCCTATCATTCAGAATACACCCGTGGGTGAAATAAGTTTGACTAAAATAGTTGAAGGGTAGTGCCAGAATAGCTTGGCGCCTCTAGGCGCCAAGCTACTCTGACACCACCCTTGAACTAAAGCCATTGGTCTGTATCCTTATCTGTAAGTACTGTAATGTTAGCTTGCATGTGTCACTGTACACATTTGAAGTTTTAGCCTCAGAATGATATAGGGTTAATCAACAAGGCTGTCATAAAGGTGATGATCCTGTACTAACAAAAAAAAAAAAATCTTTTTTTTTCCAGACTTTGCTAATACGAGTAGCTTGAATCTCGTGTTCGAGATCGTCTCTTTTTATGCCGCAAAAAAATAGTACATAAAAAAATAAGAAAAAGAAGAAGAAAAACGGTCACTATCTACCTCCAAGAGCCAAAATACATCACAGGACGATCCACATTACGTGCTGTCTGCTGGAGGGCGCCATGATGCATTGCTAAGATGCTTTGTCGCATCATGTGGGCATGTCAACCCCGGGTTCCAAATGAAAGTGTCAACGCACCGACCCGGGTAGAACTCTACTCATGTTCAACCCGGGTAGCAAGTGTAAACGGCCTTGACGTTTCCACAATAAAAAGACGGACAAGCACATCCAATGACACGCACATTATTGTTGGCCTGTACTAACCCGTTGGCCGTCAGTAGCACTTCTTGTCACCATCATTCCTGTAGGAATCATTGCGACTAAAACCGCTACCGACGCCCAAAGGGTTCAAACAGATGCTACCGAGTGTTACGTTTGCCCCATGTCCATGCAGACATCAGTGCTGTTAACCCCTTGGGTGTTGTTAGCTGGTCTTGTTGGGACAAAAGCTGCAAGCAACAGCCCAAGGGTTAACACAGGTCTGCAAAGCACGCACATGGGGGTTAAAATAATAACGGGGGTTCAAAGTCCCACGTGGTTTATCAGGAATGAAACAGCGGCTACAGAATCGTTCTACTGATCTTGTCACACTTTTTAGTGAAGTTTTGTTTGGGTCGAACGACTCCCGACAATGAAACGGAGCGAAATCGCGGCAGATAACCAACTTGTACCATAACAGGCATGGGAATTGTCCGCCTAAAGGCAAATTTCCGCCGAAATGATTTGCTCAGCCGCCAAAAAAAAAAAATTGTCCGCCGAAAAAAAAAAAATTGGGGTGCAAAAAGTAATTGATCACCGGACATTATACACCGCGAGGCATTCGTTCAAGTGATATGCCGCCCGCTAGAGTTACGCATCACCTATTGTGGCTTTAACACAGTCATTACTTTACCGTGCACGCGGGCAATACAACACTGAACACACCGTTTTCATGCTCGCTTCCCTTCTCGCGCACTGTACTTGTGGGGAAACTGGCGGTATCACGAGTTGTTGTAAATGGCGGTGAGAAAGGATATTGTTCAAGACAGAGTGCTGTTTAGTGTGCATCTGATCATGATCTGGTAAGCACCCCCCACCTCCCCCCCCCCCCCCCTGTCGTTAGATTTTTTGGCCGCTGAAATGAAGGACCACGCTACACCCCCGCCCCCCCCCCCCCTCCCCGTCGTTTGATTTTTTGCCCGGTGAAATTTCAGTTTTTTTTTCACTTTTCTAATTCCCATGCCTGCATCAGCATGGGTGGGACCGAAAAAAAAAGTTGAATTCTGAAGCGAGGGTCTTGGGGCACATTTTCAGTGAAAAAAAAAAAAAAAAAAAAATCTTTTTGAATCCGGAAATCCGGCTGTAGCGGGAAAAGTCCCACCCATGCATAAGCACAGACACCACTCCAAACATCTCCAAGAGGCATAGATCCTCATGCGCCCCTTGGGCGCATGAGGATCTATGCCTCTTGGAGATGTTTGGAGTGTTCTTATCAGTTGCTGGCTATGCAGTAAGACTTCACCATCGTTTGTTGGAGGATGCCGTTTGTTGCAACTAGCACAGCAACAACTTACTCGTTCCCCAAAACTGAACCCCTGACCAATCCATTTTTGGTGTTACGCCCCAGCGCTGCTGGCAATAATCGTTGCGCATGTCGGGGGTGAAGGGTAGGGAAGGGAACATATCGCTCACACCATCGCTTCCAGGCGGCAGAGTTATCTCTGTGCAAGCCTGCAAAATAAGGTACATAGTGTAAACAAAAGGTTAGCCAATAAATCTCTTGTGAACTTTACTAGACATTTATTTGGCGAGCAGATCGCAAGCTGATTTTTAAAAATTTGCTTATTGTCCTATGAACTAATGAAGGCTGCATTACAGATTTGGAGATTTTAGTTCAAGGGTGGTGCCAGAATAGCTTGGCGCCTGAGGTGCCAAGCTATTCTGGCACCACCCTTGAACTATCATAGTCAAACTAATTTCAAGCAGTAGTGTATCAAAGAACCCAAAGGAGAGAGAAACACGCTTAGAAAAGACAGCTACAACACAATTTATTAATATTTTGGGTAAATACCCTGCTTAAAATAGTTGGTTGTACATTGCTTAACGTCACGACAGCAACAAGACTTTCTCAGGACGTACCTGCACTGCTTGTGAAAAAAAAACTAAACAGAATATTGAATGTATGTCGCCAGCCGGTCTAATACGATAAATAAAGCTAAGACCATTTAGCAACACACATCCAATATCAAGAGCTACAGGCAGCGCAGACAGTAGGGAGAGTTTAAAAAAGGAAAATACAGGTGAATGGACCAAGGGTAGACAGAAACTCATGCCCCAGAATAGATGGGAAAACCCACCCTGTGGGGCTGACCAGGGTGACCCTGGGAACTAAAAAGTAGTTTTTTTGGCATCCTGTCTCGGAAGACAATGGAGTATATATGCGCTTGCTGGGTCAGTCACTGGAGTGACCTCTCCAGGGCGCAAGCCTGGGCGAAGTGTATGGAGATCCTGGGGTGCCCAGTCGTCAAGATCCCCCTCTCGGCCTCGCTGATGTATCCAAAGGAATGCAAAGCAGTACGTTTGGCACCAGTTTGGCTGCAGGAGCTGCCAGAACAGTGCGTGAATACAGGCAGCTGTCTGCCTTCGGGGCTCCACTCCTGATTTGAAGGGTTTACTCCCCCACATTTGGCCGTTGGATCCAACCTGATCTCCTCCGTCCTCTAGCCGTTGGCTGTCAGAAACAGCTCATCCGCCTAGTGGTGCAATGTGAACACCACCCCCTCACGTGGTTTAGCCCACCAGCTGAGGTGGTTTGCCAGGGTGTGGCGCTTGGAGCCAGCACGTGAGAGATTAAGGAGATGGATGAGGACCAGTGATGCCCGTCCGTCCTATGTAGGACGCAGCTGCCGAACAGCAAAGGTGCTACCTCTATCCAGAGCCCCCTACACCCCAAAAAAAAAGTAGTTAATCCCACGCAAGTCCCCCAGGGCAGACCTGGGTGGGAGCCTTCTTAAAATAGACAAAGAAAAATCAGTCGCTACTTGTCTTCATTATCGCAGAAAGAATGTGTATGAGGATGGAAAGTGTTAGCAATGTTCACACCAGATAAACATCTAGTTGACAACCATCCCATAATTACCCAGTGAACCATTCTCTGACCTCTCTTTATTCACCTGCCTATTTGTCTTAACCTCTTCACAGCCAAGGATGATGAACTGTGCGTGACACGACTGCACGCTGACCAACATTCATGTCAAGAACTCAGATGTAAAAGTGACCACAACAGGCATAAAGAACATAGGACTAACAAAATACATCAATCATCATCAGTGCCCGTGACTGCAGGGGCCCATGGCGATTTACATCTTTTGTGGCTAGAAAAGGCTCGTGGTGCCCCAGCAGTTACAGGGTTAATGTCTGGTCCTTGAAGTGCCAGGACTATCCACATAACATGGATATATATATTTTACAGCACCATACAACTACACGTGAACATCATCATCTCTCTCCCTGTCATGCACACGCACACAAACGCACATGCGGCCACACACACACACACACCACTACAACCACACTCCTCCCCACTTCTGACAAAAACAAACATAGACACCTTCCACCTCCTCTCTCTCACGCTCCCCCAAAACCTCCCAACACATGCACGCAAACACACACACAAGTTTGTGTATAACCTGGTAATCCCACGCCATTGCATTGGGCCCTGTCCCACAGCCGGTGGGGTCCGCACACTCTATAAAGTCGGCGGTAATGTTGTAGCAGGCTGGATCAACAGAGTTGTCCTTCTGGTAAAACAGCCCTGAAAACCAGTCACAGTGCTTCAAAAGACGTTTTCAAATCTGTGCTAAAAACACATTTTTTCCAACTCCATTACTCCACTGATTAATCATTGGCTGCGGAGGATTCTGTTGTAGTTTTGCTGTGGTGCCTGGAGTGTGTGTGTGTGTGTGTGTGTGTGTGTGTGTGTGTGTGTGTGTGTGTGTGTGCGCAATATTGTGTACAGTTTTTGTAATTGTATTTTTGAAATTTGTAAGGCGCCTAGAGCTCTACCTGAGGTTATGGACATCATTGTTATTATTATTACATTTAGTACGACACACAGTCCATCAACCAATAGACCAGCCACATTTAGTACGATACACAGCCCATCCACCAGTAGACCAGCCACATTTAGTACGATACACAGCCCATCCACCAGTAGACCAGCCACATTTAGTACGATACACAGCCCATCAACCAGTAGACCAGCCACATTTAGTACGATACACAGCCCATCCACCAGTAGACCAGCCACATTTAGTACGATACACAGCCCATCCACCAGTAGACCAGCCACATTTAGTACGATACACAGCCCATCCACCAGTAGACCAGCCACATTTAGTACGACACACAGCCCATCCACCAGTAGACCAGCCACATTTAGTACGATACACAGCCCATCAACCAGTAGACCAGCCACATTTAGTATGACACACAGCCCATCCACCAGTAGACCAGCCACATTTAGTACGATACACAGCCCATCAACCAGTAGACCAGCCACATTTAGTACGACACACAGCCCATCAACCAGTAGACCAGCCACATTTAGTATGACACACAGCCCATCCACCAGTAGACCAGCCACATTTAGTACAATACACAGCCCATCAACCAGTAGACCAGCCACATTTAGTATGACACACAGCCCATCAACCAGTAGACCAGCCACATTTAGTACGACACACAGCCCATCAACCAGTAGACCAGCCACATTTAGTACGACACACAGCCCATCAACCAGTAGACCAGCCACATTTAGTATGACACACAGCCCATCAACCAGTAGACCAGCCACATTTAGTACGATACACAGCCCATCAACAAGTAGACCAGCCACATTTAGTACGACACACAGCCCATCAACCAGTAGACCAGCCACATTTAGTACGACACACAGCCCATCAACCAGTAGACCAGCCACATTTAGTACGACACACAGCCCATCAACCAGTAGACCAGCCACATTTAGTATGACACACAGCCCATCAACCAGTAGACCAGCCATATTTAGTACGATACACAGCCCATCAACCAGTAGACCAGCCACATTTAGTACGATACACAGCCCATCAACCAGTAGACCAGCCACATTTAGTACGATACACAGCCCATCAACCAGTAGACCAGCCACATTTAGTACGACACACAGCCCATCAACCAGTAGACCAGCCACATTTAGTACGACACACAGCCCATCAACCAGTAGACCAGCCACATTTAGTACGACACACAGCCCATCAACCAGTAGACCAGCCACATTTAGTACGACACACAGCCCATCAACCAGTAGACCAGCCACATTTAGTATGACACACAGCCCATCAACCAGTAGACCAGCCATATTTAGTACGATACACAGCCCATCAACCAGTAGACCAGCCACATTTAGTACGATACACAGCCCATCAACCAGTAGACCAGCCACATTTAGTACGATACACAGCCCATCAACCAGTAGACCAGCCACATTTAGTACGACACACAGCCCATCAACCAGTAGACCAGCCACATTTAGTACGACACACAGCCCATCAACCAGTAGACCAGCCACATTTAGTACGACACACAGCCCATCAACCAGTAGACCAGCCACATTTAGTATGACACACAGCCCATCAACCAGTAGACCAGCCACATTTAGTACGACACACAGCCCATCAACCAGTAGACCAGCCACATTTAGTACGACACACAGCCCATCAACCAGTAGACCAGCCACATTTAGTACGACACACAGCCCATCAACCAGTAGACCAGCCACATTTAGTACGACACACGTCCCATCCACCAGTAGACCAGCCACATTTAGTACGACACACAGCCCATCAACCAGCAGACCAGCCACATTTAGTACGACACACAGCCCATCAACCAGCAGACCAGCCACATTTAGTACGACACACAGCCCATCAACCAGTAGACCAGCCACATTTAGTACGACACACAGCCCATCCACCAGTAGACCAGCCACATTTAGTACGACACACAGCCCATCAACCATTAGACCAGCCACATTTAGTACGACACACAGCCCATCCACCAGTAGACCAGCCACATTTAGTACGACACACAGCCCATCCACCAGTAGACCAGCCACATTTAGTACGACACACAGCCCATCAACCAGTAGACCAGCCACATTTAGTACGACACACAGCCCATCAACCAGTAGACCAGCCACATTTAGTACGACACACAGCCCATCAACCAGTAGACCAGCCACATTTAGTACGACACACAGCCCATCCACCAGTAGACCAGCCACATTTAGTACGACACACAGCCCATCAACCAGCAGACCAGCCACATTTAGTACGACACACAGCCCATCAACCAGTAGACCAGCCACATTTAGTACGACACACAGCCCATCAACCAGTAGACCAGTAACCCCTTTGCTGCCAAGAAAATGTGCATGAACATGATTCAACTGCCAGAGCATAAATCTACATGAACCCCAGCAGTCGTGGGGGCTGATGAGGATCTATGTCTTGCGGTTGGATCAAGTTCATTTTTTTCTCTTGGCAGTGAAGGGTTAATGGATGAACGTGCTGAAACCTAACAATCACTTTTACAACAGTAGGAGGTGTCTAGCATGAAGACTGTGCGCCTGCTTTGGGGTGCCAGATTAGCTTAAAATTTCACCTTCAAACATGCTAGCTCAAAGAAGAAAGCAACGGAAACTGGTAATGAATTATGGGCACAGTCTCTAACCCCAACAGACCGAATTGTTTCAGCTGGCCAGTACACTAAACAACCCTAGCGTGGGCGACAACTGACGTGACGGACACTGTGGGACCAGCAGAGCGAGCGTGACAGCCCTACAAAGGGTTACGTTTAACAACGATATTAATTGTAACGTCCACATACCATGGCTGAATGGGTTAAATTTATAAACCTGTGGATTCCGTCTATATCCGTGCACTTACCGGCAGCGGCTGCCAGTCCCTTGACTGGATCAGAGGCGTTCAGAAGCATGTCGCACGCCACCTGCACAAGCAAGCAAACGACACATGTATAGACATAGACATTTACAGCACAGCCTCAGCATATCATGACGACGCAGAGCCGCAAAGACAAACCGCATTATTCTCTTTCATATTATTGCGATCAGTCACTCATTTAGCATCGACGCACTACAGCAGAAGATGGATTGACCACGATAATTCAAGGGTAGTGCCAGATTAGCTTGGCGCCAAGCTAATCTGGCA
>BTPG01000004.1:226025455-226030665 GCA_036245525.1 Semisulcospira habei | reverse complement strand
CATCATCATCAGTCCCTTGCCCGAACTGGGCGTTGGGGGGACTGAAAGGCAGCAGCAACAGAGAGTGCTCTCCACTGAGTTCTATTTTGGGCGGTGGCAAGCAAGTCTGGCATCTCGAGTTCGGTCCATTCTTTTATGTTTGCGACCCAACTCTTTCTCTGACGACCTCGCCGACGACTTCCTTCGAGAGTGCCTTGGAGGATAGTCTTGGACAAGGTGTTGTGTCGGGTCACGTGGCCAAACCAAGCAAGCTTGCGCCGTTTCACGGTTGCCAGAAGGGGTTCATGTGGGCCCACCAGGGAAGTGACGATGCTCCGTACATATTCGTTGGTCTTGTGCTCGCGGTACGAGATGCGGAGCAACTTCCTCAGGCACTTGTTCTCAAAGGCCTGGATTTTCTTTTCTGAGTCTGCAAGCAGTGTCCAAGTCTCACAGCCGTAGAGTAGAATAGACACTACGAGGGACTTGTAAAGCCTGTACTTGGTGGTGAAGCTGATGGAGTTACTTCGCCATATCCTGTCCAGCCTGGCCATTGCGGATGTTGCTGTACCTATCCTGATACGGATCTCTGCTATGCAACTACCGTCTTTGGACAGGGTGACTCCCAAGTACTTGAAGCTATTGACCTCTTCTAGCTTCTGGCCGTTCATGTGAATGTTGCTGCTGCTGTCGCTTGTGGTGTTGATCATCACTTTGCTTTTATCCGTACTGATCTCCATGCCATAAGACCCTGCGCTACTTGAAAGTTTGTCCGTCAGGTTTTGGAGCTCACTATTGCTGCCTGCCATGAGGTCAATGTCGTCTGCGAATCGAAGATTGCACAGGGATCTGCCACCAATAGAGATTGAAGTATGGTGGTCGTGGAGGGTTTCCTGCATGATCTTCTCCAGGAATATGTTGAAAAGGACAGGAGAGAGCAGGCATCCTTGACGGACACCGATCGTCGTCCTGAAGAACTCGCCTGACTGATTGTTAAGTAGAACCGCGCTGCAGGCGTTCTTGTAAAGCGCTTCTATCATTTGGATCAGTCCCTCCTCTATGTTGAACGATCTCATGACTTGCCAGAGTCCGTCGTGCCAGACGCGATCAAATGCTTTCCTGAAATCAATGAAGTTGTGGTAGAGTTCGCGCTGATGCTGCAGATGTTTCTCGATCAGGACGCGGCAGTTGAAAATCTGCTCTACAGTGCTTCTTCCAACTCTGAAGCCAGCCTGTTCTTCTGCCAGCAGTTCCTCGGCGAAAGTTTTGAGGCGGTTGAGAATGATTCTAAGCATTACTTTGCTAGGGTGACTTATCAGACTGATAGTTCTGTAGTTCTGGCACTGTTTCAGGTTTCCATTCTTGGGGAGCGGGATCACTAGAGACTGTGTCCATTCTACTGGCCATTTCTTTTGCTCCCAGATCTTTTGACAGAGTGTAGTGAGGACCTTCGTTGTTACTTCTCCTCCATGTTTCAACAGTTCAGCAGGTAGGTTGTCTACACCTGGAGACTTTCCTCCCTTCAGGCCGCGTACGGCTGCTTCCACCTCTTCAGCTAACACTGGCAGGTCTTCAGCCTTCCTGGCCCCAGCCTGGTTGTTTTGGAGGATGCTGGTGTCTGGCTCAGCCTTGTAGTTATACAAGTCTCGGCAGTACTCAGTCCATCTGTTTAGTACAGCAGTGTTTTCCGTAAGGAGTTGGCCGCTGCTGTCTTCGATGACTGTGGCTGTTCGCTGTTGAGTCTTGGTGAGGGTCCTTAGCGTTTTATAAGCCTTCTTGCTGTTGCCGTTTGCCATGCCCTCTTCCACGCTACAACACTGGTCTTCAATCCAATCTTCTTTGGCTTCTTTCATCCTCTTCCTTATCTTCTTGTTGACAAGTCTGTACTTGTTTGCTGATGTGCTGATTGCTGGTAACATCGCCCACCAGAATTACGCCATCATCAGCCACTATTATAGACAATATTTATACCAACAAACCTCAAGCAGTTAGCAACACTCAAGTAAATAGTCTTAGTGTAAGTGACCACTATCCGGTTAGCTGCACATGGCTGTCAAAACTTCCAAAGCTAAAAAAGCAAGTCCACACTTGCATAACTTACAGATCGTTTAAAAACTTTAATGAAAGTGTTTTCTTGGCTGATTTAGCCACAGCACGATTCATCAACGTGTATAACGATAGTGACCCAAATAAAGCATTAGATACCTGGTACCGGATTTTTCTTGGTGTGCTGAACAAACATGCGCCTCTGAGACACAAAAGAGTGAAATACGCTACCGTTCCACCATGGCTGACTGCGGATCTGATTGAGGCAATGGAACATAGAGACCAGCTGAGAAGCGAGAAGCGGTTTACTGAATACAAAACACAGCGTAATCGTGTTAAATATATGGTTTTAAATGCAAAGAGATCTCTTTTCGATAAAGTAGTTAAACAAAGCAAAGACTCATCTACTGTATGGCGTGCCATTAATTTAGTAATTTAGAGGTACAAATAAAAATAGTGCGCCTGTATCACCCCACCTCACTGCAAATAGGTTTAATGACCACTTTACCTCTATAGCCGAATCGTTAATCCCAACAGGAAATAACTCATGTGAGTATGTTTGTCCAAACGCGCTAGTACACCACTGTAACCGGGAAAATACGGACAAAGAACCATTCACGATACCGCCTATAGCAGTCCACGAAGTGGGTAAATTAATTTCCTCGTTGGAAAATAAAAAGTCATCCGGGCCTGATGAGATCAGCTCAAAAATACTCAAGATATCTCTTCCATATATTGTCGAAAGTATTACATATATTTACAATCTCTGTATAAACCAAAACTATTTTCCGGACGCATTTAAAGACGCAAAAGTGATCCCCCTACCAAAATCAAAAGATCTGAGTGAAATCAACAACTTTCGCCCCATATCACTATTACCTGTTTTGTCGAAGCCTTTAGAGCGGCACATCCATAAGCATCTATCTGAATACTTAGAAAACCAAAATCTCATCCATTCACTGCAGTCAGGCTTCAGACCAAACCATTCCTGTCACACTGCCTTGATAAGGATGGCAGATACCTGGTTATCATCTATTTATGATTCCAAACTAACAGGTGTAGTGTTCTTAGACTTCCGGAAAGCCTTTGACGTGGTGAACCATGACATACTTATAAAGAAAATATCCTTATATACTAAAAGCGCAGCCGTGTTTTTCAAATCCTACCTAGAAAACAGAAGACAAAAAGTTCTCCTTAATGGTACATATTCTAGTCACTGCAAAGTAAAGCATGGCGTGCCCCAGGGCTCTATTTTAGGCCTTCTTTTATTCTGTTTGTTCATTAACGACCTTCCACTCACAATTAGTGATGATAGTGTTGCATGCGATATGTTCGCTGATGATGCTGCGATACACACTCCCGATAAGGATTTGTCAGTAATTGACACACGCCTACAAAACACATTACAGGACATTAACAGCTGGTGCAGTAACAATTCCATGATCTTAAACCCTGCAAAGACTGAATGTATGGTTGTAAGTACCCGCCAAAAGCACCAGCTCGGCACTCTCTCACTCAGCTTGTCCCTTCAAGGCAAATCTATCAGCCAGGTAACGGAACATCGTCTTCTCGGCGTTACTGTAGATAACCAGTTTAAATGGCAACGCCATCTTAGTAATATATGTAAGACAATATCAAAGAAACTGTTTATTTTATCCAAGTTAAAACATATAGCTAATGTAGAAACACGAAAACTGTTCTTCAACGCCCACATCAGGTCACATATAGATTACGCTCCTACGGTGTGGGATGGCGCAAGCGAGGTCCAGTTAAAGAGACTGAACTCTCTTCATCGTAGAGCCGCGAAGCTTATCCTTTCAGACCCTAACTCAACAACGGATAATAAACTGAAAACCTTAGAATTTCTACCCTTGAAAAAACATTTATTATACAATAAGGGAATAACGATATTCAAAGTATTGAATAACAGACTCCCCGAGTATATTAAAAAAATGTTTTCCCTCACGGCATCAACATACTCCAGATCAAGGCAGTCCATTACTGTGCCACGACCTAGAATCGATCTCTATAAGACAATTTTAGCGTTTTCAGGTGCTAGCATGTGGAACACATTGCCCAAACATGTTACAACATCAACAACGCTTTCGTCTTTTAAAACCGCTCTCTTCAAGTACCTCACCTCAGCATCGTAAGATTTTCACAGCAACCTGCACTTGCAGTGTACGATTTTCCCATTTCTAACTCTTCAATTCAGTTATATTTTCAGTTAATACAAGATGCTAATGCTGCACGTATTGTGTGTGTGTGTGCGCGCGCGTGCGTCTGTGTGTTTGTGTGTGTGTGTGTGTGTGTGTGTGTGTGTGTGTGTGTGTGTGTGTGTGTGTGTGTGTGTGTGTGTGTGTTTTGTGCTCGTGCTTGTGTTTATGAATGTATGTATGGAGATTTATACCTTTACAATTGTGTGTATGTGTGAGATTTTCTGTTTATTTCTACTTCTTCAATGATTTCTTCTTCTTTTTTAAAAACTTTATATTTCAATTTTTGGTTAGTTATATATTTAGTTTTTCCCAATTTAATGATAATATTTTGTGATTTGTGCATTATATGTAAAGTAGATTAGCAACGGCAAGTTCGAAAAATTGTTTCACCAAAACTTTCACCGTTATAAAATAAAGAATCATTGTCATTGTCATTCTCTCTCTCTCTCTCTCTCTCTCTCTCTCTCTCTCTCTCTCTCTCTCTCTCTCTCTCTCTCTCTCTCTCTCTCTCTCTCTCTCTCTCTCTAATCGATCATGTATACACCTCCAACAACTCAAGGGTCCTTAGTTCTTGTGCCCTTCAAGTGGCGATCAGTGACCACTACCCTGTGTGCTGCAGCTGGGCTTTGAAGGTGGACAAACAAAATCGGAAAAACCAGCATACCACTATCTATTATATATCGTTTAAAAAGTTTAATAGGGATTTGTTTCTAGCCGAGCTAAATAAAACCTCTTTTTTCCGGTTACAATCATACGAATCCTGAAGATGCGTTGGCCGATTGGTATAGATTGTTCCGTCGGGTTCTTGACAAGCATGCGCCGTTGCGTGAACAGAGAGTGAAACATGTGCATTTACCCCAATGGTTAAGCAATGACATTGAAGAGGCCATGGCTGTCAGAAATGAACTAAAACGCAACAAAGATTTTGGTGCTTTCCGCAAGCAGAGAAATCGTGTTAAATACATG
>BTPG01000004.1:225982955-226020455 GCA_036245525.1 Semisulcospira habei | reverse complement strand
CGCATTTGTTAAATTTGAGTTGTTCCTTCAGTGTAAGCAGGCCAAGGGATTTTATTTTATCGTCCGTGGAAGTAGGGTTAGGAATAATTAACTTAATTGAACGACGATACAGCGAGTTTAGTTTTTTAAAATGAAGTTCACTGCATTCGTCCCACAACGAGGATGCATAGTCACAGTGGCTTTTAATGTGTGCGTGAAAGAACAATGTACAGCACTTTGTACTAAGAATATGTCTAAGTTTAGATAGCAGAAATACATTCCTGGACAAGGTTTTGCACAAACTGTCGATATGCGGCGACCAATTCAGCTGGTCGTCAATTACAACTCCCAGTAGGCGGTACCTGGATACTTGTTGGATAGGCTTATTGCCAAGTGACAGTTTCAGAGGGGCAGGATGTAGCTGGCGCTTTTGTCGGGTTGTTATCAACATGCTTTTGGTTTTAGAAGTACTGATTAGCATGCGATTTTGCGTACACCAATCTGACACTTCATCGAGACTTTGCTGGAGGATACAATTTAGCATCGTTTCACGTTTGTCAGATGTATGCAGCGTTGAATCGTCAGCAAAGAGTTCGCATTTAACCTCAGGATTTGAGATGGAAAGAGGTAGGTCATTGATGAATAAAGAAAATAAAAGAGGCCCTAGAATAGATCCTTGGGGGACTCCGTGCCTGACTATACCTTCTTTCGAATACCTTCCGTTTGAGTACACCTTCTGTCGGCGGTTACTGAGGTAGGAGGAGAAAAAAGCTATAGAGTTCAAATCAAGCTTATAGACTGAAAGTTTCTTTAAAAGAATGTTGTGATCGACTAAATCAAATGCTTTGGTTAGGTCCAGAAAAACTGCACCATTTAATTTGGAATTGTTTATTGATGAGAGCCAAGAGTCAACAATGTGAACGAGGGCAGTATGACATGAGTGTTTAGGTCTAAAACCGGACTGAAGAGATACGAGGAGGCGGTGATTCTCCAAGAATTGGAGTAGGTGCTTATGAACGTGTCTTTCTAGTGGCTTCGATAATAGTGATAACACTGAAATAGGACGGAAATCGTTTGGACTTTTGGGATCTGTACATTTGGGAATGGGGACAACTTTAGCATCTTTCATGGCATCTGGAAAAATACCCTGCTTGATAGAAAGGTTGAATATAAATGTCAAGGTGTCAGCTGTGTATGGAAGGGACAATTTCAGTACCATGTTGTTTATTCCATCCAGGCCACACGATTTACTTGTTAGAGTAGAAATATATTTACCTACTTCAAACACTGTCATAAGAGGTACGGAGAATGACGCACCAGTTGCAGACTCACAGTGTGTGCGCAGTTTATCAGAACAACTGTAACTATCAGCGCCACTGGAAAAAGACTGTACAAGGGACTCAGCAATATTTAAAAAGTGGGAATTGAAGTCGTCTGGAGTTATGCCTGGAGAGGTAGCAGCATTGATGGAACTCCTCTTCTTTGTAAACAAATTGATTGCATTCCAGACACTTCGGGTATCTTTACCCTCTGCGACAGCAACAGAGCATTTTGAATATTAACCCTTATCATTCGGAATACACCAGTGTGTGCAACAAGTGTGACTGAAATAGTCCAAGGGTAGTGCCAGAATAGCTTGGTGCCTCTAGGATCCAAGCTATTGTGGTACCACCCTTGAACTAAAGCCATTGGTCTATGTCCTCATCTGTAAGTACTGTAATGTAGCTTGCATAGAATTATGGCAGTGAATAAATTTGAAGCTTTTAGCCTCAGTATGATGCGGGTCAAAAAGTGTGGAAAAATATGAAAGATAGAAAAAGACCCAGACAAAGAAACTAACACTTAACTTATTCTACCCCAGACACACCACAGCAAAATAAAGATCCACCATGATAGTTCAAGGGTGATGCCTGAATAGCTTGGCGCCTATGGACGCCAAGCTATTCTGGCATCACCCTTGAACTATCATGGTGGATCTGTGTCCTGCACTGCAACGCAGTCTTCAGAAGACGACTTCAACATTTGGGGATTCCGGTCTTGGGGTAGAATGAGTTAAAATGACAGAACAGAACACTGACATTAATTAATTAACTGACAACATAAGAATTCACTTGAAACTTCAGCCTTTATAATCACATCAAAGGTGCATGCATTTAAAAGCACAGTAATTGTTTGTAAACACTTCAAATCAAACAATCAAGAGCAGTCAAACCTTTTTCTGGCAACTTTGTGATGAGGAAAACTAGTTCTTGCCATCGGCACGTAAAGGGTTTCCGCGACTTATGTGCCTCTATTGATAAAATGAAGAGAGAAATATAATACCGAGTTCTAGCAAGTGCGACAATAAAGATTAGCCGAGTTGGTATACCTCGTGCAGTGGCCTATGTTAAACGCACCAGCGGTGCCAATGTTGCTATTTTGGCACCAGACAGGTCGCTCGGACCGGACTGGTGCACCCGATCGGTTTAGAGCGTGTGCTTTCTGCACCTGTAATGGGCAACCTCGGAGAAAGAATCACGTGACCGTCGTTTGATTGCTGCGAAATAACAACCCGTTCCCATATATCAGGCATGGGAATTGCACAAGCAAAAAATTATCTGAAACGGGGCCTTCAACCTGATACAAAAGGCCTCCACCACGCTAGATCTTCTTTCCGCGAGGGCCCAAAAAATCAGTGGGGAGAGGGGGGGGAGTGGAGGGGGAAAGGGGGGGGGAGTGGAGGGGAGGGGAAAAGGGGGGGGGGTAGGCGATGGACCTTGCTTACTTCTGGGCGCCAGAAAATCAAACAGTGGGGGGTGGGGGAGAGAGACAACGGACCTTGCTTACTACTGGGCGCCGGAAAATCAGAAGGGGGGGGGGGGGGGGGGTGTTTGCGGGCCGCCTTGGGTCTGCCCGCCTAAGTTCGCAGTGCAGCGCGCACTCAGGCAGGCCACCGACACAGCCGGCCTGCCGCGTCATGTTCTGTTGCGGAATAAAACCGGTGCTTTCCTTCTTTTGCTACCCACAATGGTTTTTCGCGGAAACGTCTTTTTTTTCGAGGACGATTTATTTCTCTCGCGGAATTTCGCGGATTTCGCGGACAATTCCCATGCCTGATATATGCAATCCGGCAATAATGCATCCATCCTTATGCTAGCACCACGAAACATTACGCGATTTGGCAGATTTGAAAAAGAGCTTTTTTTAATCCTCATTGGAGGTGATTTTGCGACATCTGCCTCGTTTGCGGCAGAAAGCACCGTCATAGTTGAAGTTTAAGAAATTAGCGCACTGCATGTACACTGAATGGACTTGATTCGGTGGTGTGGGGCATGACACAAGCCTCCATCATCTCAACACAAAACTGGCGTGTTAGAGGAGGTAAAAGGCGCGGCTAAAAGTTAAAACCGCAAACGAACCTTTTTTTCGACTGCCATCACAATCTTCCGCGTGAACGTACGAGACCACACTACAAGTGCAGAAGCCAACCTGCGCGCGCAGTTCTGGTGCACATGACCGGTCCTGAGAGACCGGTCTGGTGCAAAAATAGCAACAATGGCGCCGCTGGTGCGTTTTATCACCCGGCCGTGTACTTGGGATCTTTTCCATCCTAACTTTCTATGCATGTGACTCATAAACCGACATAAACCGATATAAGGGGAGTTTGACTCGCTTGGCTGCAAAGAGGTACACCGGTCGAGGACACAAACACTCTCAATAACCACTGAACAAGTACACACGAGAAACATGACATCAATCATACCACTCTCACGTGCAAGCGGCATAACAGACATAATCAAGGTTCTTTTGGTTTTACTACGTATATATATAATGTTACATTGGTTCATAATAAATGGTTTGCTCACCTCTGACGTGCATACAGAATACGACGACCCACTGGTGGTCACACGGCCCATCCCAGCACCAAAGCTGGTGCCAGGAGGGAGAACAATCCTAACATCACATTTCAGGGTCGGTGTGCTGTCTAGAGGGTGCCACAAAATGTCCTGTCAGGAATGGAACCCCTCGAAACGCACACCGACCATTCTTTATATACATTTCTAATTCCTTCTATTCACATGTGTCCGTCAGGACTGAACCCAATCCGCGGCGCCAGCCCACAGAGAAATACCGTATAGAACAAGACGATCATCTCAGTACATCCTCTATGTAGATGTAGATGATCGTAGAGGATGTAGGTGATGTTGAGGATGTAGATGATCGTCTTGCTCTATACCTGCGTATTTCTCTGTGGGCTGGCGATTGGGTGCCTGATAGGCGGGGGCAGGGGATCTAACTGTTTGTCTGGCCAGCGCTCAGTAATTCCCCTTAGTATGTGTATATAGCAGTGCACCTAGCTGAGCTCATTCAAAGGCGCCCCCCCCCTCCCCCGCATCAATAGCTGCGAAAGTGTCGTATAGCGTTGCCGGCGGCAACGCTATACGACACTTCCGCAGCTCAGTATTGATGTGGGGCACCTTGAATGAGTTAAGAATAATTTCCCTTGGTATGTGTATAATTCTCTCAGCGCTAGCCTCACCTATCTGGTTTGTCAGACCGCTATGTACAGTCTACTCCGCTTATAACAAGTTCGGATATAACAAAAGTCGGATATAGCAACACTTTGTCAAAGCCGGGTCTCAACAGCAGTTTTTCAACGTAAATTATTCCGCTTATAACAAACGTCCAATATGACAACAAGAAAAGTCGGGTCCTCTGGCGATTCGTTATATCCGGAGTTTATTGTATATATATATTTAGCGGAGTGTTCGCCTTGCACAGGACTATAAGCTCACTCACGTGCAACTGCCCCCCCCCCTCCCCCCGACCCCGTAGCCGGTCCGTCGTTTAGTCTGGCCTGGCCTGTATATTGAAACGCTCGCTAATGACACTGAGATGATGGCGATGATTGCTTTTAATGCTTAGGTATTGAAATCATGTAAACTGATTAGCTTCGACGTCCTCAATAATCAGTGACAGAATTGCCCTACATATCTACGTTAGTTGTGCGTTAACAGCAGAGCGCAGTGAGTAAAAGGTCCTCGGGTCGACTATCGGCCGCCGTTGGCCCGTCGACCGGGCATCCCTTTATTTGTGAATAAAGTTGTAATCAAGGAGTGACGCACATACATTCGTCAGGATGAAGTCAGATGAAGTAGACTGAACCCGCAGAACCCAAGAAAAGTGCATCCACTTGACTGTGTGGCGCACATGAAACAAACACTATCAACGGGAATCTATAATCATCAAGAGAAAGAAATGAGACGTTCCCCAGTTGAAACCGACGGCGAAGAAACCAGTTAAAGGTGCGACATACACGAAACAAACATCATCAATAGGAATCTAAAATCATCCGTAATTCATAATGACAAGAATCAGGTCAAATAAAGTAGGTGGAGCCCCTTGGCGCCGAGAGCAGTGCATCTATTTAACGGCGCGATGCCAGGGGCGAATCACTTACCTCAAGTTGGGGGAGGGGGAGGGAAGGGGGAGGGGCAGTGGTGGTTACAACTTTTTGTTCGGGACCTTCACCCTGACACAAAAAGGCCTTCCCGATGCTAGACGCTCTCTTAGCCGAAAAATCAAACAACAGGGGGGAGGGGGCGTGTGTGTGTGTGTGTGTGTGTGTGTGTGTGTGTGTGTGTGTGTGTGTGTGTGTGTGTGTGTGTGTGTGTGAGTGACGAGAAACTCGCCAAAAAATAAATACGGAGGGTGGGGGTGGGGGGTGTTCCAACACCTGTGACCCCCACCCCCCACTCCCCGCCTCCCCCCAGATCCGCCCATAGACGCACACGCACACCATCAATAGAAATTATCCCTCATGAGCAGCAGGGTACTTACCGTTGATTGCGCCCAATAAAGCCACCATTTACCTCCATAAATGATTCGGGCGTTGTTTTTTTTTTTTTTTTAATTATTATTATTTATTTCCCACAGGTAGAATGCTGCAGTCCAACAGTCAGAAATTTCACAGAAAAGGCTATTCAGTCTAAATCTAGCATCGGAGTTTTGCCGCGTAGTCCAGCAGGCGGAATCATGATATCTTTCATCCACTTGAGCAGGACAAAGGCGACCTTCCTAGTGGCGTGAACAAGGGGCTTTTTCTTCGGCAGAATGCTGTTTGATCCTTTGTCCATCGGTCACGAAAACAGCCCAAGAAAGCCAGCATCAGCTCACATTATCCACGAATGCTGCTTTACACCCTTCGCTGTCGCTGACAGTACATTTTTGTTTCTGCAAATCTGTGTTCACTCAGCGACCGAAAGCCACAACCGTCCAAGAAACATGGATACTGTTACGATTGTGGTTGTGTTATCCTGTGAGAGCGTACATGTGTTATTCGTAGGTAACGATATGTTGTTTATTTGAGCTATCACGGTTATGATTTCGTGCCTTTTTAGTAAGATTTTCTTTTGTTCGTGAGTAGAGCCGATTTCGTTTTGTTAAGTTTTGTCCGGAACGTTGTAGACAGGTCGCACTGTCTGGTGGCCTCGTAAGTGTCACGTTGGTTAGTTGACATTCTGACATCGCTACTTTTTCGCTACTTTTCCTTGTGCGCGTGTAGTGAGCAGCTTTTATTTTGTTTGGTGAATGTTCTCGTACCTTTTTGAGCTATCATAGATAGGGATACCATACTTTTATGTGTCTTAATTATACGTTAGAATTTATAGCTGAAGTGAGCAGCCGTGTTTTTGTAGCCTGTTATATTGTTTCTGGAAAATTCATGTTAATGAGTTTCGGCTGCGCGTTTCGTTCTGGTTGTTTGAGTTCATGATTTCCGTAGAAGATTCTAGATTTTGATAGTGTATATAAGGAGGGCGCTGGGAAAGCCCGTTAGTACATTGTCTTGCTTTGTCAGTTGTAGAGACACGCAGTTTATTGCGAGAGACGCTGTGTATGAGAAACTTTGAGTCGTAGTGTGGACTGTGACATAGCAGAAGAGACTTTGTATTCAGTAGTTTGTGCATTTGAAAGTGCATTACTGTGAGGATATCGCATCGCTGAATTAAATATTGTTGGAACTGTTACTCCAGTTTTGTCTACTTCCTTAAGCCACGGTTGACGGATTGCAGCTGAATGAGGTATATTTAAAAGAACTCTACGTGCGTGTGTGTCTAGTGTGTTATCAGTTCGACTACAACTCCACCACGTAACATTTGGCGACCCCGACGAGACCTCTTCAGTTGGTTCAGTGGAAAGGGTAGCAGGAGAAAACAGCCAGCAGTGAAAAGCAGAGATGGCGACATCGGAATTGGAGACATTCCTGAAAATTGGAAAGGAATGTGGACTCGAAGGAGCTCAACTCCTCGAGTTTGTAAAGGAGAGAGAGGAGAAAGAAGAAAAGAGACGAGAGAGAGAGAAGAAAAGGAGAGATTGGAGAAAGAAGAGAAAGAAGAAAAGACACGAGAGAGAGACGAAAAGGAGAGATTGGAGAGAGAAGAGAAAGAAGAGAAGAAACGAGAGAAAGAAGAAAAGGAGAGACTGGAGAGAGAAGAGAAAGAAGAAAAGAGACGAGAGAAAGAAGAAAAGGAGAGACTGGAGAGAGAAGAGAAAGAAGAAAAGAAACGAGAGAAAGAAGAAAAGGAGAGACTGGAGAGAGAAGAGAAAGAAGAAAAGAGACGAGAGAAAGAAGAAAACGGGAGAGACTGGAGAGAGAAGAGAAAGAAGAAAAGAAACGAGAGAAAGAAGAAAAGGAGAGACTAGAAAGAGAAGAAAGAGCCAAAGAACGTGAAATCAGGAGACTCGAAATCCAAGCAGAAGAAGCAGAGAAACAGCGAAGAGAGGCAGAGAAACAACGAGAAGAGGAGAGAGAAGAGGCGGAGAGGCGGCGTCAACACGAAATTCATCTAAAGCAGATGGAGATTGAGGCACAGAGCCAGAGAACTAATGAAGCAACAGCATTAGCGAGCAGAGAACAAACAGCCCGTCCGCCAAAACTTCCACCTTTCATTGAAAATTCAGATAAGATGGACGCTTATCTGGAGCGATTCGAGCGCTTCGCAAATAGCAACAATTGGAAACAAGAGACTTGGCCTATTAAACTGAGCGCACTTCTAACTGGCAAAGCGCTTGAATTTTACACCCGCTTACCAAGAGAAGAAGCCGAAGATTATACACAGTTGAAAGCCGCCCTGTTGAGACAGTACGACTTCACTGAAGAAGGTTACAGGCGACGATTTCGGAACTGCAAGCCTGAAGAAGGAGAAACACCCGGCCTATTCATTGAGAGAATCAGAAGCTACCTGGAGAAATGGATAGAGCTGGCTGGCCTAAACAGAGAGTACCAAGACCTGTGCGACCTCATCATCAAAGAACAAGTTTTCAGCGCATGTTCTAAGGACCTGGCCGCCCACCTTAGAGAGCAAAAAGACCAGTCACTAAAGGCCCTGGCCGACTTCGCTCAAAGATACATCGGCCTTAACCAAAAAGTCCTGCGTCATTGCTTTTTCCACTCGACCGACCTTTCATACCCTTATGTGGACACGACCAAAAGTCCTGAGTCAGAGTTTCCACTCGACCGACCTTTCACTTGTTTGGACACCCGTGCCACCCGATTCTTAGATAACCAGTAAAAGGTCTGCCGGCATCCCGCGCTTTTCTTGTATTCTAAATTACTAGTAAGGTCGGTTGCAACAACAAAAAGACGCTCTGCGCAATTAAAACTTAAGATCCATCCTTATCCGACTTATAAAACCCGCGTATTACTGAGGCTGTCCATTAAGTTACTTTCTGATTGGTTTCAAACACAACTTACGTAAGTCCACATTAAACAATAAAAAAACTTCGCTTCTGTGTCTGTCAAACTCAGTCACATACAAACGGCTGCCACAAAAATAATTGTAATTAGTGCTGTATCTTAGTATTTCCTCTATACACATATCTTTACTATCGCTCACGTGACAAAATAATTACTCTAAAAATTATTATTATTTATTCATCATGTACCTTACATTTCATCATACTATAACACAATACTATTCTGTGGTTTTTGTATATCTCACACCTCTATCTCATTTGCGACTTCCGTCTAACCCACCTTTCTTGTCTTGTCATGCCGCAAACGAAATTTACTGTTGTTCGCCCACCTTACATAATGATACATAAACATAAGGATACTAGGTATGAGTGTTGGGGTGTGCGATGGCCGGCGGCGGGGGAATCCCTGCCCCGCTCCAAGGGTGGAACTCGTCAGTCCCGTCACCCCAACATCAGACTGATCATGCATGCACGATCTTAGCGCCTGAAAATAAAATTATGAATGATGAATGAATCCCTCTCCTCTGGACCCCGAGGTTTAGGAAGTAAGGTTTTAGTCTGGACAGCAGACCACGGGCAAAGCAAGTATTTTCCGTTTCACATTGACTGACTACTAATGTCTTTCCACACACCTGTGCTTAAGTCGCTTGTTCTCCCATAATGTTGTTCTAGAATCAACAACTGCGTACTTGTCTCTACTTCTAATTATATTTATTCTTAATGTTCAATATTCCTCTTCACTTATATTAAATATTTTACCACAATACCACCACAAATACGTATTCATAAAAGTACTCGCCGAATACCCGAATTGTTCCATGTCCACGCAAAAAAATAACCTGCAACTCAAAACACATCATTAGTTCACCTATGCTACCTATACGGGGGACTTTATGTAATATAATAGTCAATAATCGTATACGTTAACAACTTCTTTTTAGAAAAATAATTCTACGCCTTATTCAACGTCTGTCTCTTCTTTGTAATTTACACATTCACTTTTGGCAGCATTGTGTCCCAATGGATCTCATATTTCACACCCAATACCTGTTTTGTTTTTGTTTTCACTACTTGTCTCTCTTATTCTGACCGTATTCTCGACAGTGTATTTTCATGTTTATTCAACGTTTATTGTATCTCTCTGCAACTGCATCTGGGCCTCTCCATATAATTCCACATCATTGGTCATTACCATTTATACTGTCCAATTATCACTGTGTGCCTGTAGTCACACTACATGTACGTATGCTTCCTCATCTCTGCACTTTGCCTCTGTCGGCTGAGCCCCGACCTAACTGCGTTTCCATTACACACGCGTATACATATAATACTGCGACTTAAACAGGGACGACTCGTGATGCAAAATACCCAGCTTAAAAATGACCGTTTCCAGACTTGACTCTAGATGTATTTCTACACGTCCTCCCCTCTCATGCGCATATTGAGAAGTTCGGATAATGAGCAGACAGAAAGGGTAAGAAGGTACCTTTGTTTTATCTAGATATCATGCGCCAGTGTCATCCTCCATTATCACACATTTGGTCCTATAAATAAGCCTTCTGTAAAACCAGAAGAAGTCGCATTTAGTCCACCTGATGACCCAGGCACGATCAGGCGGAATCCCTATACCCATGGGTGTGTCACAGGTCACCATCCCGGTGCCTCATAGCTCAGTTTTACATTATTTCATTTCATTTCCCTTTGTCACATTACCACGTGTACGTCTCTGACGTCATTGTTCCTCACATCAGTATTAGCAACCCTGCCGTGCAGTCGGTCACCGCCTATGATACAAACTGTACCCATGCACAATGTGCATGTGTGTTCACGCATCCCGCCTGAACACGAGGCGAACTTCTGTGGAATCCCCGTCCCTTTCCTCGGAGGGGTTACATTATTCCCATTTATACTGACGCATCAGGAGGAGCCCTGAACACAGTCGACTCTTCTCCCAGCCTTACACGGCGGACGGCGACCCGTAGTCCCGGTGCGTCTCCGCTAGGAGTCCTGAACACAGTCGACTCCCAGCTAGGCCTGGCCTTCTCTTGGCAGCAGGGCTTGTAACTTCATTAATATTCACTCCTTAGACAATAGTTTGGACAGTAACCGTTTCTCTTTAATCATATTCTCTTCATCAATCAACTAGGCCCATAAGGTACTTCGAGACAAGCTTAATCCACGACCCATTCATGCCAACACTGCATATCAACTCCCTGTACTTTACGTATTAGCGTCCCCCGTATAATAACAAACAAACTCTTCCCTATTTTCACTATTTCATTACATAATCTGAACAACAACCTCAATATCACCTAACGTCGGCACATCGCCTGTCATTACTAAAAAAAAAAGAACTTCAAATCATAACATCACTAAACCAAACAATATAAATATATAATTCCCGACACCATCATAATACAAAACCTAAACAAAATAATCACATTTAAAACATTTTCGTGATTTGCTATACACAGTTTGCCATGTTCTCATTGCCTACTTTTTTTTAACTTAGAGTTTCAGTGGTTATTGAGCAAGCGTTTCCTTGCAATTTATTCTCATAAATACTTCAAAAAATACCAATGTCTTGTACAGTAACATTAAACAGTTTTTACTTACTATTTTACCGTTTTCTTTCAATTTTAAATTCAAAACCGCATCTCCACCAATATCACCCGGCCGTGTACTTGGGATCTTTTCCATCCTAACTTTCTATGCATGTGACTCATAAACCGACATAAACCGATATAAGGGGAGTTTGACTCGCTTGGCTGCAAAGAGGTACACCGGTCGAGGACACAAACAATCACAATAACCACTGAACAAGTACACACGAGAAACATGACATCAAGCATACCACTCTCGCGTGCAAGCGGCATAACAGACATAATCAAGGTTCTTTTGGTTTTACTACGTATATATATAATGTTACATTGGTTCATAATAAATGGTTTGCTCACCTCTGACGTGTATACAGAATACGACGACCCATGGCGGTCACACGGCCCATCCCAGCACCAAAGCTGGTGCCAGGAGGGAGAACAATCCTAACATCACATTTCAGGGTCGGTGTGCTGTCTAGAGGGTGCCACAAAATGTCCTGTCAGGAACAGAGCCCCTCGAAACACACACTGACCATTCTTTATATACATTTCTAATTCCTTCTATTCACATGTGTCCTTAAGCAAAAAGTCCTGCGTCATTGCTTTTTCCACTCGACCGACCTTTCATACCCTTATGTGGACACGACCAAAAGTCTTGAGTCAGAGTTTCCACTCGACCGACCTTTCACTTGTTTGGACACCCGTGCCACCCGATTCTTAGATAACCAGTATGTGGCCGTGTTTTTCTGGGTCAAGCCTTGCGGTTCACGATTATAACTCCGTTTCGATCAATACCTCGTAATGACACCACATTTTAACCCTTATCATCCCTATTAACCCTAGCTATCATAATTGTCACTCTGTGACATCTTAACCTAGGTAGAGGGCGAGGTATACCAACTCAGCTAAGGTTTACGCTTCCTGTCACTTTTGAAACAATGCACAGCAGGCAAAGTGTACTTTATAGTAACAAAAAAGTTAGAGCCATTTCCAAAATGATCCAGGCTTACATCAGGTAAAAGCAAGCTATACACACTGAAATAATAACACTCTTGTAATAAATCTTTAGGTTGACAATGGTTTTCTTATCTTATTATTGTCTTTCGTCCCGATTGGTTGTACATTGCTGAACATCCTGACTTTTTTGGGACGTGCCAGCACTGCTTGTGAAGAAAAAGAAGAAAAAAGAACAGAATATTGAATGTATGTCGCCAGCCGGTCTAATAAGCTAAATAAACCTAAGACCATTTAGCAACACACATTCAAAATCGAGAGAGATACAAAAAACATTATTCAGACCAAAAATGTGACTGCCAATCATGTAAAAAATGCAAAGAAGTACCCAACGGAGAAATAAACACGCTTAGAAAAGACGGGTACAACACAATTTATGAATATTTCGGGTAAATCCGCTTTGTCAAAGCCGACAAACAAACAGAGAGATCAGTCGCTACTTATCTTCATTCGCAGAAGGAATGTGGCAAAGCGGATTTACCCGAAATATTAATAAATTGTGTTGTAACCGTCTTTTCTAAGCGTGTTTATTTCTCCGTTGGGCACTTCTTTTCAAGAGATACAGGCAGCGCAGACAGTAGGGAGAGCTTAAAAAAGAAAAATACAAGTTAATGGACCAAGGGTAGATAGAAACACATGCCCCAGAATTGAGAGGAAAACCCACCCTGTGAGGCTGACCAGGGTGACCCTAGGAACTAAAAAGAAGTTAACCCCACCCAAGTCCCCCAGGGCAGACCTGGGTGGGGGCGACTGTTTAGTTGCAAAGTAAGGTTAATGTTACACAGTATGCAAAATGATCCCGGTGTACATCAGATAAAAACAGAGCTATACACGCTGAAAACAACCGAATAATAACGCTCTTGTAATAAGTCCTTATGTTGACAATGGTTTTCTTACCCCTTATTATTGTCTTTCGTCCCCAACCATTTTTCCGTTTGCAGAGTTTTAAATGTTATGCAGTATACACAATAATCCAGGCAGACCAGCCCCCATAGTAGCACTCTTGTAATAATCTTTATGTTGACAATGGTTTTCTTACCCCTTATTATTGTCTTTCGTCCCCAACCATTCTTCCATTTGCAGAGTTTTAAATGTTATGCAGTATGCACAATTATCCAGGCAGACCAGCCCCCATAGTAGCACTCTTGTAATAAATCTTTATGTTGACAATGGTTTTCTGCCCCACAGGGTGGGTTTTTCTCTCTATTCTGGGGCATGTGTTTCTGTCTCCCCTTTGTCCATTCACCTGCATTTGCCTTTTTAAAACTCTCCCTACTGTCTGCACTGCCTGTAGCTCTTGATATTGGATGTGTGTTGCTAAATGGTCTTAGCTTTATTTAAGCCCCGTGTGTTAGGTTTATTTAATGTATTTGACCGGCTGGCGACATACATTCAATGTTCTGTTTAGTTGTTTTTTTTCACAAGCAGTGCAGGCACGTCCTGAGAAAGCCTTGTTGCTGTCGGGACGTTAAGCAATGTACAATCAATCAATACCTTATTATTGTCTTTCGTCCCCAACCATTCTTCCGTTTGCAGAGTTTTAAATGTTATGCAGTATACAAAATGATCCAGGCATCCATCAGATAAAAAAAAAGCAGGCTATACATGCTGAAACTACCCCAATAATAACACTCTTGTAATAAATCTGTATGAAAACGAAAATGCCGCGAGTGACGGGGAATCTCAATTCATTTCTTTTGTAACTTTTGTAACTTTTTCAGTCTGTCGCGGACGTAATCCTTAATGTTTGTCCAGCGCCTATGTCTAAATGCGGGCTCCTCTGCGATTGCTTTCCAGGAAGTTTGTTCATGACGAGGTGTGTCTTGAAACGAGTTTGAACAGCTTTCTCTTCAGCTTTCCCCCATGGTTTCCTTGTAAATCTAGCTTTCTTTCGAACAGGAGCTGACGCAGTACTGTCATCATCAAAACTATCTAGATTGTCATCAGGCTCTGGACGTCTTTTCTCTGTCATGCTCATTGATTCCTGTGTTGTTGACTAGCTACTTGCTTCATTCACAGGTGCTGTTTCCCCCGAGACCTCTCTGCGAGTTTCTGATGTGTCTTCATTGTCAAAGTCAATCTCTTCATCATCGCCCAGCTCAGCTCTAATGCAACTCTCAAAATCTGTCATCCCATTGTTAACTGACAGAAGAATCTTTGCCACTTTTGCCTTTTGAAGGGCGTCTTGAGGTTGGCGGTAGATATGGCGATGTATCCGGATATCATGACCAAGGAAGTCTGCCAGCTGCTCCTGGTCTAACTCCGAGATGGCCATTGACTGAGCCAAAGTTGCAACCTGCTTCCGTAACTGAGTAAATGTGAACATGGCTGGGTATGACACCCCTGCTTCTACGGCATAGGCCTTCAGAACATCATGGCCTCTGTAAGGCCTCTGACCAGAAGGTGTGGCAAAGATGTACTGGGAACCAGCGAGAGCTGGCACCGATTGCCTCATTTGAAGGATTCTGTCCACAGTTGTCATCATCTTCTTCGTCAGCAAAACGGGAACACTCCTATTAAACTTGCCTCTGATTTCCACTCGCTGAAAATGATTCACCATTTTCTTCTCAACCACTGTGAGACCTTTCAAGATATCTTGATTGGTGATCAATCCAATCTTAGCATTCTGGAAGTCTGACACCTTCATTCTCTGAACTTCTCCCCCTCGTTTTTGGTTGAAAAGTGATACAGCACAAAGAGTTGCTTTAACCACTGTCGGATAATCTTTCGAAACCATCCTTGTCTCAAGAAGCTGTTGGACCTTCCTCACATCTTCACATGATGGGATCAGCTTGGGTTTGTTCATGGTCATTTTCCCGACCGACTGGGCTGCTGTAGCGGACACACAATCATACCAGTCCCCGTTGAAGACAGAGTCAAACCGCTGCGCCTCAGAGAGCTCCTGTCGCCACCTGTCGTCTGAACCCTGTCCAAGCTGTTTGGATGCCTGTGACTGTTTGATCTGTGAACATTTTTTCAAAGCATGGCCTATGCGCATTGCGAGATTGCCTTTTTTGAACTGATGTGTGTCCTCATCAAAATCTGCTAGCTCTTTTACAGCCAGTACTACATGTTCAAAACTAGCTGAATTGATCACAGCATTTAAACTCAGTTGCGATTTTCATTTCTGACCTCACTCTGATAATCTTTAATAGTCTCCCTAACTCCCGCATCCTGGAGCTGATTTGTCCAACCGTGTGTTCTTCAATGTCCCTGCGGTCAAATAATCTCTTTCCATACTCAAGAAGCAAGGGGTCAGGTCTGATGAGACGGCTTATCTCATTATCTCTCTGTCTGGCTAAAACCTTATGATAGAAGGAAAATTCAACGTCTAAGGGTATTGGAAGCATTAGCCGACCACAGCGTGCCGCCTCACCTCTCTTAGCAATCTGAAACCCTCCTGGTTTCTGACAGCAACGTTTTGAGTGTACAGAGATCAGCTTTTATTGATAGAGCCCTTTGCAATGGCTACAGGCGAGAAGGTCGTCTACCTTACTAGTTTTGGTGCGATACTTAGGAATCAAACATCCTGATTTGTTTTCAAGAACAGCAACGTTATGCATGTAATCACCCTCATCTTGTAGTCTGATCCATGCTCGACGTCTCTGCTTTGTCCCTTTTTTCATCAACAAAATTTTAGCAACGTCTGCCTCATCTGCATGGACATCTTGTAAGTGCGTGCTCATTTTCAAGACAAGCTTGCCACACAATTTGCATGCATGTTTCTTGTCTCATTTGTACTTTCCTTTCCCTCTCTGCGACACGTGCACACCTGTTTCTTCTGTAAGTGCTCTTTCCCCACCCCCAGCATCATGTTCCTTCTGCCTATCCACATTCTCATTGCCACCCCCTAACGCACACTGCACCTTGTTGGTACTAGTGTCACCGACACCTGGCCACCCCGAACCTGCCACTTTGATGAAATCTAACATAGTTAATACAATACTGTCTGTGTCAGAGATCCCAGCGATTGATGCCGACACACCGTCTGAATCCGGTGAGCTCGAGCCAGGAACAAACTCCTCGCCATCACTGTCCTTGTATTGCGATGCGCTTGCATTCTCAGTCTCAGGTCCATCCCAGGCTCCATTTGCCAACTGGAGAAAAAAACAAAAGCTGCATTAGGACAGAAACAGCCCAATTTTGGTTTAAGGGGCCTTGCACAAGAATAAAAAGAGTAATCCCGTGTATGACCGATTTATATATGTGTGACCTCGGTGATGAGGGCTGGCTTCTACAGCAGCAAAATCCACGTTTTCTGAAAATGTAAGCAGTTTTCACACATCTGTCAACCCCACGTGACCCTTTGAGAGAGGTCACTCAAATTGGTATGTTTACAAAGGTCTTGCCACAAAGTATCCTTGGGCCAAGCTTGAAGAATGTGGCTTGAATAGTCTCCGAGAAAATGCCACCGTTAAAGTTTACCATGGACGATGGACGGACGACCAGTGGCCCAGAACATAAACTCACTTTTGCTTCGCACGCGAGCCAATAAAATGAAGATGATCATAGAATCACTTTACTTACCAGTTTGTAATTGGGGGCATTCCGCTGCCGTCTATGCACCCTCCTACCAGACGCACCCTTTGTGGCAGAGGCTGGGGGGCCATGATGCTGCAGCTGACTAATTTGGCCATGGGCCTTGGTCATGTGCCAGGAAGGGGCGTGCTTGTCCACTTCCATAGATCCCGATGGGTTTGGAAATCCTGCTGCCATCCGGCGCTGGGTGTGTGCAGAAAGTGCTGAGTGTGACCAAAACGGTGTTGCTGCAAACATGTCAAATACAACCATGTAAACTATTGACATTTTGAATCAGATATATACATAATTACTGCAGTACCCCCAGCCCCCTATGAACAATAACTGGTAATACAGTAAAAAGCGACACTTCAGTTCCACAATCCGAAAAACCTGTTCATGGAAGTCTGTTCTTCGAATCGCGAGGCAGTTTTGCATATGCGAGGATTGAAATCTGGCGCCATTTAAAAAAAAAAAAAAGTCATAGTGCATGCATGTGTCAAGTTACTTTTCGATCACAATCACACATGTCAGAAAAAAAAAAAAAAATCGCGTGACAGATTGACCTTGTAATGGTGTTATTGAACGAATTCCTTTCATTGAAGAAGAAAGTTTTTGTTAAAATCGTGGGGTTATATTATCCTTTACTACAAGACTGAGCCAGACACCGACCGTCGACCGGAGGGCGAAGCAGACGCCTCAGCTTTCTGGGCCAAACGGGTCAGTATTTGGCTGACTGTGCAATTGTATCGGATTGGGAGCATCTCTCAGTTAAATAACTGCACTGAACAAGTACATTTGGGCGTGCTCTTAACTAAGAAATATTGCATAAAGCTGGTACCTCTGCGAACGGAAAGAATGGCCGGCGGGGACGAAAGGAAAAGGGAAACAACTCAGTTCACCAGTGTCACTGCGCAGCTGACCAATCGGCGATCATCAAGTTGATCTCAAAACACTCACTTCCGTGAGAACACACTGGCCCAGTGCGTCTCAGAAACACAACATGAAGTAAATCTCCGAAAATGGGGACATCCTATTTTGATTTTTTTTCTTCTGACTTTTGAATGAAAGATAATGCAGAAACAACCCTCAGAAAAAATGGGTGCCTGACTTGGTCACCCAGAATTTTACACACACCCATTTTCCATAAAGATGGTAAAGAAAGTCACCCATTTCAGGGGTTTTGTGTACACACACACACACACACACACACACACACACACACACACACACACACACACACACACAAACACACACACACACACACACACACACACACACACACACACGGCGTTTCCCGCCAAATGTACGTTCAACAGCGCGGTTAGCGTAGCTAAGGTTGACGTAATTTTTGTCTACCGTATTGAAAATTTGGTAGACTATAAAATGAGGCTAGTCGAAGCGTATTCTGGAGCATGCACATGACGTTTTTGGCGTGCGGGGCAGAAAATCTGGCAAAGAAGTAACAAGATAAAAATGACGCCACGTCTAGCTACGCAAACCTTGCTAGAGAACGTCTTTTTGACGCCAAAGTGGTGTGTGTGTGTGTGTGTGTGGTGTATGTGTGTGACAGCGACTAGAGCCCGCGTTTGAGGACGGACAAGCTTGAAATTTTAGGATATTATCTTTAAAAGAATTATCTCCAGACCTTTCTTTCGATTCTTTGATGAAGTTGCTCATTGGCGAGAAAATGGCCGTTTCACAAAATCCGGTTAATCCACACTGGGGTCCGTCATTTTTTTTATTTTTACTAGATATTTTGCGTATAGCTGGACAAAAGAGACAGTAAATGAGTTCGTTAACCAGCATTGTATTCTAGAACGTTTTGAGTGATAATTAATTTTTTTTTAATGTATTTTCACGTTTAAGAGATTAATTTCACGAATTATATGGGTTAATCTTAAAACAATTGAATCTTTTTTACGAGAAAAACAATCTCCTCATTAATAATCGCATGATTTTTCGTACATGTTATTTACATAAGCCTACAGTTTGTCTCGGCTGTCGGGTACGATTAGGTCCATTGTGACCTGTATGCCTTAGGTGTGAAAATCAGACAATTTTCTGCACCACTTTTTCGGAGTCATTTGTAAAACAGCTAACATAACGTTAATATTTCTTTTACGAAAAAAAACTAATTCTCATTAATACCGCATGATTTTTCATAAACAGTCTTTGCATAAGCCTGCTGTTTGTCCCGGCCCTAGTGTAGGATTAGGTCACATTGTAACCTGTAAGACCTAGGCGTTAAAATCAGCAAGAAAATTGGAAAGTTGATTCTCTGATACGTCACATGTTAGTACTGCGATGAGTGACGTATAACATCGAGTCGTCACTATGAACACGGCGTCGTGGGACTAACGATGCCTTGACGTGAAGCTTGAAGTGACGTCATTTCGGTGCTCGTGCTATTATTCTTCTTCAGAATAGCTAAGCTACGCCAGACCACGGAGCTTACGAATGGCGGGAATAGAGTCTTTATTTATGTGTGCCGGTCAGTGTGGGTGGATCAGAGGGTGGGTTAGAGTAGAAGGAGATGGATTCCTGTCGCTACACGAGCCCACAGAGCGTACTAATAGCGGGAAGCGTCGTGTGTCCGTCTTTATTTGTGTGCTCCGACGTGTGTGTTGATCAGAGGTTGGCTTAGAGAGGAGGGAAATGGATCAGCATAATAAGCCTAAACATATGAACAACTCGGAATGTGCTTAAAAGATAAACGCATCTGAGCTCCAAACAATACGGTAGACTTTGGGAGGAAATCCACATCTTGTTATCGTGTTTCTTCACTGTCAGAGTCCGATGTGTGACCGCCTATGTTCATCATTTGCAAGCTACGGAACGTGTGTTTTCATTGCTTCCGTTTTTGTCTGTGTGATTATCTCTGGAACCACTCTACCGAATTTCGTGAAGTTTTAGTATTTGGTAGCCTTTAGTGTGAGAAATGGTCATGAGCAAAACCGGAGTTGATACTTTAAGTGTTATGTTCACGTGCGGAACGTGAATCTATGTAATGGGCCAGCGGTCGTCCGTCCCTTCGTAAACTTCAGTCAACATTGGCATTTTCTCGGAGACTATTCAATAAACATTCTTCAAACTTGAGGCAAAGATATAATGGTGTGCTAAGACCTTTCTACAAATACCATATCCAGTGACCTCTCAAGGTCAAATTCACAGCAGATTAGAAAATAGACTAAACGAATACACATTTTAACCAAAATTGCCTTTCTGAAATACTGTTAACGGAGTAACGGAGAGGGTGGGGTGGGGTGGAGACAGGGGCTCACGTGCTTTAGAGAGATGATATTCGTTACGAGTGGGAGGGGGGCTGGCCTAGAGACAGAGGCTCATGTCCCTCAGAGAGGTGCTGTCCGTTGGGGGACGCGAGAGGGGGGGGGGGGAGGGGAGGGTAAAGATTCTGGATTCGGTGCAGGTCTTTTTTTTTTCAAACGCGTAACCATTTTCTGGGCATTTTGAACCCATCGTTTCAGGTCAGTGCTCACTGAAGGGCACACCTTTACACCGTATGGATGCTAACTTCAGTCGTACAGACATGAATCTGCTATAATTGCAAAAGAAGAAAAAGATGCAGTCGTTTGACTGAGATGCTGGTCGGCTGAGAAGATAGGGAAGAGTTGACTGGAAAGGACAAATGGTCTGGGACGGTAGCACTCATTTCTTGGTCAGGATATTCATGTTTTTCGTCAAGTCTATATTTTATCATTAATTTTGACGGATACGCGTCTGTGTCATAGAAAGTACAGGATAGACAGGCAAACCTGCAGAGTAGCAAGTTCCATTAAATAAAGTCTGAGTTGAATACCTGGTGTTGTTTGCCGTCGTTGTGTCATATATTCAGCTGTAAGAAAAGTTTGTTGATTGAGATGGGGGAAATGTTGGTTGATCCTCCTCGTTTCCTCTGCTGAATTCTGTCTGACAGCAACTTGAAGTGTTTATCTAAATACAATTACAATAGCAGCCGAAACTTTTTGTTGTTCAATGTGATTTTCTTTTATCTATAGTAAGAAACTAACAAAAGAGTAACACTTAAAAAATAAAACAAAAATAATAATAATAATAATGTAATAATAATAATAATAAAAATGGGTGTTCGTATCGCCTGCTTTATTAAACTCATATTACGTAAAAAAATAAAATTACGTAAAAAGAAAAAATACGTCATGACAAATGACGTTTGACAAACCAATGACGCGTGTGCACTGTGCCCCTGTTAGAATTCAATGTGGTGCATTGGCACATCTGCCAGGCCTTTTCAAAAGGTGATATTTCATCATCAGAATCAGGTCAAAGACAAAAGGTAGAGACCCTTGACAGCGAGGACAGCTCTCATATAGAAGGTACTTTGTGGGTTATCGTTCATCCCATCTTGTTTGTGCATAGCATTGAAAATTTCATCATACAAGTTACAAGTTTATTCCAGTGATAAAATCATCAGCAAGTAAACATGTATACATATTTACGATAAAATAATTTTGAAAGTAATATTTTTAATGCCGTAGCATACTCGCGTCGCTAGTTTTAAAATGGCGGTCAGCGAGATGCCTTCGAACGAAGTCAGTCAGACGTGCATGGTTGATGCAGGTTTACTTTGATCCTGAAGTAAAACAGAGATTATTTTGGGTTTGAGCTTTGAAGTACAGCTTATCAACATCATATAGGTTATTTTTCCTTGTCTTGAAAGCAGCCTTCCTTATTTGAACTAGATATTTTGCGTACAGCCAGATAAAAGGGAGATATTGAATGAGTTCGTTAACCAGTATTGTACCTCTAGAACGTTTTGAGCGATAATTTTTTTTTAAATTAAAATATTTATTTTCACGTTTTGGGGATTAATTTCATGAATTATATGGGTTACTTTTAAAACAATAAAATTTTTTTTTATCGAAAAACGTTGTTCTCAATAATAATTGCATGATTTTTTTGTATACGGTATTTACATAAACCTACAGTTTGTCTCGGCTGTCGGGTACGATTAGGTCAATTGTGACCTGTATGCCTTAGGTGTGAAAATCAGACAGTTTTCTGCACCACTTTTTCGGAGTCATTTGTAAAACAGCTAACATAACGTTAATTTTTCTTTTACGATAAAAAAAACTATCTTCTCACTAATACCCGCATGATTTTTCATAAACAGTGTTTGAATAAGCCTGTTGTTTGTCCCGGCCCTGGGGTAGGATTTGGTCAGAATTGTGACCCTTAAGCCCCAGACGTGAAAATCAGCAAGACAATTGCCATATTCGTCCCTCTAATACGTCAAACGTTAGTACTGCGATAAGTGACGTATAACATCGAGTCGTCAATATGAACACGGTGTCGTGGGACTAATGTTGTCATGACGTGAAGCTTGAAGTGACGTCATTTCGCTGCTCGTGCTTTCATTCTCCTTCAGAATAGCTATGCTACGCCAGACCACAGAGCTTACGAATGGCGGCAATCGCCGTGTGTCCGTCTTTATTTCTGTGTGCCAGTGTGTGTGGATCAGAGGGTGGGTTTGAAGTAGAAGGAGGTGGATTTCTGTCGCTACACGAGCCCACAGAGCGTACTAATGGCGGGATGCGCCGTGTGACCGTCTTTATTTGTGTGCGCCGGCGTGTGTGTTGATCAGATGTTGGCTTATAGAGGAGGGAAATGGATCAGAAGGATAAGCTTTAAAATATGAACAACTCTGAATGTTCCTAAAACATAAACGCATGTGAGCTCCAAACAATACGGTAGACTTTGGGATGACATCCTCATCTTGTTTGACTGGTCAAGCACGGTCTTATCCGTCACAAGCCAGGCAGACTGAAATCCATCTCCGAAACGTTTCCATCTAAATCACTATGTTCAGCTGAACACCTAAATGTTGGAATTTTTGTTTTTCCAACCCATGCAACTAATCCGCACTCAAGTACTCACAAGAACTCTTATGATCAAGCTTTATCAGGACTGCATGAGACACAATACTGATAGTAGCCCTCGCCGTTATATTACATGTTATATTTATTTATTAACTACTGATTCATTTATGTATTCACTTACATATTTATTTATCATTTATCCTTTTAATTATGGATGGCAGGAATTGTTTGATGCACACAGCCACTGGTTGTATGGTGATGGTAGGTAGGTCCGTCCCTAAGTGACAAACAGTGGGTAACATCATTGCCGGAGAGCCATATTTAGCTATTTTGCAACACTAGCTGCAATCAACATATAGCATAAAAATAAAATCATAGGCGAATAAAGCATCATCCGGACTACAATTCTGTCCTGTTTGTTTTGTTGGTCAGCTGTCCGTGAGCCCGCACAGAGCCGCGCTACAGTGGTGTTAGAAAAACCGCTTGCGCAAATATTAATCCAAGATAGAGCGCACATCGCTATATTTGGTATCGCTGAAAAGAGCTTTTCCTGCCCTTTTTCACTGGGCCTAGCGCATGTTTGAATTTAAGAGAAAACTGCATCAGATTTTGATGTGAAATTTTCAATTTTGTTTACTCATGAGATATGTTATCTGGGAATGATCGCGCGCACATGCGCCAGCTACCGGTGAAAAGGTCATTCAAAAACCTTTATCGGAATATTTCGGACGATCAAATCTTGGATTTGAGCAGTGGCTTTAAAACTAACACCCCAACGCGCAAACACGTTTCAGAATGGCGCCCGCGATAGAAGCTTCTTTTGTCAACGATGGCTCAAACTTTTATTGTGACTTGCATAAAACGTTGCGCAAGTACACAAATGCTTACAATTAATGATACGCAAAGACATTTTCAGCATTATAAACTAAAACTGATGGATATAATTGATTATTTGGACCCACCGTTTAATTTCACTGTGTGTAGTCGATTTTCAGTCTGAACTTCACGCCCTTTTCGTGGGGTATAATTTCGTTTGACCAAAATATAATTACAGCTTTGACAAGTCTAATCCTACCGAAATGCACGCCATGTTTACTGCAATACTGGAGTTGCACTTGAATTTTTCTGACACAAATATATTCGATGGTTTCTTCGAAATAGCCGTTTTAGTCTACAACAAGAACGACAACTCTGTGCCAGGTATTTGACGAATTTTTCAGAATTAAATGCCAACTCGTTTGGTTTTGAATGCATATTCTATGAAAAAAACGAAATTTTGTGTGTTTGTGTTGTATGTTTTTTAATTCGTTGTAACGTACTTGTCAATAAAGAAAACGATACGAACACACTGTATAATAATAATAATTATTATTATTATTACATAATAATAATAAATAATAATACATGGTATTTATATGGCGCATTTCTCATATTTATAATATAACTCATGTATTATTATTATTATTATTACGTGTATTATTATATGTATTATTATTATTAATACTATTATTAATACTATTATTATTATTATTATTTACAAGTATTATTATTTTCATTATATAATATTTTTGAAGTTTTACTCTTTTTGTCAGTTTCTTACTATAGACAAAGGAAAATCACATTGAACAACAAATAGTTAAATAATGCTTTTAATTTTATTTAGACAAACACTTCAAGAATGCTGTCAGACAGAATTCTTCGGAGGAAACGAGGAGGATCAACCAAATCCTTCCCTATTTCAATCAACAAGAAGCTTCTTTTTTACAGCTGAATATATGACACAACGACGGCAAACAACACCAGATATTCAACTCAGACTTTATTTAATGAGATTTGCTACTCTGAAGGTCTGCCTGTCCATCCAGTACTTTCTATGACACAGACGCGTATCCGTCAAATGAGAAAATATAGACTTAAAGAAAGACATGAATATCTTGATCAAGAAATGAGTGCTACCGTCCCAGACCATTTGTCCTTTCCAGTCCACTCTCCCTATCTTCTCAGCCGACCAACATCTCAGTCAAACAACGACTGCATCTTTTTTTCTTCTTCAGACATAGCAGATTCATGACTGTACGACTGAAGCTATCATCCATAAGGTATAAAAATAGGTGTGCAAAATGTCTGCCCTTTCTTGCTTTTGCTGACGTAAGCAAACCCCAGAAAATGGTCCTATCTATCTATCTATATCCCGTAGTCTTGCCGACCATTGGGGCACCACTGATGACTTGGCAACCAGCTCCCTCCAATCCTCTCTGTTCTCTGCCATTCTCAGCGAATCGCCCAGCTTCAGTCCTGTCCACTATGAGATATTGTCCTCCCATCTTTTCCTCTGTCTTCCTCTCCTTCGTCCTCCTTGCACAGTGCCTTGCAGGATTGTTTTGGCAAGCCCTGCTGAGCGCGTGACATGCCCATACCACTTCAGTTTGCGTTTTCTCACAATGGCTAATAAGTCTTCATAGGGCCCGATGGCTTGCCTGATTCTGCTTCCCACTTCGTCGTTTGTGATGTGATCGCTGTATGAGATGCCAAGCAGCCTTCGAAAACATCTCATTTCAGTGGCTTGTATCCTCCTTTCAAGGTCTGCTGTGAGGGTCCATGACTCGCAGGCATACAAAAACACTGAGATGACTAAGGAGCGCATCAGTCTGATCTTGGAGCAGAGTGTGATGTTTCTGTCCTTCCATATGGTCTTCAATCTTGTCAGTGCTGTTGTTGTCTGCGCAATCCTGGACAGTATTTCTGGTTTTGATCCCTCATCTGTCACAATGGCTCCTAAGTATTTGAATTTCTTAACTGTTTCCAGTTTTTGGCCTCCAACCATGATTTCAGTGCCAATGCCACTGGCGTTATTGGTCATCGGTTTGGTCTTCTCTGCACTGATTTCCATCCCATATGCAATGGCTGTACTATCCAGCTTTTCCAACAGCTGAGCTAGCTCCTTCTATGTTCCTGCACGGCCATCAATGTCGTCCGCAAAGCGCAAGTTCGTGATTGTTCTGCCTCCAATACTGACAGTTCCTTCATGATCTTTCAGAGCGTCCGTCATGATTCTTTCCAGGAAGATGTTGAAAAGAGTAGGTGAGAGCAAGCAGCCTTGTCTGACTCCAACTGTAGTCCTAAACCAGTTTCCTATTTTGCCGTTGAAGCAGACTGCGCTAGTGGCCTTGTTGTAAAGGTTTGCTATGACTTTGATCAGGTTGGCATTGATGTTGTATAGCTTCATGGTGGACCAGAAAATGGTTACGCGGTTGAAAAAAGACCTATACCGAATCCAGAATCTTTACCCCCAACCCCCCACCCTCGTCCCCCAATGGACAGCACCTCTCTGAGGGACGTGAACCTCTGCCTCAATCCCCCCCACCCCCTTCCCGTAACGAACAGCAGAGAAAATGCCAACGTTGAAGTTTACGAAGGACGGACGGACGACCACTGGCCATGTCCATTTCTCACACGAAAGGCTACCAAATACTAAAACCTGACGAAAATCGGTAGAGTGGTTCCAGAGATATCGCACAGGCAAAAACTGAAGCCCTGAAAACAAATATGGCTGCCAGCGCCTTTACACTCAGTATGTCAGATAATTTTTTTTTGCGCAGCTTTCTTTGTGGTACCTTTACTTTAACAACAAATTAAATTAAAGAAGCCGTTCTTTTTGTGATATTACCTTTAGTGTGCAAACCCTTTGTAGCTCTACTGTGACCTTGACGCTAGGACCTCGGCTTTGGTACAGGACACAGCTTCAAATCTAATACTGAACAGATATAAAAATTTAAACAATTCTGTTTGTTGCTTCTGGAGAAATCACCTGCAGAAAACCCAGACAGACACCCATCTACAGAGACACATAGGATGACTCCAGCAGACCCCCTCTCAGGAACAGGGGAGGGGGAAGAAGAGCTATCTTAAACAAGAAAACACGAGGCAGATAACCACTTTGCTTGTTTCCATAGCCAACAGACGTCCTGCAGCTGGTAAATTAGAAAAATGATGGAAATGCATTCAGAATTCCATGTATGAGATACAGCGCTAGAATGCAAGACATATTGTTGTTGTTATATCTGAAATATGCTTGGTTTAAGGTGAAATTATCACATAGAAGGGGGTTCGTCGTGTTTTCGTGTACATTTTAGTATCTGATTTACATGCTTACGATGACAATTACCTAACATATAGCGTTTTTAGTGAAGGGTGTATAAGCCATGTAAACCCTCATTATGACACCTGTCCAAATTGCATTTCTTGTCATTTTAGGCTGTAATTGCTAACGTATCAATGTGCGGGTCTAGGAAAACATTCAGGACACTCTACATGTTGTTTTGATCCGTGACGGTAAACACCACACAATTCTACTTGCACGTTATGATTTTATAGGTGTCTAAACATAGCACATTTTTAAAAATGCAAAAAGAGGCCATTTTAGGTCATATTCAAATGCACATATCTCGGAAGCCAATCAAAATAAAGCTCTGATTTTTTGCATGTGCACTTCTTTTAACGTGTGCTTCCGAGAGGTGCATTTGTTTGGTGACATTTTCTAGAAAGAAAACAAATTGAATGGACTTGCAATATCATGGTCGACGTATTTCCTGAACTGCAGTCTTCAAAGAACAAGTCCAAAACTTAGGAATTCAGTTAAACTACAGTGTGCGATTTTCAAGTTGTACTTGAGGTCGACACTTTGTCAGTCTGTGCATGTGTGGTGGGGTTCAATTCAACCGTGGAAACTTAAACTACTCATTATCTGCTTATCGGCAAGTTTCATTCAACGTCAAACCGTGTCAGTCTAGTGCTACATAACATTTCAGTACTTACCACTTAGCTCTTCAGCGTCTCAATCGCTAAAATAGTCCACTGCCACTTGCGTGTTGGGGAAGTGTAACTGTCATAACCGGGCAATTTCAGTAATGAGCATGCCGGTGACAAACGGGAATCATAACCTGTCACGTGAGAAGTACCCGGGGTGCACCATTCAGGCGAAAGTAATCTGCCTACGCGAAAAGAGCTCTAGTACGCACACAAAATGTACCCACTTTTCTTCTCTTCCACGCAGGCATGGTTGACGCATGGTTTCTTTGATCCAAGTACATTCATCCCTTTCATTACCGCGCCCGAATCAGTTTCCAGGTGGTAAAAATACCCTCAGTCTCGTTCCTCAACATTGATTCCGGGTTGAATGACTCATCTTGTTTTCCGGGGGGTGCACAGCGACCTTAATCGAGTTATTTGCACTTTGCCAGGAGAGTTCATGTTACCGGCAGGTTCGCATGTCAACACATTCTGACCCAGGCCCGAAACCCTCAAAATTTTGAAGTTGCCTTCTGAAGACTAATCAATCCAGACCAAAAAGGTGACTGCCAAGCGTGTAATATGCAAAGAAGTACCCAACGGAGAAAGAAACACGCTTAGAAAAGACGGGTACAACACAATTTATTAATATTTCGGGTAAATACCCTTTGTCAAAATAGACAAACAAACAAACATTCGAGATTAGCCGCTACTTATCTTCAATGGCAGAAGGAATGTGGCAACTGAAGGAGGTCATAGTTTTATGCTGCAAGACTGAGCCGCTAATAGAACATTCCTTCTGCCATTGAAGATAAGTAGCGGCTAATCTCTATGTTTGTTTGTTTGTCTATTTTGACAAAGGGTATTTACCCGAAATATTAATAAATTGTGTTGTACCCGTCTTTTCTAAGCGTGTTTCTTTCTCCGTTGGGTACTTCTCTTCTTCTTCTGAAGACTGTATTACAATTCTAGAGACAGATCGAGCATGATAGTTTAAGGCTAGTGGTGCCAGAATAGCTTGGCGCCTATGGGCGCAAGCTATTCTGGCACCACCCTTGAACTATCATGCTCGATCCATGTCTTGCTCACAGGTTAGTTCGGGGTTTAACGTCCACGGCACCGAGGTGATAATGGACGGCACTGACAGGCGGGTTATGGGGACAGGGAAATCTATTGCCTATGGAGTACGACCTGAACACTGATCAACTCAGGCGCACTCCAACTGTGCCACTTCAAGTTGATTTACCAGGACCTTTCAACGGCCATGCTATTGAACAAACCCGTCTTTTCCCCCTGGATTGCGAGTCCAGCTACCAGGGCCGGGGCGAGGATTCGAACCTCCGACGCTTAACCGCCTGAACTATATATTTCGGACTCTAGCTATGTCTTGCTGTGGAGTATCGGGGTTGAAAGATGACGAGTTAATGGTATTGTGGAGGGGTGGACCAAAAGAAGTCTTGCGCATTGTGACGATTGGTATTTCCGTCCTCACCAAGGAGGCAGTACACAGAGGCCCGGGAAGCTGAAAACATGCGAAGATGATGATGATGATGATATTAAAAAGGGACATGGACTTCCAGCTCTCGCTGATTTCGTCCAGGGGGGTTGGGAGGTGGGGGTCTGTCCTGACTGTTCGTCGCTGACAAGATGATTAAATAGGTCTGGCTTTTGTGGTCGTGTCAAACCAAGTGCGCGCCCTCAAGGGGGGGGGGGGAGGGGGGGACTGCTAAGGGGCGCTACTGGGTCAAGGTCAGGGGGGGGGGGGGGGGCTAAGTAGGCTACCTCTACCACAGGGCAATTAGGTTACGCCCCCTTTTCATACACTGTTTTCTATTAGCGGCTCAGTCTTGCAGCATAAAACTATGAACGAAGAACCCTTCTGCCATAACAAAACATCCACGCGGAGCACATCACAGGAGAAACATTTTCAGCAATTCTTTTTTAAAAAAATTAGAGTTAGCGTTTTTCACAACACTCTAATGCACTAAACTGCACCCCATGACAAAACTGTCGTCTGCAAGCCTGCATACAACCGTGCACATGCCGGCCCAATAAGGCTCCCATGAACACAGTAGGTCGACTAAAATTACCCAGATTTTGCTCTTTTTCACACCACCTGTCATGCCTTTGTTGCTCAAAACGCCCAAAAAAGGAAAAAAAATTGAAGTTTTACACCCTAAAACAATTGCAAAAAGGGAGGAATTTTTTTAAAACTATTTCCTTCGGAAAAGTTACTACATGCACCGCCGGAAGCATATGCCCCGTGTGGCCACAGCACGCAATACAGAGATAGTCCTGTAATCGCCGGCCTCTGTTAAAATATGCGAGGTGTGCTGTGAAAAGGGGTATACGCGTTTTTGACGGATTTGTGTACTTGAACACCCCCTTTGAATTCAGCACCAGTCATTCGGTTGGTTGGTTGGTTAGTTCGGGTTTAACGTCCACACCAACGGAGGTGATCATGGACGGCCCTGACGGGCGGGTTATGGGGGACAGGGAACTCTATTGCCTATGGAATATGACATGAACACTGATCAACTCAGGCGCACTCCAACTGTGCCACTTTGATTTACCAGGACTTTCAACGGACATGCTATTGAACAAATCCGGTTTTTTTCTCCCTGGATTGCGAGTCCAGCTACCGGGGCCTGGACAGGGATTCGAACCCACGACCCGGCGATTCCCTTCGCTCTCCCGCTGCTCCGACGCTTAACCGCTTGAGCTATTTCGGACTCATCCAGTCATTCGGAATCAACTAACATTTCAGACTACCCTGCCACTGCAAGGTTGGTCACAGGCCGGGTATTACAGGACTAAAACTTAGCACGACCAGTCAGCTTCGTTTCGTTTCGGTGTTACGATAGAAACCGGCCACGCCAACCGCTGATGCGGCTTAGATGGCTAACGAAAGACGCTTCGTTGGTGCAAAGAAGGTAAGCCTCCACAGGCACGCGTTCTACTTTGTAGCGGTATCGCAACTATAGCTATCTATTTCTGTCCACTGACGGGAAAACAACTTGAAATCAGTCATGTGTATCTTCGCATGCACAACTTGAGAAGTGAATTAGAAGCCACTCCAAATAAATGTGTGGTGTGTTGCGTGCATAAACAGCTACAGCCGGCTCGAAGCGATGACCGACATCTTGTAACGAAACGGGCCGCTAATGAAACGCGGCATTTCGTTCGGCGTCTGCGTCTCCCTACGGTGTAGCTATGTCAGTAAGTCGGTGGCACCGGCCGTACAAAACACTATACTAACATTTATCAACGCATGACTTGAGGGGTTGCGGCACCGAGTGAAATAATAAACCATAGTATTAAAAGCGTGCACAGAAAGAAACACAGCTCGTCAAAGTATATTTCGCACGTTCCCACACTTGATTCTGGGCTTCTAGTGCCCGGACTGTGGGACGACCGGGCGGACACAAAGAGGAGGATCATAAGCATACAGTGACAAGGGCGAACTTCAATTTGAAAACTACCCCCTGAGCTGGGACCGGCGGTGCAACTGTAAGGTGGCTTAAACCATTTCACCCCGACGCCCGGCAGCAGGTGATGCATCGACCATGATAACTCAAGGGTAGTGCCAGATTAGCGTAGCGCCGTAAGGCGCTACGCTAATCTGGCACTACCCTTGAATTATCATGGTCGCTCCGGCCACCTCCTGTCACTGGTTCAGAGTCATTAACCTGACAATTCCAAAATTTATGAATTGTGGCCGTGGGATTAAAGGCCGGGTGAAGATGGAGATCTGATGACTGATATGACAGTGTGTAGTAGAATTAACAACTTGAAAAGAATCAAGCGAGGTGGCAATTATATTGACAAGGGCTGTCAGACTGATGATTACGGAAATCATCAATAATTTTCAGTGTGGGAAACATTGTCTTCAGGGGCTCGTAATGTGGTGTTGGACACCTGATCGTGACACGGATTATACAGAGTGCCGGATCGGGACGGACATTTACGTGTGTTAATCCATATCGATTTATGAGTGGTGCCGCCGCTGTGATGTACCTGCCAATTTGCCGCTACTCTAAAGTGCCCAGGCTGACTACCCTGACTTGGAAAAGAACCAGGGGGTGACGGGGAGGGAGATCCATACGTCGTAGCAAATAATATTATTATGAGCTTTGGCTTGCAAGAAACGACTCGCAGAGGCGGATCTGGGAGGGAGGTCCGGACCCCCCCCCCACCACCACCACCACCCCCCCACCACCCCCGAAAAAAAAAGTTTAAAATGCGGTAAGTCTCTTTTTGGGGTGTTTGGAACCCTCCCCCCCCCCCCTCCCTATTCCATATTTTGGCGAGTTTCGACATACACACACGCTACCACCCCCCTACCCCCCCCCTCCCCCCATAACCCGTTGTTTGATATTTCGGCCACTGGAAGCAAGGTCTAGCGTCGGGGAGGCCTGTTGTGTCAGGTTGAGGGTCCCATACAGTAAGTTGGAAACAGTTGGTTAAGCTATACACACAGGTTGAGGGTCCCATACAGTAACTTGGAAAAAGTTGGTTAAGCCACGGCTACAGGCTGTGCAGAGGTTCCATACTAAGCACAATGCACCATACATAAACAATAAATGAGATTCGATCCTTTCTCCTACCTGTATAAGATACTTTGTCTTCGAGTGTGTGTGTGTGTGTGTGTGTGTGTGTGTGTGTGTGTGTGTGTGTGTGTGTGTGTGTGTGTGTGTGTCTGTGTGTGTGTGTGTGAAAGAGAGAGAGAGAGAGAGAGAGAGAGAGAGAGAGAGAGAGAGAGAGAGAGAGAGAGACAGACAGACAGACAGACAGACAGACAGACAGACAGACATAGACAGACACAGAGAGAGAATTTCAGGACCATGGAGCAGTGAACTTATTCCATTTGACACGCATCTAAGTGTGTGTCACTTTGGGTTACAAGATTAAGTGCACAACAGTTGTACATATCGTGACCTTGACCTTAATTATAAATGGTTCATTATAATGATCCTGATCATCTGAACAGAATATTATTCAGTAGTAAGGGATCCTTTAGGTGTTGTGAGCAGGTCTTCCTAACATCAGAGGAAACTGTTTGGCCCCTATTGTAAACTGAATATTCTTACAAACTCTTCGTAACGAGTGACCTTGAAGGTCAAGTCTAGTCGTTCATCAACTATTCTTAGCAATTCCTTAAATGTTTTCACTTCTGAGACATTCAATCGATGTAAATAATAGGTAAATGTATTCTGTTTCCAAAGATACCAGTCATTTAGTTCTGACTGCTTTTTTTAACGGGAACTGCGCCGTTAACACGAACCCCACCCCAAAAACAAAATACAGGGCCCAAAAAAGGACAGTTGACCGTAGTACATGTTCTCCAATAGTCCCCCACCCGGAGCTGCCCTGGGGGACTTGGGTGGGGTTAACTACTTTTTAGTTCCCAGGGTCACCCTGGTCAGCCCCACAGAGTGGGTTTTCCCCTCTATTCTGGGGCATGTGTTTCTGTCTACCCTTGGTCCATTCACCTGTATTTGCCTTCTTAAAACCCTCCCTACTGTCTGCACTGCCTGTAGATCTTGATATTGGATGTGTGTTGCTAAATGGTCTTAGCTTTATTTAGGCCCCATGTCGTAGGTTTATTTAACGTATTGGACCGGCTGGCGACATACATTCAATATTCCGTTTAGTTTTTTTTTCCACAAGCAGTGCAGGCACGTCCTGAGAAAGTCTTGTTGCTGTCGGGACGTTAAGCAATGTACAATCAATCCTCCGATAGTCAATACGGTATTTATTTGGGCAAACACCTATGGTTCATCTTTATATGTGATAGGCTTTCAAAAAAAACAAATGTGGTCTCCAATCCCCCACAGGGGAGGGAGGGTTTCACTTCCTATCTGATGGCCTATTTGTGTCCCAAGGTGTTGAAGGTCCCAACGAAAAAGTTGACACCCTTGCAGGGGTGGATCAGTTACCTCGAAAGGGGTTGGGCCCCCCTTTCGAGGTAACTGATCCGCCTCTGCACGGGTGTACCGTAAACTGCAACACATAACTGATAGGACCAGTAAGTAGATGGTTGGTTGGTTGGTTAGTTCGGGGTTTAACGTCTACGGCACCGAAGTGACGGGCGGGTTATGGGGGACAGAGAAATCTTTTACCTATGGAGTACGACCTGAACACTGATCAATTCAGGCGATCTGCGACTGTGCCACTTTCATTTTCTAGGGACCTTTAAACGGACAAGCTCCTGGACAAGCCCGTCTTTTTTTTTTTTTTTTTTCTTTCTTTTTTTTTTTTTTTCTCGCTGGATTGCGAGTCCAGCTACCGGGGCCGGGACAGGGACTCGAACCCACGACCCGGCCGGATTCCCTTCGCTCTCCTCCGCTCCGACGCTTAACCGCCTGAGCTATTTCGGACTCCACAACCAGTAAGCCACCACCAGCAGCAAGCAGCAGCAACAACAACAACACTCTACAGCAACACACACAACCAAACAAAATCGTTTGTAGCATGTACACTACAGTTTAATCAGCGACCTCACTTAAACCTCATCATTCGCAATACACCAGTGTGTGAAATAAGTTTGACTAAACTAGTTTAAGGGTAGTGTCAGAATAGCTTGGCGCCTCTAGGCGCCAAGCTATTCTGGCACTACCCTTGAACTAAAGCCATTGGTCTATATCCTTATCTGTAAGTACTATAATGTAGCTTGCGTATGGCAGTGTACAGCTTTTAGCCTCTAGGCGCCAAGCTATTCTGGCACTACCCTTGAACTAAAGCCATTGGTCTATATCCTTATCTGTAAGTACTATAATGTAGCTTGCATATGGCAGTGTACAAATTTGAAGCTTTTAGCCTCAGTATGATATGGGTTATTACTGAATCGCCGGATTCATGACCGGTTGTTACGTCAGCCTGCGTCCCCTATGGCTCATAGTTGGGCGACTCAATGCATGCTCGGCAGTTGGGGGCGGTGAAGCAGCATTTCCTGGCCGGGCTGCACGCCGAGTCGGCCACACACTTGTTGGCACACACTGTGGCTGGCACTGTGTTGATCTGGGGGCACTGGTTATCTAGGAAAAATGGAGAATAAAATAAGGCAAAATAAAACTGAAATGCATTGACATAAATTATAAATAAGATAATAAAAACATTTTTTTTTCAAAGACAGTATTAAAATAGTAATAAAATAGTAATAAATCACATAAATTATAATAAGATAATGACTTCAAAACATTTTTTTTTCAAAAGATAGTAATTAAATAATAATAAAATAAATAAAAAGGATTATAAATTAACCCGTTCAGTGCCGACACATTTTGAACAACCCCCAGCTGCTGGAGGCCTTGATCCTCATGCGGGGTGGGGGGGGGGGGGGGCTCATGAGGATCTGTGCCTCTTGCTGACATCACTTGGAATCCATGTTCCCGGGACACCTAGGGTGTTGGTGTTGAATCAGTTAACGTAGATTGTCAGACGGCACTGAAGGGGTTAAATGCAAAATATAAAATAGTGTGTGCGAGTGTGCGTGCGTGCGTGCGTGTGTGTGTGTGTGTGTCTGTGTGTGTGTGAGTGTGTGTGTGTGAGTGTGTGTGAGTGTGAGTGAGTGTGTGTGTGTGTGTGTGTGTGTGTGAGTGTGTGTGTGTGTTTGTGTGTGTGTGTGTGTGTGTGTGTGTGTGTGTGTGTGTGTGTGTGTGCGCGCGTGTGTGCGCGTGCGAACTTACAGACACACAGCCGTTTCAAGCCGTCACGAACACACTTGAATCCACGTCTGCAGACGTCCTGTAGGAGTCAACCACAAATCAGTCATGTAGAAACACATTCAGTACTGCAGGAAAATACACTGGCCTGTCGCAAGTATATCACGGGAAAAAAGAAAAACGAACGTGTTGTCACCCCTTCCCCGGTAAGCACAGGTCATCGGGCCCACGACGGCCGCAGTGGGCCCGCGCACAGTCGTGCGCGGGCCCACTGCGGCTGTCGGGGGCCTGAAGACAGTTTGCTGCTGGGGTCACAGCCAGTACCCTAAGCTAGTATCTGCGCTCCCGTATGTGCCCATATCTAAGCTTAGCAAACGTAGAATGACTTAATGGGGAAAACTAACTTATGCATGATGACCCGGAAGTAAAAGAAAAACGTTTGGTTTTTTTTAAAACATTAAATGGAATGTACATATTTAGACTAAAATTTACATGTGATTATGGGTGGGTTGAAAAAAATTCATTCATTCAACTCATTCATTCATTCATTTATTTATTCATTCATTCATTCAATCAATCACTCAGTCATTTTTGAGGAATCACTGAGGACTGAAAGAATTCGGTCTCTGCGCTTGGCCGGCAATCTTTTTCCCTGCAACTGCATATTATGGCCTAGTGACCCGTGCGACCTATGACGTACATTTACAACAACGCGGGACACGCTGTAGCATTCTGGGTAATCCTTGAGTGTGTGGCACGATACAGTAAGATAACGTGACTTACAGTTTCGCAGACCCGCTGCACACAGAGGGTCTGCATTGAGACGGCCGCAGATTGTCTTTCCCAAGCCGTCAGACGGGCACGGATATACAGTGATGTCAGCAAGGCACATAGATCCTCATGAGCCCCTGCCACTGCCACGTGACTAGCACGTAACACCCAGCAAGCCGTCAGACGGGCACGGATATACAGTGATGTCAGCAAGACACATAGATCCTCATGAGCCCCTGCCACTGCCACGTGACTAGCACGTAACACCCAGCAAGCCGTCAGACGGGCACGGATATACAGTGATGTCAGCAAGACACATGAGCCCCTGCCACTGTGACGTGACTAGCACGTAACACCCAGCAAGCCGTCAGATGGGCACGGATATACAGTGATGTCAGCAAGACACATAGATCCTCATGAGCCCCTGCCACTGTGACGTGACTAGCACGTAACACCCAGCAACTGCGGGGGCTCATGAGGAGCTAGTCACGTTTCCTAGACAGTGAGGGGATATGGTTAGTTCGGGTTTAACGTCCACAGCACCGAGGTGATCATGGACGGCCCTGACAGGCAGGCTATGGGGGACAGGGAAATCTATTGCCTATGGAGTACGACCTGAACACTGATCAACTCAGGCGCACTCCAACTGTGCCACTTTGATTTACCAGGACCTTTCAACGGACATGCTATTGAACAAATCCGTTTTTCCCCCTGGATTGTGAGTCCATCTACCGGGGCCGGGACGGAATTCGAACCCACGACCCGGCGATTCCCTTCGCTCTCCTAATCCGACGTTTAACCGCCTGAGCTATTTCGGACCCATTGAGGGGATATTATAGACAGTGAGGGGATTTATAGACCGGCCGTGATGTTGAACATGGTGTTGGGGTACAATATCATTGTTAACTGGGGCCCAGCCAATCCCTGCAGTGCAAGTGGCATAGATCCTCATGAGCCCCATGGGCTCATGAGAATCTACGCCTCTTGCTATCAGACACCGTTTACAAGAATAATAATAATAATAATAATAATAATAATAATAATAATAATAATAATAATAATAATAATAATGTAAACCTAACGTAGCATTTAACCTCAAAAGAGCTCTAGGTGTTTCAGAAGTGACTAATATTTCATCCTACTAATAGCTTACATATAGATTTCCAGTACACACACACACACACACACACACACACACACACACACACACACACACACACACACACACACACACACACACACGTACGTACGCAGGCACGCGCACACACACACACGCACGGACACACATACACACGCACGCACACACACACGCATACACACACACTCACATATACACACACACACACGCACATACACATACGCACGCACACACACACGGCACGCGCACACACACACGCACAAACAAACAAACACATACACACACACACACACACACACACACACACACACAAAACACACACACACGCACACAATACATACACTCACACAATACATACACGCACACAACACACACACACTGCCACAAGATTGCAGGTCAGCGGAATATCGTCAATAAACAGCTATTAAAAAAGG
>BTPG01000004.1:225952483-225982455 GCA_036245525.1 Semisulcospira habei | reverse complement strand
CCTGGCGCGGTAGCTAGAGCATCGAGCGAGGAGCAGGAAGCCGGAGTGAGGGGCCCGTGGCCAGGATCAGGAGGTCGGGGGCGCAGGATCTGGTGCAGCAGAACGGCGCTCCCAGCAAACGGATCGCGTAGCATCCCTGCGCAAGAGAAGCACCTTGGGGACACGGCTGAGGGAGGGGTCAGTGGAAGCGCAGAGGCCGTCCTAGAAAGGGGTAGCGCAAAGGCCGCCCAGGCTAGGGGTTTCGGGACGGTTGAGACGAGGAGGGGGGAGCTGAAGGTACCACCCTGTCGCGAAGAACGAAGGGGGGGGGGAGGTGGGGGAGGGGGGCTCCCACGTGGCCCAGAACATCCGGGTGACGACCGGGTGAAGCGCCTCTTCCTCTTACTCCTCACTTGGCGCGGAGACGGAGGCCGTTCCAGGAGGGGAAGCCCGCAAGGACAAGCAGGTGGCCGTGAAGTATCTCGCTCGGGAGAGACGCGGAGATCCTGCACCCACGGCGGCACCGGTAAGAAGGAGGCAGAGGAACGGGAGCAGGTCCTGTCCTGCTTCTGAACGTAGGACACGCCAGAGGACTAGTCGGAACGACGAACAGGTCCTGATGTCCGAAGTCGGTCTCCAAGGGAGGAGAGCAGCCGAATCGCCTGTAACTCCAACCAGTTGAAGGCTTGGCCGCAAGGGCCGGAGGGCAGCTGCCGGAAGCCGTGGCACGCCGGCAGCAGGAGTGCACCCCAGCCGGAACGACTGGCGTCGACACAAGGGAAAACTGGGGGGGAAGGCGAAGGAGAGGGACTCCAGGCGCAAGCCAGGCAGGGACCGCCGAAAGGGGGCCTCGATGTCTCCGGTCGAGGGCGCCAGCGAAGGAGTAGGTGAAGGGGAAGCGGGCGCAAGCAGAACCGACCAAGGGGAAGGAGATCCGCAGCGGTGCTCACTAGGCCAGGGAGCTGCAACCAGTGTCTGGCGGAGACTGTCTCCTGCGGAGCACCAAGACGAGCCAGGTTCGCCAACTTCTGGGTCCTCAGTTCCGGGAGTCACACTCGACGAGATCCATCAGGAACTCCAACCACGGCGTGCAAAGCGGCGGGACAGAGCGAGATCCGAGGTGCCTAAGACTACGAAGCCACAGATGTCGAGGAGTCCAGGAGGCGTCTCATTGCTGTTCCCGGGAGGGAGCCGACCTGAGGCGCCGGAGCAGATCGTCGACAAGTTCGAGGAAGTCTCGACGAAGTCCGCGTGGCCCAGGCTTTGCAGACGCCAACCAAGAGACGGCTGAAGACCCAGCGGAGGCTGCGGGCGACAGCGGAACAGTAGGGACCCCGTCGAAGCTAAACGCAGAAGCGTCTGGAAGCCGGAAGCACGGGAACGAGGGTGTAGGCGTCCGCTAGATCCTGGCTGACAGGGAAGCCCATGAGAGGAACTCGGCGCGAAGGCTCAACAGTCTCCAAGGGAGGAGGCGCCGCTAGGGACTCGTGCCAAGCTGAAGGCGAGGTCGGGTACCGCCAGTGGCCGTGCCAGGCCAGGCGGGGGCAGAGGCGGGGTTGGGGGGCGGGCAGGCGCGGCGGGCACGCGCGGGGAAGGTCAGCGACGCCGGTAGGGTGGGTGTCCAAAGTAAGTAAGTATAGATTGCTTTACGTCCTGCAAGCGACAAAGGCCTTCTCAGGACGTGCCTGCGCTAAATGAAGACAACTGCAAGAAGCGCAGACAGGAGGGAGAATTTCAAAAGAAAATTACAGATGAATGGACCAGAAAGACAGAAATACAAACCCCCAAAAGAGTAGAACCCACCTTGCAGGGGTTAGACAAGGTGACCCTAGGAACTAAAAAGTAGACAACCCCACCAAGGTCCCCTAGGGCAGACCCGGTGGGGGGGAGGGTGGGTGTCCATCGGGTCCGGCGATCCGGGTGGCTGGAAGCGGGAGGAGGTGAAGCGGGCCGACGAAGAATCTCAACGCGTCCTACACCAACTGCCAGGACCGAAGGAGGGGATGCCGAGCTGAGCCTGTCGCAGCTGTCTCCGTAGGTCCAGCGGGTGGTAGGGGCGGACGACGAACACACTAGGGCGCGGCGTCGGAGCATCGAAGACCCAAGTGTTGACACGCCGCTCGGAGGCAGGACTTCCTCTCCACAGCAGAGCAAGGAGGGGCCCGAATAGCGGCGAGAAGGAGAAGAGCCAGCTCCAGGTAGACGAGTGCTCGCTTGGCCCAGTCGAGGGATCCAGCACAGGCGAGAGCGTTGCGGAGGGGAACGCCGACCGAATCCGACAGGGAGGAAGCAACGGCGCGAGGCACGAAATCCACCAGTTGCTGCTGATCGGCAGGAACCACTGCAGAGAGGCAGAAGCAAGGCCTGTGCATGTCCGGCGTCCAGCTGCGTGGAAAGGCGAAGGCCAATCCACCGACCGGCGAGTGACGGCAACGAAGAACCCGCGTCGGAGCCTGGATCCAGTCGCAGAGGCGGAGAAGGAGACCCGAACCCTTGAACCTCGGGGCGTGGCAGGGACGAACCTCTAGGGGGGAGAACAACGTCCAAGCGGGCGACGGGGAAGGCGTCGGCTTGAGAAGACGCGAGACAGTAGCGGTGCGGTGCATCGAGTGAGGGAAGAGTCTCCGTCCTGGGCGTCCTGGACGCAGGGTCAAGGACGTAGAAGAGAACGCATGGAGGTAGAACGGGGGGAGCCAAGTCCGAATCCGCCGGAGCGAGTCGAAGGCAGCGATCCACATCGATGGGCAGAGCAGGAGGCCGACGCACCAGGAGCTGGAGAGGCGGAAGCCGCCGTCAGACGAGGCAAGACCAGGGCGAGCGGCCGAGGAGGCGCGGAAGGCAAGACAGACGAGAGGAGCGTCCGTACGAAGGAAGGTGGAACCCGTGGCCGAAGGCGCGAAGGGGGAGCGGGGAGGGTGGGGAAAGGGTGCCGGGGACAGGAGGGGGGGGGGGACGGGGCCAGAGGCGAGCAGCATGGAGGACCAACGAGGAGGGCGACGTCCGCGAAGCTGAAGCGACGAGCGAAGAGAAGGCGAGAACCGAAGACGCAGGGCTGCGGGTCCGGGCTGTAGGACGCCGAATCCAGGGGGGCGTCCGCAGGCGAGGGGCGAGGAGCTGAGTCCAGGCGGTCGCGAACCCAGAGTCGCAAGCGTAGAGAAGCAGTGTCCAGTTCTGCCAGAGGTCTTGTGAGGCTTGGGTTCCGCAAGGCGGGGCGAGCTAGCTCGCTGCGGACCTGGCTCGAGCGAGCTGGTGCGCAAGGGGGGATCAAGGCGTCCCCCAACGTAGAAAGTTGGGGTTTGTTTTCCGCAGAGCGGGGCGAGCGGACTCGCTGTGGACCCGACTCGAGAGAGTGGGTGCGCAAGGGGGGAGCCTTGTCTGCCGTCCCCCAACGGCAGCGAAGTGTGTTCCTGCTGAAACCGGGGCCGAAGCATGCTTGCGGGGGCGGGCGGACTGTCAAGCCGTAGGCTCCGCCGCTGGGTGTCCCAAGGTCCTCTACCCAGAGCGCAGACATCACGGGAGGGTCCCGAAGCGTAGCCAGCGCCGGGGAGGTAGGTCGCATGCTTGTAACTCGGCCACAGCAAGTCGCCACATGGTGTGCAGATGCGGGCTTGAGCACTGCAACATAGTGAAAAACAACGAAGCGACTGGTCCTAGGAGAAGGCCACGTTCCCCGAAGCTAGCTAGTTATAAGGGTGTAACGCCGAGCAGGCGACTAAGGCCAACTCACAGCGGTCCTTGAAAAATAAATTTTTCAATTAAAATATATTTTTTTGAAAAATACTTACCGATGGTATTACACTTAGGGAATGGTTCTTAGCTAGCCTAATTTTAGCCAAATTTGGTTGTGTCCGTATACGGTATCGTTGGCAGGAGTGGGGCGCCATAGAATAGGCCCCCGCCAGAATAGCCTCCCCTTCTTCCCATCCGGTGCGAAAATACCCGTCATACCTCAGTTTAGTTTCTTAGCCAACCGCGGCAAGCGGGGCCGGTGGGAGGGACCTTCGAGTAATACCATCGGTAAGTATTTTTCAAAAAAATATATTTTAATTGAAAAATTTATTTGTTTTCTCAAAACACATTACCGATGGTATTACACTTAGGGAGAATCACAAAGAGGAGGTGGGTGCCGCCCTATCGCCCCCACTGCCAACGACACAGCCCACAGACCCGCCCTCGTACAGCAAACTCCCGATAATTTTAGCTAAGGTACTTACGGCGCCTAGGGCGCCGGGAGGGAGTGTTGCGCTGCTGCGATGTCTCCCACCAGCGTGAGGTTCTGCCGCTGGGTGGAGAGGTCCCTCAGGTAGAATCGTGCAAATGTGGACTCCGCTCGCCATCCCACGGCCGCCACAATGTCTTTCACTGCACAATTGCGGTCGAAGGCGAGACTTGTGGCCATGGCTCGGACCTCGTGCGCCCTGATGTGCATACGTTGGGCTACTTCTGGCGCGAGGTCTTGATAGGCCGAGCGGATCACCCATCGAATCCATGAGGAGATGGTCTGGGCGGATATGTCCTGTCTACCTGGGGACAGAGGGAGAAAAAGGCGGGTCCGTCTTCTGCGCAGCGGTCTGGTCCGTCGCAGGTACACACGCAAGGCTCTCACCGGGTCCTGTTGTCTGGACTCCCGGGTGGATTCTGTCACACGTAAAGGTCGGATGGTCATCATCTGTGGGGTCGTCAGAGGCGACCGCGTCTTGGCGAGAAAGGATGGTTCAGGCAGCAGTTGCACCGAGCCGTCAGTCCGGAACTGCAGACAATCTGATCGTGTGGACAGCGCGTGAAGCTCACTGACCCTGGAAGCGGTAGCAAGGGCCAACAGGAAGCACGTCTTTCTAGTTACATCCGGTAAGCTTGCCAACTGTAGGGGTTCAAAACGGGCAGAGTTGAGCCAGGTCAGCACCCAAGGTAGGTCCCATCTAGGCAACAGTGACCGTAGCGCCGGGCGTTGTAAACCGAAGTGCGTCATGAGATCAGCCAGGTCTTTGCAGGCACCAGGGTCTGTCCGGCCCAGGTGGCGGTAGGTGTCAGCAATCATTGCCAGGTAACCCCGGATGGTAATAAGGCGCCAAACTCTGGAAGTTGAACAGCCAGAGGAAGAACTCCGCCAGCTGGGGCATCGTCAACTCGGTGGGGTTAAGGTTGTTGTCACCACACCAGTCGCACAGCACCTTCCACTTCCCCTCGTAGACTCGTCTGGTAGAGGGTCTGCGTGCAGCAGCGATAGCTTCCACTGCGTCACCTGAGAAGTCTCTTCTGGTGAGGGCCTGCCGCACAACCTCCAAGCGTGTAGAAGGAGGCGCTCCGGGCAAGGGTGAAACAGCGGCTGTCGAGGTTGCTTGAGCATCGTGCGAGGCGTAGGAAGCTGAAGAGGTGGACTGGTGGCTAGGTTGAGCCGGTCCGTCGTCCACGACTTGCTCCAGCAGAAGGGCGCCACCAGGAACAGAATCGTGTTGCAGCCGCGAAGCTTGTGGAGGACTTTGGGAACCAGCACCGTCGGCGGATAAGCGTAGGCGATGAGCCCGTCCCAGGGAATGGACAGTGCGTCGACCGCCCAAGCTAGAGGATCTGGAACTGGCGAGACGAACAGCGGCAACTGGTGGTTCCAACGGGTGGCGAACAGGTCGATCATAGGAGCTTCCCATCTGGCCGCGATCAACTGGAAGATGTCCGGCCGCAGTGTCCATTCTGTGTGTAGGAGCTGTCCGCGGCGTGATAAGGAGTCGGCCAGCACGTTGAGATGACCTGGGATGTGTCTGGCGCGCAGAGTGATGCCCCGATCTTCGCACCAACGAAGCAGCTGGTACAGGAGGATGCACAGAGAAGGGGAGCGCGTACCGCCCTGCTTCTGTAGGTAGGCGACGACTGTGGAGTTGTCGGACAGCACGAGCAGTTCCTGACCCTGGAGCTGAGAGTCCCACGTCAATAACGCCTGCCCCACCGCCTGCAACTCCAACCAGTTGATGTGTCGGGTCAGAAGATCCGTGGGCCATACCCCCGAGGCTGTCGTGAATGACGGTAGCAGATGGGCTCCCCAACCGGTGAGACTTGCGTCGACGCAAAGGGACAAGCTGGGAGGCGGTGTGTAAAGGGAGACTCCCGAAGCCAGCCAGTTGTGGTCCGCCCAGCGCCTCAGGTGTGGGAGTAACATCGGGGGAACCGGAATCAGAGCGTCGATGTCGTCCTTCGAGGGTCGCCAATGAAGTAGTAGGTGCAACTGGAGCGGTCGGGAATAGAGACGTCCCAGGGGAATCAGGTCTGAAGCCGCACTCATCAGGCCCAGCAACTGTAGCCACACCCGTGCAGAGACCCTGTCCTGCTGAGCCACCTGTCGCGCCAGATCGCTGATCTTCTGTATACGTGTCTCCGGGAGTCGCACTAAGTTGAGATCGGTGTGGAACTCCATTCCCAGGTGGACGAAACAGCGGGATGGGGAGAGGTCGGACTTGCCCTTGTTGACGATGAACCCGAGGAAGTCGAGGAGGTCCAGGAGTGCGTCTCGGTCTCTCTCCAAGGCGGAGTCCACCTGGTTTCGTAGCAGAAGATCGTCGAGGTAGTTGGACGTAGGGCTTGAGCTCGTCCTTCTGGCCCTGGCGACGACCGCATCCATGATCCTGGTGAACACCCACGGGCTGAGGTTGAGACCAAAGGGTAGAGCGCGGAACTGGTAGACGATTCCGGCAAAGGCGAAACGAAGGAAGCGTCTGGACGCCGGGTGCATTGGAACATGTAGATAGGCGTCTGAGAGGTCGAGGCTGATGGCAAAATCGAACGGCTGCACCGCGGAACGCAGAGCTCGAGCGGTTTCCATCCGGAACGGCGGGGCGACGAGGAACTTGTTTAGTGCGGAGAGGTCGATGACCGGCCGCCACTTGCCCCCCGGCTTGGGAACAACAAACAGACGACTGTAGAATGCCGGAGAGTCGTGGCGTCTGACTACCTCTGTGGCGTTCTTCTGGAGAAGTGCAGCCACCTCGTTGCGTAGCGCCTCTGCTCTGAGCGAGTCGACGGGCATCGACGTCCAAAGTGGAGAACGGCGCAGTGGAGGGGGTGAGCGGAATGACAGCTGTAGTCCTTGGCAAACTGTCGAGAGGATCCACGGGTCGTCGGAAAACAGCGATGTCCAAGCGTCGCTGTGAAGTGCTAGTCTCCCGCCGACAGGGGACCCGGAAGCGGTCGGGGGAGACGTGATCGGAGTGTAGTCATCGGGCCCTACCACGCCCGAAAGGACGGCGGGCAGGTCTAGGCCAAGTGGGGGCGGGGACGGGGGCGTCTGCGGGGCCAGGTTTAGGTCGTCGGGGGCGACCAAAGGCCGGTTGGCGGGGGGGAAGACGTCCACGACTGGTAAAGGGACGACTGCTGGGTCTGGTGGTCCGCAAGCCTCGACCCGCGGGCCTGCGGGTTGTAGGAAAGCGGGGCGGGGCGAACCTGGTGGGCCACAGTTCCTTGCTGGATTCCTTAACCGACTGCCAATGAGGGCCGAAGAGGAGCTCGTTGCCCAGCGGGGCCCGCCGCAGCTGGTTCTTGATCTCCGACGGCAGTGAGCAGGCTTGTAAAACAGCATCTCGCCGCATGAGGTCGCAGTTTGCCGCCGCCGTCATCGCGTTGACCGAGGTGTGGTAGGCTGCGTGGTTGCAAGACACGGTCAAGGCCAAGATGTCGGTCAAGAGCGGTGCGATGGTAGGGCTCCAAGCTTCCTCCACCCGTCGAACTATCGCCTGAGTCGCCAAGTCCAAGAACCCTGCCGAAGCTAGCGCATTGCGGATGAGTACCGCCGTCTTAGTCAGTCCAGGGGGGAATACCGCTCTTTCTTTTTGTCGAGTAAGGCCCGCACAGGAAGTCGCTGAGGGATCCACCTCCGGCAGAGGGCAAGCAAAGGCCTGAGAGTGTCCTGCGTACCACTTCTGCTGGAAAGCTATCATGAGGTCCGCCGGCCACTTGTGGTCCGAGAAGAATCCCGTATCTCCAAGCGAACCCTGCAGTAGGTGAGTCGACAGGGCATCCCGGATGTCGCGAAATCCAGGCGGTTGCGGTAGAGACTTGAAGCGCTTGGCGTGACGCTCCGCGTCCACAAAGGCCGAGGCTCTCTTCTTCGCCGGTGGAGAAGGAGGGCAGTCTTCCGCCGGTAAGGTAGCGGCAATAAGCCTCGCCGCTTCGTCTAACGCACGCATGGTCTCCGTTCTGTGTCCGAACGACGCTGGGGGAACATCCGTTTCCCCCGGAGAATCCGAGTGCAGGCTCGGCGCGGCGTCCAACCAGGCGGACACCGAGTCTCCAGGAGTCAGGCTGACGGAGTCCAGCACACGAGCGGCGCTTCCAAGCTTGTCTGAAGCCCTCCCGGGATCCGCGGGTGCCAGAGGTGTCGTGTGGCGCCGCGGCGACGAAGCCATGTTGGGAAGAGGAGGTCTTCCACCGGGTGCAGAAGGCGAACTCCTGGGAGCACGGTGCACCCGCGGCGAGCGGCTGTGACGCGAAGAGCGGGAACTGTGCGAAGTCCGCCGGGACCGACGTGAGTCCTGTTTGTCCGAGTCGCTGAGCGGCGCCTATCACGGGGTTCCCGTGAGGCGTGACGACGAAGGGAACGAGGGCTAACATGACGGTAAGAGTCCACTGTACTGGCGTGCCGTCTCGGACTCGATCTCCTTTGAGTGTCTCTGCGTGGTAAGGGGTAGCAACTCGAGTCCGAAGAGCTAAGCTCTCTCGAACGAAAGCGGCGATCAGGATCCCGACGTGACGTCGAGGGTCGTCTTCCCAAACTATATCTGCCGCGTGTGCTGTGGCCCCGCGCTCGGAAAGGCGAAACAGAAGCAACACCCCTAACCTGGGATCTGGAGGTAGTGCGCGTGTCCAAACCCGGCCTGTCCACCCTGCGGGGGCCTGCGTCTCGCAAAGGCGGAAATCTCTCTGTCTGTCGTTTGTCCGCTCTATCGTGCGGCGAGGTGGCTACCAAGGTCGCACTCGAGGGCGTGTATCTCTGCTCATAATGGACCAGAGTCCCGGACAGCCGTCCCTCCCGCAGGCGCTTATACTTGTCGAGCCTGCGATCTTCTGAGCGAGCGAAGTCTGGTAGCGTCGTGGTGTCGCCAAGTGCCGCCATCTCTGCGGCCTTATCAATGGTAGCCGTTACTAGCACTAACGACGTGTCAGCTAACTCACCCGCTGACGCATTTCCAGGTTCCGGTGCCTTCTCCGCCACAGGTAAAGGCCCTGCCTTGGGCCCCCCAAGGGTGTCCGTGGTCGTCTCTAAGGATCGATCTCTCGGAGGAGACCTATGGTCTCTGCGGGACAACGAAGTCCCTATGTAACCTCTAGAGGCCTCTGACCGGCGCTCTCTGGTAGGCTTTGTACATTCTCCGCGGGACAACACCGTCTCTGTCACCGACTTGGGGTCCACCTTCGTACATTTGGACGTCTCCGCCCCGTGACTACTGCCAGGACTGGAATGGTCTCTGCGGGACAACGAAGTCCCTGTCACTGGCTTAGGTCCCACCTTTGGGCCACCGGTCATCTGAGACCGGTCACTTTTGCGAGGCCTGGAATAGTCTCTGCGGGACAACGAAGTCCCTGTTACTGACTTTGGTCCCACCTGTGGGCCTCCGGTCGTCTCAGCCAGTTTACTTCTGCTAGGCCTGGGATAGTCACTGCGGGACAACGAAGTCCCTGTTACTGACTTAGGTTCCACCTGTGGGCCTCCGGCCGTCTCAGCCGGGTTATTTCTGCTAGGCCTGGAATAGTCTCTGCGGGACAACGAAGTCCCTGTGACTGACTGGGTTTTCTCCTTAGGGCTGGCCGTCCGCGTCGGTCGGTCTTGCATAGGCGTCGGACGCTCCCTGCAGTAGAAACGCCACAGGTCTGACCACGCTTCTTCCGGCCATGAGGCGCAGACATCACAAGTATGGGTGGAATCGCAGCCGGAGCAGGGAAGGCAAAACTCGTGTTCATCTGAGGGCCACTGAAAATCCCGACACATCGTGCAGGTACGAACCTGGTATCTGAAACAAGATAGCATAATGAAGGACGAGCGAGCGTGGCCTCTAAGGACACGCAAGAAGTGACTGCGCGCAAAATGTATCGAGCCTACTCGAAAAACGAAGCGAGTGCACCAAACGTGCCGACGCTCGGCGCTCTTTCCCCCCCAGAGCGCCGGTCGAGGGCATGTACCGAGATGTTACCTGGCCATGTCGAGACCGGTGTCAACCCACGTCTGTCCAGCGAAGTGAAGACCCCGACGCAAGAGATCGCTCGCCGCGAAGTCCGACCGGGCAGCAAGTCGAAGCAGTGCTCAGAAACCGCCAGGCCCAGTCCCCACTGCTAAGTTTCCCGTCACCAGAAACCGCCAGGCACAGTGTCGAACAGACCCAGGCGAAGACAAGTAGCCGCCGAGTGAAGGCGCAATCCAACCAAGGTCGAAGACCGGTTCAAGTCAGCACGGAGCACGAAGTGGACACAACCGAACTCGGCGCCAGCTAAGAACTAAACTGAGGTATGACGGGTATTTTCGCACCGGATGGGAAGAAGGGGAGGCTATTCTGGCGGGGGCCTATTCTATGGCGCCCCACTCCTGCCAACGATACCGTATACGGACACAACCAAATTTGGCTAAAATTAGGCTAGCTAAGAACCATTCCCTAAGTGTAATACCATCGGTAATGTGTTTTGAGAAAACAAACCGCGCACACTTCCACCCTTCCCTACTATCCTGTTTGAGCCATATCGCTTTCCCAACAACGAAAAGCAAGGATGCCGGCGCATGCCGCCAGAGGCGCGGCGCTGGCAAACATCGAGACCTTACCTGGACATCTCGCAAGGGACAGGGGAAGGTAGCACCTGTAGTCGAAGAAGAAGAAGCGCCCAGGCGGCAGAGGCCCAGAAGCGTCCAGAAGAGGAAGGCTGAGTCCGCGACGAAGGTCTCAGGCGCCCAACTGGCGAACTTGACCGGCGAAGCCGACGAACTCACAAGCCGGAACCGGAGCAGGACAGCGCTCCCAGGAGGGACGAAGGCCAGCCCCACGGGCAGGGACCTATCCTCCGGCGGCGACGCAAGAGGCACCCATGACACCCACTTCTAAGCCCCAGAGGGCGACGCGCAGGCCGGGAACGAAGCCACACTAACGAAGTCGAAGGTCCTGACGAAGGACTAATCTGACCCAAAACAGCCGACGGCACACACAAGGTCAGAAGTTCCAAGGCAAGCGAAGCACCCGCCGAAACAGAGTTCATCGTTGAAGGCCAACGCTTGAACCAACACAGCCGTCGGTACACAAAAGGACCGAAAGTTCCAAGGCAAGCGAAACACAGGCCGGGAACGAAGCTCACTGTCGAAGGTCCAAGAACACTTGAACCATACACAGCCGCCGGTACACACAAGGTCAGAGGTCCAAGGCAAGGCGAAACACCGGCCGTGAACGAAGCTCACTGTCAAGTCCACGTACTCTTGAACCACACGCAGCCGACGGTACACACAAGGCCAGAAAGTTCCAAGGCAAGGCGAAAGCACAGGCCGGGAACGAAGTGCACTGTCAAAGGTCTAAGTACTCTTGAACCAACACAGCCGACGGTACACAAACGGCCAGAAAGTTCCAAGGCATGGTAAAGCACCGGCCGGGAACGAAGCGCACTGAACCGGTTCTCTCACTCACACCAAGTCTATCCCGTCTCTGAAAGTCACAGCGCAGAGACAACGAACGATCCTTCCTCTCTTCTAATTCTCTTCTTCGAAGGGCACACAAAGCAGAAGCTCCAAGGCACAGGCTAGGTAGCAAGACAGAAGGCTAACCAAGCCGACCACTACATAGCCAAGTTAGAAGCAGAGGGCTAAGCAGACACGTCTGCACGCTGTAAGCTAAAGGAAAGAACTGGTTGGATTGATAGTGAGCTGGCGCTCACCTGTCGGCGGGGGAAGGGAGGCTACCCGGGTACTAGACCACGGTACCCTTGGTGGCCTCCCCTGGCTCTAAGGGTACACATCGTAAGTTTTTGGGCTAAAATTACGCTAGCTATAGGTTGTTCCTTGTAGTAATGGCATCGGTAATGTTTTTGAGGAAACAAACCACAATTCCGGCACATAACCGGCACAGAAGCACCCATACATGTCTCACGAGTTATCAGAAATGCCACTGGACTAAAGTTTAATAAAACTGGTTTTGTTGTTTGTCATGCAGTCGAACTGGCAGCTGTGAAAATGATGTCGGGGTCCTATGGCAATTGTTACATACTGGTCTAAGCAAATCAGTTTTGTTTGTGGGCCAGAGGTGCAGGACTGCGGCGACCTGCCAGCCCTGGGGAAGGCAGCCAAGGTGCCGAAGATGCTGGTGTACTCAAAGAACTGACTGCAGTATTAACAATTTGGTGCTGATGTTCTGACATCAGGTGCTGGTGCACTAATAACACAGATACTGTTGTACTCACATTGGTCACGTGACTGAAGAAAAAAGTGCGGTCGAACTTTGGGTCCAGCATGTAGATGGGGGCGCTGGCTGCTAGACTACCCGTCACCAGGTTGGGGTACTTGAAGCGAATGTACGCGCTCAGCATGCCTCCATAGCTGTCAACAAACACACACTGATTGATGGATTATTCATGTTTAACTCATTTAATCACAAGGCCGCGTGTCTCACATTTTGGAGGTGTCACTTAGTGGATATGTGCCAGTTGTTGCAGATGGGTTGACTGTGATAATACAAGGGTAGTGCCAGATTAGCTTGGCGCCTGAAGGCGCCAAGCTAATCTGGTACTACCCTTGAATTATCATGGTCATCAGACGCCAAGCTAATTTCACACTACCCTTGAATTATCATGGTCATCAGGCGCCAAGCTAATCTCACACTACCCTTAAAATATCATGGTCATCAGGTGCCAAGCTAATCTCACACTACCCTTAAATTATCATGGACATCAGGTGTCAAGCTAATCTCACACTACTCTTGAAGTATCATGGTCAATCCATCTTGTTGTGCAGTGCGCCAGGGCTAATTGGGTTACCCCATTGTGCATGCGGACGCTAGTATTGTGCCAAGTACAAGAAACTGCCAGCACATGGAGGTTAAACTTGTGTTCCAAACGTGCATCTGTAGGATAAACACAGCACTGGCAGTTTATGTTTTCACGCTGTAGGATAAAGGCAGCACTGGCAGTTTGTTTTCACGCTGTAGGATAAAGACAACACAGGCAGTGTATGTTTTCACGCTGTAGGATAAAGACAACATAGGCAGTGTACGTTTTCAAGCTGTAGGATAAAGACAGCATAGGCAGTGTATGTTTTCATGCTGTAGGATAAAGAGGTATATTTTCATGCGGACGGTTCAGGCTAAGGTTTTCTGGTCGAGCATGATAGTAAAAGCGCGGGTGACAGTGCAGATCTTTGAAACAACCGTAAAAGGTCTGCGGACTGTGACCCCCCCCCCCCCACCCCCTCAAAAAAAAATAAATAAATAAATAATTTTTTTTTTTTTAATTAAAAAAAAAGAACCTGTGCCCCAAAACCCATGTCCAGCAAGACATAAATTCTCATGAACCCCTGCACACGCAGGATGTAACTGTGACAGCGTCTGCAGGGGCTGATGAGAATGTACGCCTCTTGCAGTTGGAACAGGCTGGCTGAAGGACTGTTCTGACTGAGCCAAAAATCTGAAATTCAGCTTTCCGGGGTTTAGAAAAAGCTGAATCAGCCTCCAGGACTGTAGACAGGCACCAAAGTAATAGGGTGGTGCCAAAATAGACTGGTGCCTCTGAACACTAACCTATTCTGGCACCACCACTGAACTATGTCAGTCCTGTGCTATCATGATGATGATCTGCATCTTATTGTAGTTAGTCACCGCTAAAGGGTTAAAAAGAAAAAAGAAACAAGAAAGGCAAAGCCATTATGGCTCACGTATATGACTGATTTACATAATTATGTGTGACCTTTGTGACAAGGGCTGGCTTCTGCAGCAGCAAAATGCAGGTTTTCTGAAAATGTAAGCATTTTTCACACATCTGTCAACCTCCCGTGACCCTTGACCTTGTGATGAGTTGACTAAATTAGTATGCATAGGAAGGTCTCATCATCAGCTATCTTTGTGCCAAATTAGGTTGAAAAATTTGCAAAAATGTTGATAGTACCTACAATTTTATCAAAAATTTGCATTTTACACACATTTGCCAGCCTCTTGTGACCCTTGACCTTTCTGAGAGGTCATCCAAAGTCCCTTCTATTTAAAAAATGGACTTTTTAGGACGGATCAAGGTGGGGTGCATTTAATAGCATGTCCATGATGTCAAAGGCGGGCAGGCTAAACTGCAAACAAATGAAGCAACAAGATAAAAATTACGTCATATCTAGTTACGCTAGTTTTGTCACCATTTTCCAATGTCACGAAGCAAGAGCGAAACTCATATCACATTAAATATAAAATTATGTAAAAACGAAAAAATTTGTCATGACAAATGATGTTTGACAAACCAATGACACGTATGCACTGCGTGCGCCCCTTACAGAGTTCACTATGGTGCATTGGCACATCTGCGAGGCTTTTTCAAAAGCAGATATTACAAGATCAGAATCAATTCAAAGACAAAAGGTAGAGACCCTTTACAGTGAAGACAAGCTCTCATATAGAAGGGACTTTGTGGTTATGGTTCATCCCATCTTGTTTTTAATCGATTTCCTGGGCTCTTGTGACCCTTGACCTTCTGAGGAATCAACCAAATTAGTGTGCATAGAAAGGTCTTTCCATCAGGTATCTCTGTAGCAAGTTTGGGTTTGAAGTTGTGAACAATATTTGAGAAAAAACATCTTTTGTCAAATATCGTTATTTTTCACCTATTTCCTCAGCTCTTGTGACCTTTGACCTTTCGAGGGATCAACCAAATTAATATGCATAGAAAGGTCTTACCATCAGGTACCTTTGTACCAAGTTTGGGTTTGAAGTTGTGTATAGTATTTGAGAAAAATAAATTATGTCAAAATATAGCTATTTTTGACATATTTCCTGATCCCCCGTGATCTTGACCTTTGTGAGAGGTCACTCAAATTGGTATGTTTAGTAAGGTCTTGCCACAAAGTATCCTTGGGCCAAGTTTGAAGACTGTGGCTTGAATAGTCTCCGAGAAAATGCCAACGTTAAAGTTTACCACGGACGACGGCGGACGGACGCCGAATGCCGGACGGACGACCACTAGCCCAAAACATACTTTTGCTTCACACGTGAGCCAACAAAACACAACTGACCTTCCGCCAAATGCTATTACGGGAGCATCGGGAGAGGAGAGCGACTGTTTGAGATAGGATATCAGCATGGCGTAGTCAGCCAGCGCCTGCTCCATAGACAGCCAGCCGATGAAATCCGATTCAAAACTCTTGTTCCCGAAAGGCAGCGACTTGCCATAGTACCTCTGGGTGAAACAAAAACAGTTAAGGGGCAAACTAATCATGAGCCATAAACTGCTGATACTACGTGTGCATAGATGTGGGCGTGTAAGGGTGATGGCTGGTAGAATGAAGCTAGATATTTTCATTATAGCTACATTTGAAACCCTTTCATCCTGATACGCTATTTACTTGAAATAAATTTGACTATGATAGTTCAAGGGTGGTGCCAGAATAGCTTGGCGCCTGAGGCGCCAAGCTACTCTTGCACCACCCTTGAAGTAAAATGGTTGATCTGTCTCCTAATCTGCAATGTAATATTCACAGGACAATAAACTAATATTTTAAAAAATCAACCTCAGGATGAAATGGGATAAACGTACGTCCACTCTATTTTTTGTTGTTGCAGAATTAGTCTCTTATCTTTATTTTTTTCTTTTGTGTGCACCTTTGTTTTTATTATGAAACCAAAGACACATTCCAATCTGGTTAGACAGTAAAGCATTCTGAACTAAACTGGAACTGGTCCAGGCTTTCTGTTAACACTAAATTCTTTGTATCTGACACAGATTTTGACGGGGAGGGAAAAAATGGAATGCAGGCCGTCACCGGGATGGACACATTTTTAGAAAAATGTCCGTGGCGCAGTGGTTAAGGTGCCTGCCACCAATGCCAAAGGTGCGCGGTTCGATACCAGGTTCCGGCGTTGGACTTTTCTCCTCTGGTAAGTGTCACCGTTAATTCGGGCGGACTGTCGGGGGTTCTTTCTCCGGGTACTCCGGTTCTTCCACCCCCCCCCCCCACCCCCCACACTTTGGTACCGGTCTCAGGCCACTTTACAAATTTCAAATACAAGCGATCAAAAATCTATGTAACTTCAGTAGCTGACTGACCCTTCGTTTGTCTTGTACTGTGTTTGTCTTAAATGGCGTAAATCCGCATCTGTTTCGTGAGTGTGTGTGTTGGGTTTCAGGCACGGCGCTTTGAGTCGATTTCCCCAAAATTGAGAAAAAGCGCCTATATAATAACGGTATTATTATTATTATTATTATTATTAAAAAAAGGAGATTCCAGTTATTTATGGGTGGGACCGAAAAAAAAGTTGAATCTTGAAGCCAGGGTCTTGGGGCATTTTTTCAGTGAGAAAAAAATAAATAAATTAATTAATTAAATCCGGAAATCTGACTGTAGCCGGAAAAGTCCCACCCATGACCCATGCTTATTCCAGACGTATTCCAAGTACGTCATGAGCTATAGTATGGATTTTCTGTGTCATGCTGTCTGTTATAACGGACAATTTTGAATCCTGACAGAAAGCCTGCTGAACTGACAACACACAGTAACAATTGTACATGTATGCCAAAGAAGCAATAGATGTCAACAGTAGCTGGCCTGCACATGACTTGCTATGCTGAGACTAATTGCAGCTGATGCTATCAGCCCGAAAACCTTTTGCTTATTACGTACGTGCTCAGCAAAAACGATGAGAGCTCCAAAGGCCGGTGCAGATTCATGCACAAAGCCTGACGCTGCCCAGAAGTCTGTGATATCACCTTCATTACCGGTGTAGAAGAAAATGGGTCCCGTAAAGGGTGTCCACCACTTGTCTGGAAAACAAACACCAACACACGAGTTACTGGTCAGCCTGGAAAACAAACACCAACACACGAGTTACTGGTCAGCCTGGAAAACAAACAACGCATGAGTTACTGGTCAGCCTGGAAAAAAAACACCAACACATGAGTTACTGGTCAGCCTGGAAAACAAACACCAACACATGAGTTACTGGTCAGCCTTCAAATGTAACTCGATCACGGCATGTCAACAGAAATCTACACATGGTTGTTTCTTCCTGCATTGAAACTCAGCTCAGGGCTTCTGATAACGCAAAAAAAAGCGTAAGGTACGCATTGAAAATCAATGGGACGCACTGAATGTTCGTCTAAGTTAGCCTGGGACCCCTTAAAATATTGATAAATAGGTCCTGGGGACCCCAACAAAATTAATCCTAGCAGAAGCCCTGCCAGCTGACATTAGCCACATTTGGCCGACACACAGCTGTGTGTGGGCCAACAATGGCTGATGTTGGCCTGGTGACCTTAATTTTATGCCCTGGGTATAGCTGTTGTTCACACAGATTAAGTGTTCAGTCAGCAGAAAGCCGACGCTAATGGCAAATAGGTTACCAGCTATGCTTTCAATATAAATTAAAATTAATATAAATCAATGCCCCTTACTGACCTTCTCCACATGTTCTCCACAAAACAGAAAAGAACCCCTTACTGTCTGGTCGTCTTAAGCCCTAAGGATGGAATTATCACAGGGGTTACCAAGGGTGGTGTCAGAATAGCTTGGTGCCTGTAGGCACCAAGCTATTCTGACACCACCCTTGAACTATCATGGTTGATCCATATTGTCATGGCATGTCAGTGCTCTATGGGTTAAAATTAAAGCTACTGGTTCCTCAGTCAAAAACTTATGTTAGTTCTCCAGTTTTTCTTTCCCTCTGTCATCCGTCTCTGAAACTCAGCCACCTCCACCCACTCCATCCCCAGTTTAAGAATTTCTTCAAAAATGTTTCTCCACCCTATGCATGCACACATAGGGAACTATTCCTCTACACAGGCGTTACCATTTGATCAGAAGAAGAAGCAGATGGGCCGTGCAAAGGCTTTATGGCCTAGACCATTGCTAATCGTTTTAATTTAATCCATTTAGTCTTCACGCACTACTGCAGGAGACATGTCAACCATGATAATTCAAGGGTAGTGCCAGATTAGCTTGGTGCTGGCACCAAGCCAATCTGGCACTACCCTTGAAATAAATATCTTGGTCGAATCCCTTCCTGCAACTGGTACATAGTCGTTAGGCGACGCCACCAAATTTGGAAAATGCGACCGTGGGATTAAGCAGCCAACGCCACTTTGACTCCCTGGAAAAGGGAAAGCGAGCACGCAAAACTTCTGACCCAGTGTGAGCAGCGCATCGTTCTGTTGCCTGATAGTTTAACTCATTTTACCCCAGACACACCACCGCAAGACATGGATCGACCATGCTGGTTCAAGGGTGGTGCCAGAATAGCTTGGCATCACCCTTGAACTATCATGGTCTATCTGTGTCCTGCACTGCAATGCAGTCTTCAGAGGTCATCGGCAAAATTTTGGGATTTCGGTCTTGGGGTACAATGAGTTAAAAGACATACGGTAAATCATGCATCAATTTGTATCAAAACACTTGCTGGGGCAGCGCTCTATCAGCTGCGCGATGACTCACCTTGAACGAGGTACCGCTGTGGATATGTCAGGTCACCATACGTCTTGAAATTAAAATGGTCGATCGTCTGGTTGAAATATTTCTCTACATATGGCGGAACGTCACGCTGGGAACGACGAAAGTACCCTTCTCCCACAGAACATAAAGTAGTCAGCATCAACAGTACACCACCGACCGCCATTTTACCGCCTGATCGTCATGTGACCAAGTTTCGGTCACGTGACAACATACCTGAACTGTCATTTAGTCCGTCGCAGCAGACTTTGTATCACGAACGAGAAGTTAACAGTCTTTTTAAAAACATACGAGAAACACATTTATCCAATACACAAAACATTAAAAGGAACATATGTTCCGAAGGAGAAGCGTCCACTGAATATGTTGCTAAAGAGTGTAGGTGTTTTAATGGCCTAAAAAGCGAGCGCGAGAGGTTTTTCAAAGCGGCCTACCTCGAAAACTGTGAAGCTAGCAGTCAGAATTCATGATGGCGGAGCGTGACATGAACAGTCAGACTTGCGTTGCCTTGCCTACTGTGAAATCCAAAGCGTGAAATAAACAAAGAAGTACCCAACGGAGAAAGAAACACGCTTAGAAAAGACGGGTACAACACAATTTATTAATATTTCGGGTAAATACCCTTTGTCAAAATAGACAAACAAACAAACATAGAGATTAGCCGCTACTTATCTTCAATGGCAGAAGGAATGTGGCAACTGAAGGAGGTGACGTAAAATTTACTATTTTACTATTTTACGTCACCTCCTTCAGTTGCCACATTCCTTCTGCCATTGAAGATAAGTAGCGGCTAATCTCTATGTTTGTTTGTTTGTCTATTTTGACAAAGGGTATTTACCCGAAATATTAATAAATTGTGTTGTACCCGTCTTTTCTAAGCGTGTTTCTTTCTCCGTTGGGTACTTCTTTGCATATTACACGCTTGGCAGTCACCTTTTTGGTCTGGATTGATTTTTCGTGAAATAAACGATGGGCAGTGGCGCAGCGGTAAAAGCGCCTGCCACCAGAGGTGCGAGGTTCGATACCCAGTTCCGGTGTCGGACTTTTCTCCTCTAGTAAGTGTCACCCCAGGGAGCGATAAAGCGGCAGCGGCGAGCTGTTAAAGCGGCCGAGGCGTTGACAGTTTCTGTCGTTATGTTGGGGTAAGAGGCAGTCTGGCACCAGATTCTAGCGAGGCCTTGTTTCGGCATGAAACATCTGGGTCACGGACATTTGACACTGCTCTGGGTGTATCAATTTACAGGTCAGTGTTGGCCGGACAGGTCGTAGACCCACCCACCCCCACCGCCCCCCCTCCCACCCCCACCCCTGCCCGGCATTTAGTGAAACCAGATGGGAGGCGGCGCGTGCCGTCCCTATTAAAATGTTGTCTGTCAACAAAAGGGCTACTGGGACGCTATATAGGAGCTTGTGATGATATGCATATCATCACAAGCGTCCCAGTAGCCCTTTTGTTGACAGAAATTTCTTAATAGGGGCGGCACGCGCCGCCTCCCATCTGGTTTCACTGAATGCCGGGCCGGAGAGGGGTGGGTTGGGGGTTGGGCGGCCGTAGGTCAACACTGACCTGTACTGAAACACAACCAGAGCAGGCACTGACCCAGATCTTTAGTTCACGGCTGCAAAGTCTGGTAACTACTGACTCTGAGACATTCGTCTCCCAAAATTTAAAACTCAGCCTTTTCACGTCGGTAATGCCGACTACTGGCTCCATTGCTAACGACGCAGTCGGCCATCTTTGTTTTTAACTCTCGTCAAATGCTTTTCTTTTTATAACGTTTCTTGTGGGGTTTGTATCTATCGCCTATTTCATTCAAAATGTGATTTTGCAAAATAAACAAAAAGTGATAAAATTTCATTTAAAAATGGACAGCAATTAATGAAATAGTTTTTGTTTTGAGTGTATTTTGGGCTGATGCAGCTTAGTTTCGGAGGGCACTGACGTGGAAATTAGCAAAGTCGTCTCTGGTACACTCTAACTAGGGAACAGAACTAAATGGAATGTGCAGGGAGAATTTAATCACTGAAGATTTTGGAGTCCGCGAAGACTCATATAACCCACCAACACACACGCTGCAGTTCTGTACAGTTTCCCATCCTGCCCCCCCCCCCCCTCCCTTTGCCTGAGAAGAAATAGATTCACATTAGCCCCTACCAGTCACAGGGGCTCGTGAGATCCTGTCCTGTATGCCAAACGTAATCCACCCCAGATGTTCCTATGAATGTGGACGCGGTCAGTGTCCAGTAGTGATAGCCACACGGCCCCACATGTGGCCCTCATTGCTGGAAACCGATCCGCATCGGATGTTTATTCTAACAGAGTGAAAGGGACTAAAAGCCCGAAGCATGGAATAGAAGGATAGGTGATTTTAATTGTGGCACAGTCTATCCCCTCTTTGTTCCATTGGACTGAGTGTGTGTGTGTGTGTGTGTGTGTGTGTGTGTGTGTGTGTGTGTGTGTGTGTGTGTGTGTGTGTGTGTGTGTGTGTGTGTGTGTGTGTGTGTGTGTGTGTGTGTGTGTGTGTGTGTGTGTGTGTGTGTGTGTGTGTGTGTGTGTAACCAAGCCGTAATTTTCACGCATGCACGCACACACACACACACACACACACACACACACACACACACACACACACACACACACACACACACACACACACATTCAGTGCATTCTACATTTTTATGTTCAGCCCTTTTGGCCACGGAATACAGTGCCGTTTCCGTACTGTCCAGTCTCTTAGCTTTAGTCAGTCCCAGGCATCCCTTACTATTTCAAGGATCCCCTAAAAACACTACCGCCCACCAGCTGCACATTTGCCATGCACAAAATAACAACAACAACAAAAACCAGCACATTGACAGTCTCATTTCTTGGTTATGAACCTGATTCCTTACCAACCCCACACCCAAGCACAGCTGAAATCAGCGTGCCCCTCAAATCACTAAGTCAGCGGCAACTCAACATAGACCCACAATTGTCCACTGGATAAGCTCAGGATGGTATGAATCAAAGCATCAAACATGTCTCCTCTCAGCTAACCAGAAATTTCCAGCAAATTCCAACATTCAACCCTACTACAAATTTTTAAACAAGGCAAAAATTATTTTTAAAAACACCGGTCCTTGCACTGTCTCAACTGCCCAGATTTGAATATGTAATATGACCTGAAAGAGGAACTCTCCCACTTGAACACCATTCAATCTGTCATCAGTGCAACCCTGCAAAGATAAGGAAGTCTTTCTTGCCACTTTCAGGCATAATGGTGCAGATAGATAAACCACAACTGAATCCCTCTTATAATTCTTAAAACATTTTAGCAATGGAATCGATTATATATCATAAATTATGTTACCTTATATTTATTTTCACACACACACACAAAATATTTTGATGATTTTATAATACAACTGAACGTAAATTGTATCATTGTTTCCTTTTAAATTTTATTTATTTATATCATACTTCAGTTACACACGGATTGCATGTGTCTCCAAAATCAGATTTTTATATATGACTCGTGTGAACAAATTAATGACTGACCTGTGTAAATAAATAGATGAATTGTTTGTTTGTGTCAGTGCTTGTTTGTTGTTGGGTTTGTTTGTTTGTTTGTTTTTCTCGGTGCCACATCAGTGCTTATAAAAAAATTAACCAGGCTTTTCTGAGGTGCATTGTCCGTATTTCATGTTCAATCGCTCCCATTTTCATACCCATGCTGCGGCTGTACTATTTCTGTTGATATCTGTAAACATATGATATAAATGCAAACGTTTTTCCTTGGGACTTGAGAGTGTTTTTGCATGATTCTACAGGAACAATATAAGGTTGGGAAGGGATACTGATATGGTCCTAAAACTGTGCCGTCATTGTAGGTGGTTCAGTTATCCCGTAAAGTAATTGTGTGTTGTAGTGTGAAGGGAGTCACATAAATGCCACTAGTCTAAGAGTAATGTGGCTGAATGATAGTGGTTGTGCAATGATATTGTGTCTGTGGGTGTGTCACAGTTCAGGTTGATTCTGGCTTTAGCAACAAAAAAAAAAAACAAAACAAAAAAAAAAAAAAAACTGAACCCCAGAGAATGGTACTGCCGAAATGCCATGAAGCTGGAGTACACTGAACATAATAAACTGGACTGACAGGGTTTGGCACTAGACGTGCAACTTTTTTCAAATAAAAACTGAGCAACACAACTTGCAGGGTCTTTCAAAGTACTTTATGAGCATAGTGTCATAAATGTGTTCAGGGTTTGGGTGAAAACTGTGTGAGAAAAATACTGACGTAGATAGCTTTTAGAGTTGGTCTTGCTGATACTGACGCGGTAAACTTGGTCATTAGGGTTTCTGTTAAATCTAGTGTTTACAATGTTTTATGTATGTTCATCGGATGCAGTTGCATGACCTGAACGTTTTGATGCAAGCTAAGTCTAGGTGTTGTGAATGGGAGGAAAATTATTGAATTAAAAAGGTGACCTGCACTTTTTTTGGGAAAAAAAATATTTTAAAAAAATCTATAAAGTATTTACACCTGCTTTATAAACATATCGATAAAAATAGTACAGCTGCAGTACGGGTATGAAAATGGGAGAGATTGAACATAAAATACGGACACGAGAGCCGATAATGTGCTTTTCCCGCGATTTTTTTCAAGGGCGATAACACATGTTTAAATTGGAATACAAAAGTTGTATTTGCATTTCTGGACTCAGTACCACATGGCCTATCAAATGGCACCATAAAAAAAAAATGACCCAAAATGTGCCTTACATACCATTAGGGTTATAACCCTAACCCTAATCTAGCACTAAAACATAACGGTAACCCTAACCAAACTTTGGCCCTTAGGGTTTCTATCAAATATAGGTTTAACAATGTTTTAAATATGTCCATCGAATGCAGTTTCATCAGCTGTTTAAAATGATGTTGAAAACAGCCAGATCGCATGGAAACTGTACAACTTAAATGCATTTCCCTCTGCAAGTCATAATATATAGTGAAAATTTGGATGCTATGAAGGAAATTTTTGAGTTTCAGCGTTTTCCGTCGATTTTCTTATTCAGATATATACAAAATCTCCTCACAAACCATGGTTTGAAACAAGCGTAAGTGAGAAACACTTGGTTAATTTATTATAATTTTTTTAGTGATTTTTGGACTTAGAACAATTTTCACATTTTGCACACTGAAATTTTTGTATTTTTCATGTGATGGACTTGAAAATTGGTGAGCATCTTTCACGTGACTGACTGACTTAAACGATCATCAAAACAGGCAAATCGGACGGAAACTGTAGGAGTAAGATGTCTTTTCATATCCAAGTCATAACATATAGTGGTGAAATTTGTCCTAATAAGAAAATTTTTTAGTTTCTGCGTTTTGAGTCGGTTTTCTTTATTAGAAATATACCGCAAGATCTCACAACCATAATGTCTCAATAGCGCATCTTTTTTAAGATTAGTTTTTTTTATTTTAATTTTTTTAGTGACATTTGGTCATATCAGTCATATTTCCATATACACTTAAACCCTTAGGGTTTCTATCAAATATAGGGTTAACAATGTTTTAAGTATGTCCATCGGATGCAGTTTCATCAGCTGTTTAAAATGATGTTGAAAACAGCCAGATCGCATGGAAACTGTACAACTTAAATGCATTTCCCTCTGCAAGTCATAATATATAGTGAAAATTTGGATGCTATGAAGGAAATTTTTGAGTTTCAGCGTTTTCCGTCGATTTTCTTATTCAGATATATACGAAATCTCCTCACAAACCATGGTTTGAAACAAGCGTAAGTGAGAAACACTTGGTTAATTTATTATAATTTTTTTAGTGATTTTTGGATTTTTTAAAATTTTGTACACTGAAATTTTTTTAATTTTTCATGTGATGGACTTGAAAATTGGTGAGCATCTTTCACGTGACTGACTGATTTAAACGATCATCAAAACAGGCAAATCGGACGGAAACTGTAGGAGTAAGATGTCTTTTCATATCCAAGTCATAACATATAGTGGTGAAATTTGTCCTAATAAGAAAAATTTTCAGTTTCTGCGTTTTGAGTCGGTTTTCTTTATTAGAAATATACCGCAAGATCTCACAACCATAATGTCTCAATAGCGCATCTTTTTTAAGATTAGTTTTTTTTATTTTAATTTTTTTAGTGACATTTGGTCATATCAGTCATATTTCCATATACACTTAAACCCTTAGGGTTTCTATCAAATATAGGGTTAACAATGTTTTAAGTATGTCCATCGGATGCAGTTTCATCAGCTGTTTAAAATGATGTTGAAAACAGCCAGATCGCATGGAAACTGTACAACTTAAATGCATTTCCCTCTGCAAGTCATAATATATAGTGAAAATTTGGATGCTATGAAGGAAATTTTTGAGTTTCAGCGTTTTCCGTCGATTTTCTTATTCAGATATATACGAAATCTCCTCACAAACCATGGTTTGAAACAAGCGTAAGTGAGAAACACTTGGTTAATTTATTATAATTTTTTTAGTGATTTTTGGATTTTTTAAAATTTTGTACACTGAAATTTTTTTAATTTTTCATGTGACGGACTTGAAAATTGGTGAGCATCTTTCACGTGACTGACTGACTTAAACGATCATCAAAACAGGCAAATCGGACGGAAACTGTAGGAGTAAGATGTCTTTTCATATCCAAGTCATAACATATAGTGGTGAAATTTGTCCTAATAAGAAAATTTTTTAGTTTCTGCGTTTTGAGTCGGTTTTCTTTATTAGAAATATACCGCAAGATCTCACAACCATAATGTCTCAATAGCGCATCTTTTTTAAGATTAGTTTTTTTTATTTTAATTTTTTTAGTGACATTTGGTCATATCAGTCATATTTCCATATACACTTAAACCCTTAGGGTTTCTATCAAATATAGGGTTAACAATGTTTTAAGTATGTCCATCGGATGCAGTTTCATCAGCTGTTTAAAATGATGTTGAAAACAGCCAGATCGCATGGAAACTGTACAACTTAAATGCATTTCCCTCTGCAAGTCATAATATATAGTGAAAATTTGGATGCTATGAAGGAAATTTTTGAGTTTCAGCGTTTTCCGTCGATTTTCTTATTCAGATATATACGAAATCTCCTGACAAACCATGGTTTGAAACAAGCGTAAGTGAGAAACACTTGGTTAATTTATTATAATTTTTTTTAGTGATTTTTGGATTTTTTAAAATTTTGTACACTGAAATTTTTTTTATTTTTCATGTGATGGACTTGAAAATTGGTGAGCATCTTTCACGTGACTGACTGACTTAAACGATCATCAAAACAGGCAAATCGGACGGAAACTGTAGGAGTAAGATGTCTTTTCATATCCAAGTCATAACATATAGTGGTGAAATTTGTCCTAATAAGAAAAATTTTCAGTTTCTGCGTTTTGAGTCGGTTTTCTTTATTAGAAATATACCGCAAGATCTCACAACCATAATGTCTCAATAGCGCATCTTTTTTAAGATTAGTTTTTTTTATTTTAATTTTTTTAGTGACATTTGGTCATATCAGTCATATTTCCATATACACTTAAACCCTTAGGGTTTCTATCAAATATAGGGTTAACAATGTTTTAAGTATGTCCATCGGATGCAGTTTCATCAGCTGTTTAAAATGATGTTGAAAACAGCCAGATCGCATGGAAACTGTACAACTTAAATGCATTTCCCTCTGCAAGTCATAATATATAGTGAAAATTTGGATGCTATGAAGGAAATTTTTGAGTTTCAGCGTTTTCCGTCGATTTTCTTATTCAGATATATACGAAATCTCCTCACAAACCATGGTTTGAAACAAGCGTAAGTGAGAAACACTTGGTTAATTTATTATAATTTTTTTAGTGATTTTTGGATTTTTTAAAATTTTGTACACTGAAATTTTTTTAATTTTTCATGTGATGGACTTGAAAATTCCTCGCGCTGGGACCATACGGCGTTGAGGCGCGTCCCCTGGGTGGTGGATAGGGGGTCCCTCGTGAGAGGGGTGCACCGAATGAAATAAGGTGCCGTGAACCAACATGGTCTAAGGGAAGGTGACCCCGACAGAAAACCCCTGGTCCTCCTAGTAAGGGGGTTGGGCGTGGGGTTAGCTTCCCCACCCTGCAAAAAAGGAAATAGCTACAAAAACGCCGACGAAAAGACTAACAGTAATTCCTTTCCTGGAGGAGGAAGGTTCTTCTACTAGAAGACTTATGACGTCCTGTGGTGAAAGCCGGAAGTCTTCGGAAGCCACAGGACCGAGCCGCCTCTCTCTATCCAGGGATACAACCATGGGCACATGGAACGTCAAGACCATGTACCAGAGCGGCAAGGCCGCCCAGATAGCAGCGGAAATGCAAAAGTACAACCTTTCCCTGCTAGGCATCAGTGAAGCCAGATGGACGCAGTCTGGCCAGAAAAGGCTGTTAAGTGGGGAGATGATTCTGTATTCAGGTCATGAAGAGGAGAATGCCCCCCATACAGAAGGAGTAGCACTCATGCTGTCACCAGTGGCACAGAGAGCGCTGATGGGCTGGGAACCTCTTGGGCCAAGAATTATAACAGCAGCCTTTAGAACCAAGAAAAAGCTCAAGCTGAACGTCATCCAGTGTTATGCGCCCACCAATGACAGTGACGAGGAAGAGAAACAAGAGTTCTACGACCGACTCCAGAGTGCCGTGGACAAATGTGCGGAGCGAGACATCACCATCGTCATGGGCGATTTTAATGCCAAAATAGGGGAGGACAACACCGGATACGAAGAGGTGATGGGGAGACAGGGACTAGGCTCGGAGATGAGTGAGAACGGGGAGAAGTTTGTAGACTTTTGTGCTCTAAACCGACTTGTCATTGGAGGCAGCATCTTCCCACACAGAAGAATACACAAAGCAACTTGGGTCTCACCTGACCATACAACAGAGAACCAAATAGACCATATCTGCATTAGCAAGAAATTCAGAAGATCCCTTCAAGATGTTCGAGTGAGGAGGGGAGCAGATGTCGCCTCAGACCACCATCTGCTTACCTTAAGAATGAAGCTCAAGCTAAAGAAAAGCCGCACAGAGACAACAAGAAGACAGCGCTATAATGTAGGCCTCCTGAGAGAAACTGGAGTTAGAGAAGAGTTCAAACTGGTGCTGTCCAACCGGTTTCAAGCGCTACAGGAGCTAGTAAATGAAGAGGAGGCGGTCACCACAGAGCAGCAGTGGAAGGCAGTTAGAGAGGCGCTGAACTCAACCTGCAAAGACACTGTAGGGTTCAGGAAACACCACCACAAGGACTGGCTGTCGGCACAGACCTTGAAGAAGATAGAAGCGAGGAAGCAGAAGAAAGCAGTGGTCAACAACAGTCGCACGAGAGCAGCCAAAGTAAGGGCACAGGGGGAATACTCGGAAGCCAACCGCGAGGTGAAGAGGAGTATCAGGGCAGACAAGAGGGCCTACACAGAAAGCCTGGCAGCAGAGGCAGAAAAGGCAGCAGGCAGCGGCAACATGAAACAGCTCTACGACATTACCAGAAGATTGTCGGGTAAGTATGGCCATACAGAAAGACCAGTAAAAGACAAAGAAGGCAAGCCTATTGCAGACAGAGCAGACCAACTCGACAGATGGGCCGAGTATTTTGAAGAGTTACTGAACAGACCTAGCCCACCCGACCCCCCCGACATCCAGCCGGCAGAGACCGACCTACCCATCAGCTGTGACAGACCCAGCCGGGAAGAGATCAGAAAAGCAGTGGCATTTTTGAAGAATGGCAAAGCAGCAGGGCCAGATGGCATCCCAGCGGAGTCTCTGAAAGCAGACCTAGAGACAACAGTTGAGATGCTGTACCCACTGTTTGGAAAGATCTGGGAAGAGGAGGTGATGCCGGCTGACTGGAAGGAGGGGTACTTAATCAAGCTTCCCAAGAAAGGCGACCTCAGCAAGTGTTCCAACTACAGAGGAATCACCTTGCTGTCAGTACCAGGAAAGGTCTTCAACAGGATCATCCTAGAAAGAATGAAGAGCTCCGTTGACCCCCAGCTGAGAGACCAGCAAGCAGGATTCAGGAAGAACCGATCATGTACAGACCAGATCGCCACTCTCCGCATCATCGTGGAACAGTCTCTGGAGTGGAGCTCCCCGCTGTACGTCAACTTTGTGGATTATGAGAAAGCATTTGACAGCGTGGACCGAGAGACTCTGTGGAAACTCCTACGACACTACGGTGTACCCACAAAGCTCGTCCGCCTGATCAAGAGCAGCTATGATGGCATGACATGTCGCGTGATCCACGAAGGGCAGTTCACCAGAGAGCTCCAGGTCAGAACTGGTGTCAGGCAGGGGTGTCTGCTGTCTCCGTTCCTCTTCCTACTGGCCATAGACTGGGTCATGAAGATGACCACAGAGCACAGACGAAGTGGAATACAGTGGACACTGTGGACACAGCTTGACGACCTCGATTTTGCAGACGACTTGGCATTACTGTCCCACACTCATCAACAAATGCAGGACAAGACCACAAGGCTTGCTGACATCTCGTGCCAAGTGGGCCTCACCATTCACAAACAGAAAACAAAGACAATGAGGCTGAACGCAACCAGGGAAGAACCAGTCTTGCTTGCTGGCACCCCGTTGGAGGAGGTGGAGTCCTTCACCTATCTCGGGAGCATCATAGACAAAAAAGGCGGCACTGATGCAGATGTCAGAGCACGAATCGGTAAAGCCAGAGCAGCCTTTCTCCAGTTGAAAAAAGTATGGAGTTCCAGAGAGCTGTCACAACACACCAAAGTCCGGATTTTCAACTCCAATGTAAAAGCAGTTCTCCTATATGGAGCAGAGACATGGAGATTGACAAAAACCACAGTCAACAGAGTACAGACCTTCATGAACAGTTGCCTTAGAAGAATTTTGAAAATCCACTGGCCAGAGAAGATCAGCAACGTCAGACTCTGGGAGAGAACAGAGCAGATAACAGCAGAGAATGAAATTGGGCGAAGAAGATGGGGATGGATCGGTCACAGTCTGAGAAAGCCAGCTTCCAGTATCACTAGGCAGGCATTGTCATGGAACCCCCAGGGAAAGAGGAAAAGAGGTAGGCCGAGAAACTCCTGGCGTCGAGACCTCCAAGCAGACATCAAGAGACTGGGAACCACCTGGAGTAGAATCGAAGGAGAAGCACAGGACAGGAGTTGCTGGAGGTCTCTCGTCGACGGCCTATACCCGGGTAGGGGTGACAGGCGTAAGTAAGTAAGTAAGGACTTGAAAATTGGTGAGCATCTTTCACGTGACTGACTGATTTAAACGATCATCAAAACAGGCAAATCGGACGGAAACTGTAGGAGTAAGATGTCTTTTCATATCCAAGTCATAACATA